>NW_004624732.1:22771118-22809947 GCF_000247695.1 Heterocephalus glaber | reverse complement strand
AGGAGGAGGAGGAGGAGGAGGAGGAGGAGGAGGAGAAAAAGCCAGAGAGTAGGTGTATGGATGCTGGGCACTCTTATCTCCTATGCAATGGGAATCCACTGGAGAAATTTAACCAGGACAATCACATGGTCCTCCTTACATTTTGAAAACTACTTTGACAATTGTGGAGAATGGATGGTAGGAGATAAGAAAGGTCAAAGAGACCAGTGAGGAATTTCTAAAGTCCTTGTGAGACATAAGCATGGAGTTAACTACTGTGAGTTAGCTGTGAAGTTGTAGAGAAATGGTCAAATACAAAACATGTTTTCGAGGGAATATCATGATGGACTGAGTGTCAAGGATTTGGGGAGAGAAATAGAAGAAGCAAGGATGCCTCCTTTAACTTGAATAACTGGATGGGTGGTGGGACCATTTGTTGAAATGAGAAAGGCTGGAGGTAGACTTTTGTGCTTTATTGAGTGAGGAAAGAGGTAATAATCAAGAATTATGTTTCTCTGAAGTCATTTTGAGATGACTATAGACATTCAAGAGGAGTTGTGGTATAGATGTCGTAATAGACTGGTAAGGAGCTTGGGGAAGATGCCTGAGTCTAGATGCATAGAACTGAGTGCCATTGCCACATGGGTGCTACTTAAAGCCACAGAACTGGCTGACATCACATGGGAAGAGAATGCAGACAAATAATGAAGAACTTATTTCTGGAAGAGAAGATAGAAATTATTACAAAAAACAGGTGGGTAATATGCTGGAAGGAAGACTAAATAGTTGTGATGTCCTTAATCTTGGCAGAAATGTGTACAATAAGAAGGAGTATTTCAGTTGTGCCTAATGCTGATGATCTTCCAAGCAACAAAGAAGGGACCATTGCATTTAACATGGAGAATCATGGTGGTGTTAGAAACAGTGATTTTCATAGAGTGCTGGCTTTGAGAGCATGGGCGGTAGGGGTTGAAGGATAATTATGAGGACAGTTATGATGTGCTATACAGGGACGGACCTGGCCTTGTGAGAGAAGTCAGGAAGGTGCTTCTTAGGAAGTAGCTCTGAGGTCTGACTAGAAGTCTGAAGGATGAGGTCAAGTTAGCTATGTGAGAAGTTAAGAATGGGAAGATTGTTTTAGTTCCAATTGTTTCAGTATTGGAAAATGTTAATGGAATTTTGGGATCAGCCTGGACTGGGTGATGATCTGTATGGTGTGACAGTCTCAGCTCTTAGACCCTTATGCAGATTTGCCAGCAAGTCTACAGAAGGGACTCACAATCAGAAAGTAGTAGTTTTTTGTTTTGTTTTGTTTTGTTTTTAAAACAAGTTCTTTACTGAGTAACAAACACTGTGGCTTTATTAGAGAAAACATGTTGGCAGAGCCTAGTTGTGGCAACTTCCACTGCCATAATGAAAGTATATTCTCAGGAAGGAAAGGCAGACAGATCCACAGATGGGACTATAGTGACCTCTGGGCTTGGTTTCTCTTTTGTTTTCCTGTAATTTGAAGGAGTGGTTCAGGGTTATTGTTAAGTAGAATTACTTCAATCAATAAGAGGACTGCGCCTTTGCATCAATAGGGGGAGCTTTATAATTGATATGGTCTTGGCTAGAATAAACATGACAGCCAAAGCCCATTGGAGGACTGGGTCAAAACCATAATGCAAATGTATGCAAATGACAAGAGGCTAGGTTGGGACACCATGGGTCAACTTGGGTCTGTACATGCCTGAGTCCCACAGGTGTAAGGCAGTAAGTGAGGCAACTTGGAAGAGGCTTGATATGCCCTTCTCAGGAAATTTTGAGACTTCAATCTCAAAAAACTTTAACCACTGTCTATCTGCAGGTACAAAGCTCCCTCCCTCAACTCATCCCAGCTCATATCTCGTTAGACAACTACTCTCACAAGAAGATTCAAACAGTGATGCAGAGAAGAAAGTGCAAAGAAATGAAAGAAGACCAGGCATGTGGGTGGGTGGGAGGAGGGCTGAGGGTGCAGAGGAGTCTGAGTTTTTCAAGGTGTGCCAATCTCGCTCATCTATCCCCAGTGTAGCAGATGTTGTTGAGAGCTTTTCAAAAGAGTTTTGTGGTTTGGAAATACCAATACACAGTGTATGAACAGGAGAATGGGGTGGAGGAGTATGGTTAATGTAAAACAAATTAGGAAGCCTTTGCTTTCCTTCAACTGAGAAATAGAGCAACGTTTTCTTAGGTGTGGATCAGTAAGGGAATTATGTCACAGAAGCCCTTCACAGAACAAAGAATCAAGTTCAACACCAACAACAGAAGTGTTTTAGCTTTGGAATTGTGCACAGTTTTTGCATATTTCATATTAATGTATTCCATTGACTAATTGTTCTTCAGAGAAATTGAACTCATTCACCATTAGCTTTGACATATTAAATTAATCAGATCTCTTAAAAGGTTTCCAACTTCTGAGAATCTCACCATTGAATTGCCAATGCATCGATGATTTCCAACTTCTGAAAACTTCAGACAGTTCAGGATTGTATCCACATTTTTCAACACTGTTTTTGACATGATATGGAAAGAAAAATAGCCTCATTCATTTCTGTCTATACCCCAACGTATTTCTGGAGGCATAGGGGCCTTTACTGGATTACAAATGATTTCCCTATTATTCAAGATAAGCTGATTGTAGAAACTTGACTTTATTTGCAATCTATTATTCACCAATAGGATCCTTAAAATACAATGTTTTAAAAGTTGAAAACTACAATAGATCACTTTCCTATTCCTTTCATTTCATATCACATCATTTCTGATTTTGATATTGCTTTCAAAGATTTTCTTTTCCCTATAATGAGATATGTTGTCTACAACACATTTCCTATTGCACTGACGTTTTCCTTTAATGGAACTCGACTTGAAGTACCCATTTTTGGCTTGGAACAAAATGAGATTCTTTTGCTGAGCTGTTGCATTAGCAATCTCTATTGTGCTGGCTCCAGATCTTCAAAGCCCTAAGTGATACATTTAATGGATCTGTTCCCACTTCTGACCCATCTCTTCATATTTCTGATGAATCCTAAATATTTCCTTCCGAAGTCTGATTTTTATGCCTTTTTTTAAACTAATCTCTCCCCTTTCATTTTTAACACCTCATGTCGATCAAGTTTATCACTATCTATACATAAAGATGTGGCTCTTGATTTACAAATACTTAAAAAAATCTTTGCAAAATGTAGATAGACTCAACCTTTAAGGGGCCCTTTTCAGTCTTGAACAAAGGTCTAACTACCACTTGGTCTGTGGTGTGTGAAGGCTCGATCTGAAGGAATGCTCTGTTGGTTTTAGGAAGGTTGAGAAGGTATACTACTTGTTTGGAGTAGCCTCACACTTGTGCTCTTGCTCTGTCCATCTTTCTGTCCTGTACTTTCTTAAAATAACTTGACTTACTTTTCTCTGCACTTGTCTCACACTTACCTTGCTATTGGTCTCTCAGAAAGGCTTACAGTTGTATCTTATTTTCATGTATTTTAACCCAGATATTACACTCATTCCTCTCATCAATTCTCTGTTCCATTTCACCCTAGCCTATAGCTTGCATTTTCATCTACTTGTGCAGTGCTCATACTTCCACTGTGCAAGATTATCAGGCACTGTTCCTTCTTTCTATCACTGGGCCAGCTGATACACACTTGTGGCTCACTGCACAGGTGCTCTGTGTTACTCACTAGGATTTTGTACCTGGATGAGACAGGATGTGTCTCTTTAAGTAACATCCCTGAGGAAAGGGTGTCTTCAAGCTGGGACTCAATAGTAAGACTTCCTGAAGCTCTGCTGAGATGTAATTTGCTCATGTAAAAGGATTAGTATCAATGAAGTTTCAAAATGTCTCTCAGTGATGGCTATAAGAAACTTACATTAAATTCTCTACTAAATACTTACTAGGAGCCTCGAGTAACAATCACATGAGGGAAAACATTATCCCTGTTGTGTTGATGAGAAGATCAGAAGTCAAAATTTATAACTTTCCCCATATCACATAGTTAATATTAAAGTTGCAAAGATTCCAAACACAAATTTAGAACTTCTCCCCCATCTTCATCATTAATCAACATCATGTCTTTCTTCTTTCATCTAACACCCTCTCATAGCCATTGTTTCTTTTTGGTAGAGAACTGTTTTGTACAAGTCTAAGATGTCATATATGTACACATATCTGTGTACATACTAATATGTATCTGTCCTTTGTATGAACTCAAATAAAGCACAAACAAAGCAAACACAAATAAAGCATAAATACAATAATATCCCAAAAAGCAAAATGAACAGCTTCCTTAAAGATGGCATAATATCATCTAATACTTAACTCCTAGTCACTATTTCCTAATTGTCTTTTTTTGAGTATACTTTTTAAAAATTAAGATCTAAAAAAGGCCCACACACTGCATTTGAATAACATAACTACAAAGACTTATTTTACCTTTAATAATTTTCCCCTCCTCCCCTTCTCCCATATCAATGAATTGTTGAAGATATTTGGTTGTTTCTTCTATCAATTTTCCTACATTCTGCACCAGGCGGATTGTGTCTATTTGACATATTCTTATAACCCCCAGATTTCCTTTAAGATGGCAGATTAATCTAGAGGCATCATTAGATTCAGGTTATATGCTTTATTTTTGACACTTTTCTTTTCATAGGTGGTTCTGTATGCTTCCTAGGTATCACATCTGGAAACAGAATGACTGCCTCCTTTCCACACATGTGACAGTTGGTAAGTGGGGTGTGGTGTTGTCAATGTGAACCAGACTTGCTAAAAGTCTCTGTGGACCTTTTACTGCTAGTTTTCACACTGTTGATAACTGCTGTCCAGCTGATTGTTTTTCACTGGGTGTCACCAACTGTGGATTTCTCCAGCTCTATCATTCCTGGCACATTCATTAGAGTCGTCCCTCCATACCCACGGCAGTTATGCTCCAAGATCTCATGGATACCAGAACCAGAGGGAGCACTGAACCCTAGATGCTCTACTAAGAAGTGATGAGCAGACATCCATCATTTTACCATGCTAGGCAGAATGCTGTACAATTTAACACTTATAAATTATTTCTAGAGCTTTGCATTTATTATTTTTGGACCATGGCTGATCACAGCTAACTGAAACAGTGGAAAATAAAACCACAGATATGGAGAGATTATTGTAGACAGCATTTGTTTATAACAATAATTTTTCCTTCATGAATTATTTGCTAACTCTGAACTATGGTTCATACCCAAAATGCAGGTTACCTGCTTAATTCTGACTTTTTCCAAGTTTTGGAATAATGAGTAGGTACGCTATTCAGCAAGATCCCAGGAACCTGTGATTTTAGACTTTTAAATTTCTACATAGCTGGAGAGTTTAAAATGCTGCAAGAATAAAAATAAACTCTAAAACTCCTAGTTCTCTTTTGGCAGTCAAGTGGTTAAAGTGTCAGGATCCCTGAGGCTCTCTCACACTGCGATTTCAGGAAAAGTCTCAGTGGTCCCCAGTGAACACCCAGTACTACTTCATAGCAGTTACTGCCTTTTGAACAACCATCACAATCACCATGGATTCTCAGCACTTAGGTGGCCAACAGTTAGGTGTAATTAATAGGTTGTTGTCTGAGCCATACCTGTTCATTCCTTCAGCTCCCTCCCCACATCCTCCTGCTCCCAGCTGCAGGGGCTGGAGGAATCACAGAGTATTTTTGTAGCACACCCTTCTAACTCACTTTCTGGAGCAATCCACAATTTTTAAAAGGAGAAGGAATTATGTGAGTAAATGCAGTATTTCCTCTCTAGTCCCCAGGGAGATGCCTCTGTCAGCATCAGCAGAAAACTGTAGATTGGAAGTGACTCGATGTTTCTCCTGAGCTTGGCTGGGCACCGCAGCTGGAAACAAACATGTTTCTGTGTGCCCATGGTGAATACCTGAAAATAATTTGTTTTTCCCTATGTTTTCAAAAATGAAAATGATTAAAAAGAAAAAAATCCTCCAGGAGGTGCCAATGCAATTGCAGAAGGTTCAGTTTACTGGTCCTGATACATTTGCTGCTCTTTGAGTCTGGGGACATAGGGCACAGTTGTCCTCAACCACCATTACCATTGGAAAGGTTAGGCCCTTTCCAGACCCTCATTCCCCCTCTATTTGCAATATTCTTACTAGTCCCATGTGGGAAGATCCTCTCAATTCCATGGATTGGATGAGAGATATTTAGAATTGTAATATCCTATCACCCCCTTCCCCCAACATGCATCACCCCTATCAGAAAAATGAAAAGGAAGAGAAGATTTCTGTACATGGATGTTTTGAAGAGGATGAGAGGGTGTGTCAGATTAGATGGCACCCAAGTACACAGAGAGAAGGGAAGAGGTTTGAGTGTGTAGATGTTCAAGGTCTCCAAAGGAGAGTGGAGGAGTGTAACTGCCTTAAGACAGTGCACCCTAAGGGGAGAGCCCAAGGCTGGTCCTCCTCTTTACTTCTCTCTGCCCCCAAAAGGACAGCTCTTTGCAGATGGTCTAGTATTGACTCTTTGGGAGAGCCAGCGTCTGTGGTGTAGTTGCAAGGGTGTATGAACCCCGGCGCACCTGATGCTTATCCCTATGCTCGTTTTTAAATGGGTTCAGGGCCCAGAGTTTCAGTCCAGGCTGGCTCCGAGGCAGACACATCACAGAGGAAGGGTAAGGCAGAGGAAAGCTGCTCCTCTCATGGCAAACAGGAAGACAAGTAAGTAAGTGAGTGTGGAAGAGCCAAAAAGGAAGGGGCTGGGGAGCAGACATAGTCCGCAAGGTCATATCCCTCATGACTAACTTCTTCCAACTAGGCTGCCTCTCAGCAGTTCACTTAGCTATGAACTCATCAGTGAGTTATCCTATTGACAAAGTTAGCACCTTCACGATCCTATCTCCCTGTCATGTGTCTTTTAATCTAGTCAAATTCACTATTAAGGTTAACTGACAGATTTGCCTTCTTTGTAAGATACCGTTGGGGTCAATAGCCAATGGACACTCTTAGCATGGCTGTGTGATTTGATCCAGCAGCTTCTTATTTCCTGTTAAATGATAGCATCTTCTCACTGGCAGTGTGCAGGGTGAGAGGCAGCATTTGGAATCAGCATTATCCAGGTCAGGTGTTTGGGACACTCCCCCAGCAAATGCACAGAGGACTTGAGTGCATTTGCCTTGGTGAACTCCAGCTCCTGCTGCCCTTTGAAATTCAGCTTCTACAGGCTAGGGATTTAGCTCAGTGGTTCCATCACCACTTTGCAAGTGCAAGGATCTGAGTTTGATCCCCGGCACCAAAGAAAAAAAAGTAAAAATAAATAAATAAATGAAATTCAGCTCTTTCTTCAAAAAATT
The DNA here is from genome assembly GCF_000247695.1 of Heterocephalus glaber. Next base: position 22,802,612 of record NW_004624732.1, on the reverse strand, counting down.
TACTCCACAGTAATAAACTCCTTTGTTGTAGAAAGACTTAGGTTATTAGTTAATGCTACATATAATGCCATAGTTTAAAACATATTACATATATGGAACATAGTATTTAATGAATGTTTGAATGAATGAGTGAAAGAAGCAGTGACAAAAACTACTACAGGGAACAGGTATCGATCCCCATAAAGGCACTCAGAATGGATGAATTAAAGCTAATGTTGCGTTTCCAGGCTCTCCTATTTATAGAATTTCTGGCTTGGAGTAGCCATAATCCTCACTCACAACAAACTCCAACAGGAAGCCTGGCTCTGTCTCTAGGGATTGGGCTTGTGGGGTGACCTGGTCGGTGGCTGTCAGGTCCTTTGTCCTCCCTGTTCTTGGTTCCTTGATCATAACTAGTTCTGTTTCCAGCTCTCATCTCTGAGTCCTCTTTACCCCTATCTCAGAGTACAAGGAAACATTCTGCACATCACCCTTTATAGAACACAATAAGCTGAGCAGAAGGTGCCCTGTCAATAAAAGGCATGGAAAGCCTGAGAGTTTTTATTTGTTCCATCTAGCAAGGCCTTTTGGAAACATTAATCAGAAACTGCTGCCATTCTTGTCTGAGCCACTGTGGGGCAGACAGTAGAAGAAGGTGACAGGGGCCCTCTTCCAAAGAATTTATAAGCATATGGAAGAAACAGGGAGGAATGTGAGACTGAATGCTAAGCCATGCATGGCAGTGCACAAGTGCATACTAAACTGGGGCTAGCAGAGTGGGGACACTGGGTTCACTGTGGTATCACTGGAGCTGGTGGAAATGCAGCTGCACAGATCCCATCCGGTCCTGCTCCTGACCAACATTCAGAAAGCAGAAGCCAGGCAGCTTGAGATGTTAGTATTGTTTCCCAAAACTGACGCACTTAATTTTAGATTGCTAGGACAAATAAGGAGAAAGCATGGAGTTCCTATGTAATCTCTCCTCTATTTCCTGTGTTATTAACATCTAGCACTGATATGGTATTTTGTTAAAATTGATGAGCTTATGTGACCATATTACTAATAATTAAAGTACACAGTTTACATTGAGGTCCCTTCTTGGTCTTCGACATTCTATGCATTTTGACAAATGTAGAATATCACGTATTCACCATGATAGTATCACACAGAATAGAGTCGCTGTACTAAGACTCCTGTTTTCAGTCTATTCATCTCTTTCCGCATCTCTCCCTCAACCTGGACAACCACTGCTATTTTTAGTTTCATCTTTTCTAGAATGGCATCTAGATAAAATCATATGGTGCTGTCAGATTCTTTCTTAAACTTAGCAATGTGCCTTTGTTTCCTCTATGTCTTTTTGTGATCTGATACATTTGTTTTTATCTTTGAACAATGCTGCATTGTATGCATGTTAAATACAGTTTGCTACTTAGGTATTCCTGTATTGAAGTCTATCTTGGTTGTTTCCAATTTGGGGCAATTATGAATAAGGCTGCCATAAACACTTGTGTGCAGGTTCTTGGATAGACACAAGTTTTCAACTAATTGGGTACACAGGAGTGCAATTGTGGATTGTATGGTAAAATCATGCTTAACTTGTAAGAAACTGCCAGCTGGGTGTGGTGGCACAGAATGCAATCCCGAACACCAGAAAGCTGAAGCAGGATGATTGGAAGTTCATGCCCAGCTGGGACAACTTAGTGAAACCTTATCTCAAAAATAAAAATTAAGATTGAAAAAGGGCTTGGGATTTAGTGCAGTGTGAAGGCCCTGAGTTCAATCCCCAGTAATATAAACAACAATAACATCAGAAAAGCCTACCACCACCAAAAATGAAATGGCCAAGTTGCCCTGCAAAGTGACCGTACTATTTTGCATTCTTCCTAGCAGTGGCTGAGAGCTTCTGCTGCTCCACATGCTTGCCAGTTTTTGGTGTTGTAAGGTTTTGGATTTTAGCCATTCTGATACATTTATAGTGGCATCATATTTCTGTTTTAATTTGCAAAGATATTTTAGATTAAGCATGTTTTCCTATGCTTATCATGTGTCATTTTTGATGTATTTACTAAATCTTTTGCCCATTAATTTTTTTTAGTTGTAAGAATTTGTACATTTTCAATATAAGTTTTTATCATATATTACTTTGAAATTTTTTCTCCCAGTTTGTGCTGTCTTTTTATGCCTTTAAAGGTCTCTAAGAGAGTCTCCATGAGTTAGAGAAACTCTAGACTGAACCTTCGGGTACTATGGGGTTCAGAACTGAAGGGTGGAATCTTCAAAGGCAACTCTGTAGAGTTGCAGCCACTTAGAACAGCCTTGACACTGCAAAAACACTGTAAGAGTGTTTGTAATAGGAAATAGAATAAAACAAAAATACTAAATCGGAATGGTTCTTCAAATGAACTTTAAAGATGGAGAAAGTAATAGATGGCGAGGATAGCTTGCGATTCCCCTGATTAGGTAAGTCTAGGAAAACGTTACTGCATAAACACAAGCAGGAATGTTCTCAGAGAAGGAAAGCAACCACTATGGGACAATATAAGGAAAATGCTCTTCAACAGAGAGAAAGAATGTGGAGTAAATAGAGCAAAGGGTTCAAACAGCATAATAATAAAAACAAAAACCCATGATACATACTTACAAAGACATGTGATGCAAGACACATTTATACATATATAATGTACGCATGTGTTTACACACATATATGTATATATATATTTAGGGTTATTAACCTTTTGATGGCATGCTTTGAAACATCCAATGGCTGCTGAACATAAAATCATTCTTATGCTTTCTATGCTTTTTTACAATTTGACTTGTGTTTATATTGTGCTCCCCCTGCTCCCTGGGCCATGAGAGTCATGGGCCCTGGAACTTTCAGAGTAACACAGAGAATACAAGGGTTGGAGTGGTCTCCAGAACTACCACTAGCATCAAGAGACCTAGATCTGTATTATCTCCAGTGAAGCTGAGGGAAAAATATCCTGAGAATTTTCTAGCCACTGCTCTTTTACTTCCTGACTTAGTATTGTTTCCCGCACATATTCAGCCCCTTTCTGATTTCATCATAAGCCATAATTTATGATAAGAAAGGGCACTTTTCTAGGTCATCTTAGGTATTTCTAAACAGTCCTTTAAGGCTCCAACTAGTGCCTTTTCCTACTTTCTTGAAGCTTTCTGGCAAGTTGAGGTAGTAGACCCTACAAAAGAAAACAGTGATAGTTTCCAGATTGATCTCTATGTTTTGAATATTTTGTTGTCACTTAAATCTACATGTGTCTATACCACCATCCTCATATCAAATAATATGTATGCTGAAGTTCCACAAACAGCTTAAAAAAATGTAGGAGAGGTAAAGGATTTCATCCCTAATTACAATACATAGAGTTACACAACCTTGAAAAATGAGGCCAAGACACCACTGAGACCTTGGGCAGGGAGAGGCAGGAAGGAAAGAAAGGGATTGAGCAGTACAAAGGCATTCACCAAGATTCATGGCAAAAGGAGATCACAGATCCCGGGGGCTGAAGTGGACTCTTAACCAGGGTAGCACAGGGCCAGCTCCAACTCAGGGTGAATATTTTCCCTATCACATGCTCTTTGCTTTACAAATTTCTAGGACTTGAAGGAGAAGCAAGGCCCTCTATAGGGGATGTGTCACAGTGGGAACATTCACTACAATTTGAAGAGCTAAGTTTAAAGAAAAATGAATGTTGTGTTGGAGAAATAAAATGCCTGCTGCTTGTTTTTTCTTCCCCATTAATACCAACTGAACATTTTCCATTTCTTTCAGCTTCTCTGCATTCCAAGCTGGGAGTCCATTTTAAGATCCACAATTAATCAATCACTGGATGGAAAGAAGGTAGGGGGTGGGAGCTGGGAGGGAATAAATTGAGGTGGTAGGAGAACTGAGGCAGCAGAGTCTGTGGGGAAATATACAATTATAGCTGTGTGAGAGGCTCACCAGATGGGCAGTAATTTCTACTTACCCACAGTCTCCATTCTGCTATATGGAAACAGCAGGAAAACAAGTGTATGTACCTGTAGGACCATACACCTTCCTTTACAGGCACGGGCACCACAATTTGGGCAGCTAATGTCAGAAAAACCACACTGGTAGAAATTTCAGTTTTCAAATGAGGGAATATTTGTCCAGCTCTTGAGAGAGAAATGTGTGCCTGGAGGAAGATGAACACACAAGACCAGTTTAGAGCGCACCCCCTTCCTGTCACTGTGAACCTCATCAGCAGGGAGTCACCTTGCCATTCTCAACCTTGCCACAGGAACTGAGTTTGCTTCTCTCTGACTACTTTGTTCGTCTGCCTCTCCTGAAGAGTAGTTAAATGGGCAAGCATTTGCTGCCTATTTAGGGAGACAAAAGACTGCTTGTTAATTCTACATTCAATACCTAGGAACACAACTGTGTATCTTAGGAAAAAAACTTGAAAGCAGTTTCTTCTTTCTCTTTTTGCACATGATGTCAAATGTGTTAGTCAGCTTTCCACAAAAGTGACAGCATACCTGTGATAATTTATAAGGAGGAAGGATTTATTTTTTCCACAGTTTCAGAGGTTTTGGTCTATGGGCAGTTGATTGTTGCTTTTGAGCCTGTGGCGAGGCAGAGCATCATGCTGTGAGTATGCGGTGGAGGAAACTGCTCACCTCCTGGCAGTGGGAGACAGAGAGGAAGAGGAAGGGACTGGGGTCCCACAACCTGTTTAAGGACCCTCCCAGTGAGCTGAACACCTTTTCCTATTAGGAACCACTTCTTAAGGGCTCTACAACCTTCCAGCAGTGCCATGGGCTGATGACCAAGCTTCCACATGACTTTCTGAGGGACGTTCAATATCTAAACTATAACATCAAGGCAGATCTGTAATCATTTCTTAAGTCATATTGCCTGGTATAAACTGGTTAAAATATCAGTTTACCATTGTCTACTTAATCACTGAATAATATTTTAGGGGGCATCTATGGTAGGCAAGTCATTTTGAGATACATAGATAAGTACTGAAAAGTTGACAGGTTCCAAGAGCTCTAGTCCAGAAGGAGACACAGGCAATAAATACATTCCCGGGAGAAGCCACATTGAAGCTCTTGATACTAACTTTGCAGCTTATCATTACCTTTGTAACATGCAATAAATTAAAATGGAAAAACTAATCTCATTCAGTTACGTTATAGTGCTTAGTCCTAATTTAGCTGAACAATTAATAATAAACATTTATTGGACATCTACTAAGTATCAGAAATTCTCAGGGAGCTTATGCTTATATAAAATAATGGTAATGGCAGCAAAGGAAGAAGTAGATAAAGAGAAAGAGATTGAGGAAGAAGCTGCAGTACTTTCTATGGGATGAGCAGGGAAGGTCTCTTTAGGAAGGAGACATCTGAACCTGAGAGAATGAGCCATACAGACATCTAGGGAAACAGCAAGTGAGTCTTTGGCAGGAATGAACTGGGTTAGCTGGGATGTCAGGTGGTCACAGAAGAAGTGATTAGGAAGAGCAGATCTGAAAGTGTGTTCTCTTTAGATGCATGATTACCTAAGTCCTTGTTAGGATTTTGAATTATATAGAATGACTAAAACTCCTAAAGCAACTGATTGCCTACTAAATATTAGTGTTTCTAGACATTTTGGCCATCCTGTGTGAGGAAAGAGGTGGGCAGAACCAAAGAAAGACTCTAACCTGGCAAGGAACTAAGAAGACTGACCTTGTGGTACATTTTGAGAAAAGAGGGTAGGCTCCAGCTTTGCTGTACCAAATCACTTCACTGCCCTGTTGGGATTAGCCTGGAGCATGGCCAGGGCAGCACAAGGCAACAGGTGTGGAAACAGTGTTGGTGGAAGGTGTTGGTAGCTTAAACCATAATGGAGATGAGGAGAAGGGCAGATTCTAGATCTCTATTAAAAGTAGAGCCAGTGGGATTGATGGCAGATTGTGACATGTATGAGAAATAAAAAGGAGAAGGTGATGCTAGCCTCTTATTCTGGGTGACCAGTGGCCCCAAGCAGGCATTCACTGAGATGGGAAGGGCACGGAAAAGAGCATGAAAGAGGAAGGGTTTGGGGAGGAAACAGGAGTTGGATTGGGCTTATGTTGTAGAAAAAGAGACAAGCGGGAATAAGGAGAGGGCATGTGGATATAGGAATCATGGTTTTGGGTGAGGTGGGAGAGGGCAGGATCTGAAAGTACTCAGCATGTGGCTGCCATTTGAAGCTGTAAGTCAGGCTAATTCACGGGGAACAAGGACAGTGAAGAAGAGTGAGCGCTGAGTCCTGGACCACTTTGAGGGGTCAGTGTTGGGAAGATGAGGAGAGATCTGGAAAGGGACTGCAAAGGAGTGAGTAGTAAGATGGTGCAGCTGAGAGCAAATGAGCTCCTGAACGCCAAGGGAAGAAAACTTTCTGCGGAGCTAACATTCAACCTTGACAGACTGAGAGGCTGACTCAAGGGAAGGATTTTATTTTCTTTTTTCATTTTTTTACCAGCCTTAAAAGTTGAGTTTTATGCCTCCACATATTAAGAACAAGTGGTGGCTTTCTTTTTCTAGGAATCAATATTTTCAACTCTTCATGTATATATATGGAATGTTGTCTTTGTGGTGCTATAACAAAATACATTACAGGGGGTAATTTATAAATAATGGTAATTTATTTTCTCACGGTGTCAGGGACTGAGAAGTCCGACATCAGAGCACCAGAGATTTGGTGTCTGGTGAAAGGCTACTTAGTATCTGCTTCATAGAAGGTGACATTGCTGCGTCCTCATGTGGAGGAAGGGCACACAGATTCCCCTCACCTCTTTTACAAGGGCACCAGTGCCATTCATGAGGGCTTCATGCTCACGACTTAATCATCCCCTAAGGATCCAGCTTCTTAATATTAAACATCACTTTGATGATTAAGTTTCAACGTATGAATTTGAGAGGAACACAAATATTCAGAACAGAACACGTGATTGTTAGAGAAAATACAATAAAATAAAAGAAAAGAGAAGAAAGAAAAGATGAGTTTGGACTACTAGGCTGTGAGCCAGGGTGCCTCACTAGTTGCAGTATTTATATTTCACATTTTATACCTCAGCTAAAAGACAATTTTCTGTATGTTGTGGGCTTTTGATTCTGGTGACATGTAATTGGAATTGCAAAAGTTAAGCTCATGAATGCCAAGAGCACAGAACAGAGAGCTGCAGGGGTTGTAAAAGAAGAACATGTACAATTTGGGCACAAAAAATAAGAATAGTCAGTTTTGTTTTCTATGTGGCCTGTTTATTTATAACTTGCCTTTTTCAAACTGTAATCTTCCAGCAGGCAAAATCTGGGTCTAAAATATCCACTGTTTGCAGAAACTTAGACTAAATGTATGGGAGTGGAACAAAAATTAAGAAACAAATGGAAGCAGAAATTTTCTCTTTGACTCACTTTGTCCAACTCTACAACTCTCACATTTTTAGTTTTGACTTATATGATCACCTAGATTCTCAAAAAGGCCAAGTCTAGTCCCCAGGAAGTTTGGTACCCACCATGTTGGCACATATTTACAATGGGGAGGTTACATGTATGTCCATACCTGTGGTTCACTTTGAAAACTTGGTCCCAAAATAGTTAGGGCTCCTTATTTATGTATCTAAATTACCTGAGCAATCACTCTTTGTCTAAATGTCTGAGTAAGACCTATAGAATTTTGAGTTTGTAATCATTGAATCACAGAATTTATTTATCATATAAATCATTAAAAGTTGAATCTTGCTTATACAACCATTTTCAAGATGAGACATACAAGTGTTCTTCTGCGTGGTACATTGTTTTAGATGCAGCAAAAGTCAAACAACTGTTTTTAATATATCAAGCTGGTTCTGACAGAGTTAATCAAAATGTGTTGTCATAGTTTTCAAGGTCAAAGCACTGTTAAAAATTGATAAGTTGACTCATTTTGACAGTATATATCCACCATGTTGGACCAACCTTCTAAATCCACCATTCTCTAACTTCTGAAATGGTTTTTATTAGATGGATTTGAAGGGTACAGAGTATGATACCCTAACGCTTGCCATTTGGCATAAGGATTATTTTGAGCTGAAAGTAACTTGAGAAAAAGGCAGACAGAATTATCTGCTCTCTCTTTGACTAAAAGCAGAGCCTAAATTCCCCATGTGAAGGTTTCTCCTATTCTCCTTCTTGTACCAGGAAAAAGAAAACAACCTTTACTAATAGAAGGATTACCTTACTTTTTTCTCAATGGGACACAATACTGACATCTGCAAATTAAAGAAGGAAAGTTTTATTTTACCTCACAATTTGTAGAGGTTTCAGTCCATAGTCAGCTGGGTCAGAGGCAGGGCAGAGAGGTATGGCAGGGGAATGGCTGCTCCTGGCATGGTAGACAAGAAACAGAAAATGAAGGAAGACAAACACCTCCAGGCCATTCCCCCAGTGATCCCTCTCTTCAAGCCAGGCATGATTCCTAACATCAAGTTGGCTATAAACCCCCAATAATTCAAGCACCTTGTAAAGCCTCCCTTTTAGTACATGAGGCTTGGGGAGGACATCTAGATATTAACTATAACCAAGAATCTGCTCAGACAAATCTTATTAAAGGAACTTTATCTACCATTAGTTTCCTCCATCTAATTATCCCAAGGTTTAGTGGGGTAAATCCTAGGATGGATATGAACACATAGTGTTACACACTCACAGAGGAGAAGGATGATTAACCTCATTAAATTAAAAGTTGTCCAGCATGGATGACTTCTCAGCTACTTTTTTTCTTAGCTAGAACAAATGAATTTGAATTTCATGTATCAGCTCTGTTACTTTGTTGTATGTGATGTATGACAGGTCTGGACCAGATCTCATCCAAGCATCCTCAACCTCATTCAAGGATCTCTCTCTTGCAAAGTTTAAAAAAGGATTTATTATTATATAGTACTAAAGCCTAAAATTACAAAGGACCTTACTATTTTTAGCTTTGTCATAAGCCCATAGATTGAGCAAGTCATTTATGCTCTAGAACATCATCTTGAACATCTATTAATGAAGTACTGGTTTAGATTATTCTTTTTCAGCTAGGGCTCCTCATATGATAGAACATAGAAAATGATCTGAGTGATTGTCTTTGCAAAACTCCCCATGATAATATATAAATTGTGGCATTTTAAGCGCATACAAGAGTAGGTAATTTATTCCATATAATGGATACCTCAAGGTATTAGGATTCAATTCTCTCAAGAACCCTGCTGGGCTCTGTTGTTGGTTTAATTGGTTCACTGATGCTCTGTCCCCCACCTTGCTTCAAGCCAGAAGTTCACATTCTGAATGAGGGATCTAGGTCACCAGGTATTATGTCTCACCTTTCTCTCTGTGACATCAGCCTCCACTAGTTATAGAGTTTGGCACATATGAATTATTGCTGTGGAGGCCAAGGTTAATAGTGTCAAAATTTGAAAATTGAAATCTCAGTAGTCTGAGAAAAGCCAGGAATAACTCTGGTGCTCTACTATGATTTTAGGGCTAGATCTCTTATAGAGAATTATGAATTTGAACTCAATCCGGCTGCCTTTTCTACACCAAGAAGTCCTGGTTTCAAGAGGGCAAGTGAAAATAACAATAATAAAGAAAATGGCAACTAATAATTGACAAGTGGTTATTTCGTGCTGTATTAACTCATTTAATCCTCTCAGGAACTCCTGAGCCAGTTTTTCTGTTCTCTGTATAACAGAAGAGGAATCCTAGAGAAGTTAGGTGACTTGATCCAAATCCAGGGCAAGAAAGTGGCAGAGGCAGGTTGCAAATCAATGTCTCTCTGACCTTGATCACCTTATGGTGAATGGAATCAGGTTGTAATTCCTAGACAGCATGAAAGACAAGAGCCATACAGACTCCAGACCTGTCCAAATACTAAGAATACCAGACAAGCATAGTGATGATGAGGTCAAGGCTTGGAGGGAACACCATATTCAGAGGATGGGCACCAGACAGAGGAAGGACGTCAAGTTCCACCTCCAATTGTAGGTGGCACTGAGTCTGAGGACCCTCTTCTGCCTTTGCTGGAATTAACACAGTGGCCTTGGAGGGAGGGACTGAAAGGGGAGCCTTTGAGCCCAACTTCTGCTTGTAGGTTGGGTGGGGAGAACTGGGATGTCTCTACTTGCTGAAGAGTGAACCTGTGCTATTCTTTTGCTTGTGAGGATTTGGTTTGAAATAGTATCATGGACTCTCTCAATGTTTCCATGCACACTCTCAGGTCCATTTCAGTGTTTCTCAGTAATTCTTTCCAAAGTTTAGTGGGTTCCTGACTTATTTCAAGGAGTGTCTGAACCAATGGATTGACTTTTATGTAGAGTCAGAGGGCCTAATAATCCACATCCTCCCAGGCCAGGTCCTCACTGGTGACCAACCCACAGTGTCATGGTGGCCTGGCTACCTGCTCTGGATGAGACTGTGCTGAGATAGCCTGAGTACCCTGCAGGACTGGCTGTAGCTTCTTCTGCAGGACAACTGTCTGAAGTGACCTCTCTTGTTTTTCCTCTTTAATAAGTAATTTGCTCAAGATTTTTGTCGCAGGAGCTGGTTCAGAGGAAACTCACCCAAGACATACAGTATTCATGCTTGTATTTTGCATATTTATATATTCAGCCATATCCAAAATTCATGGACAGTAGCGCTAACTGAAGAAAGAGAACAAGGCTTTGGGCCACATGAACTTAGTTCTTATGCACCCCCTGGCTTGCTTGGTTCATAATGTGTGAAATATCAACTATAATGCTTAAATTGGAGAAGTCTGAATTTAATGGCATAAAGTGTTTAGAGAACCCAGTACTCGATGGTTTTTCTTATTAAGGCCTCAAACAAAATAAGGTTTGAGATATCCTAACCCCAGGACAGTCAGGAAGAAACCACATTTAAAATATTGTTTTCATTGCATTATGTTTTTGTACAAATCTCTCTCATATAAAAAAAGAAACAAGTGTTCAGGTCTGGCTTTTCTAGAGACAGTCAGGCTGGGTTGGAGGGTTATGGTGCTGCTACTGGTTTGCCCTCACTCTCAGGAGGCACTAAAGTTTGTGGACAGAGAAATAAACATTTCTGTTTGTTCCTCCATTTAGTATATGTCGGTCCTGCATTGATCTTGGCTGTTTCTCTTAAAGAGATGCATGTAGAAGCAGTTTTCACAGTGCAGATAAATATTAAAGGCATATTCAGTTCCCCACAGTGAGAGTGGATGTGAGACAAATAGGCCCATAACTGAAGGGTGTGTTTGAAGGCAAACTAAGGGCAAAAGAACAGCAAAATGACCAAGATGTCTGTCCTAAAATTATGCTCTTTGGTGACCTTTCATCTTCCTCGGGGCTTGCTGGAATAGATTGGACTCAGTCCTGCATCTTTTGTGCTCCTCAAGCCCAATGAATATCACTGTTAAATACTCTACTCATAGGAGCACACGACCATAATATTTCTTGTGTTTTATGAAGAATGGGAACCTCTTTCTTGAAGGCACTCATCTTTCTTAGGACACCCATCTGCTGTAAAGAGAGGCTGAGAAAGGCTGCCACTGTATTCAGTAGGCCCCATCTCTGGCTTGGGATAAGGCACAATTTATTGTCTTGTAACTCTCCCAACACACCAGTCCACTTTCCTCCTGTCTGCCTTAGTTCAAAGTATTTCCTCTGCTTGAAATTTCCATTCCTTCCCTTACCCTGTACTTGTCTTCATTTACCTGGTGATGAGCTACTCATTCCAAGATTCAGCTACAGCAGCAGTTCTTCTAAGTGGCCTTTCTCAAGTTCTCTAATTGGTTTTATCTTCATCTTCTGTTGCTCCTTCTGGGCCTGTGCAGACTCTCACTGCAGCAGTGGTAGGGGACTAATTCCCGGGTAATCCCTGTTATGTCCTGTGAACAAGGATCAAAATACTCACTGAGGTTCCCTCAGTGCTGGGCAAATAATATGCATGAATTCTGTATTTTACACTGGTTGTTAAAGGAGCAGTTATAAAGCCATAGAGCTTCATCGGTTGCAGTGTACTATGTACAGAGCACTGGGTCGGGTAATGGAGGAAATAAAATATAACACTATCTTCCAGGGTCTGAAGCTCCCACAAACTATCATGCCAATCCCATGAGGGGAGGGAATTTCTGTCTAATATGTTCACTGATGTTTGTTTCTCACTTGCCTAGAATGGAACTTGGCTCTTAACAAACATTTTATGAAGACAATGTATTTCACAATGTAAGAGTTACAGCTGTCCTGGTGATGGAGCTTGTATAATGGATTCTGTTTCTATGTCATACCATGAATAATCTATTACTTTGGATTGCTAAATCAGGTGTCCTTATCTGAAAGGTAAAACCTCCGAGAAAAACTTGATGGAGATATTTTCAATCTCGACCGAGACAAACAGAAATGGATTAATCCCTGTTTAAAGTTGTTCTTCAAAGGTTTTGGTTTGCTAGGAGCTTATATGATATTTGGAGACCAAGTGAAACTGGCTCCTTTCTTCTCCAACACTGAGAAGAGCTGCTGTGTCAGGTTCTGCCCAGGTTATCATCAGCAGCCACAGAAGATGCCTATTGACCTGCAAATAATTTTACTCCAATTTAGAGAGGTAAGTAGAAGTTTTTTCCTGATTGGAAGTCATTTCAGCTTTTCTTGAGTTGTTGTTTACTTCATCACAAGGGTTACTATTGTCTGCTCTTTCTTTTTGTGTCCTGGAGATTGAATAGAAGGCTTTGAAACCATTGTTTCATGCTTCAACCACAGCTTGTTTCACTATGTTGTTGGAATACATAACTCCTGAAAGGGCCAAAGCAGGCATCTCTGCTGGGACTTTTGATGGCACTATGAATAATACCTTGGTAGCCTAGGACAGTTTTGTATAAGGAGAGCTGACTCACGAATTGCAAATGAACATTCTCTTCTGACATTCGGAATTGAGTGGATTAAATTAGTCATGATTGAGAGCATTGAAGGAGAGGAAAAACCCCAACAAAATACAGTTACTTTCAGCCTATAAGTTTTACCATTCAACATGCTATTTGTTAGTGTTACTCTGTTTAGTGTTAAAGAGTTATCTATTTTTAGCTATATTTGGGGGGAAGTTCAGTTTTTGATTTCCAAAAAATAATACATTTCCAAATCCCAACTAGATAACTAAGCTTTCTTTGTTCCCAGTGGCAATTTCCTGGAAGAAAAGAAAGGAAGTTAGAAGGAGTAGGAAAGTGGTAATGTGGCTGGAGTGGGATGGGGGCTTCAGCATGAGGAAAGATTCAAAAAGTAGAGCTCTGAGTTCCTAAAGAGAAGAGACAGGTGTTGGCTAATCATCTTCTTGTAAGTGCCTGCTATATAAGCTGTAGTCTTTACCAGTTTTCTTCTTGCCCTTTCATGCCAGGGCATGAGGATATATATTTATAGTGAGCATGAAGGATGGAAGAAAGGAAATTAAGATTTACAGTCAGATGGAATTGCTCATGTTGCCTAAATGGCTAGTTTATACAATAAAGAAGCAGAAAGGTTGGCTGGATTAATCAGTTACGAATTGATTAGTCTATAAGGATGCAGTCTTCTATGTGCATTCCCAAGTATCTTTCATTCCTATCTCTCCAGCTATCTCTACTTGTCACAAGGATTGCATCCACAAGGATTTGTACCCAGGAGGGCCATGCTTCACTGTACGATTCTGGACATGATGGTTTGCAGTTAAACTGTCCCTGGGGGCTTTGCAGATTTAGCTATTCACCCTCCTGGAAAGTGTGACTGTATTAATATTGATGCCCCTGGGAGAAGGATTATTGTAAAAATGGAATCATGGGACAGTGACTTTTATTGCTTCAGGCCATTTGAATCCGTGTACTAGAGAATACATAGGTAGTTTTATTTTTTTAAGAATTGCTTCTTTGTGAGCAAAAGAAAGGAAATTATGTTCCCTGAAATAAGATCTTAATTTTTCCAAATAGAATCAATAGTCTGCCTTCTTTCAGAGGAGAGAGATGTGGCAATTGATCTAGAACCTGCTAATCACCAGTATAGTGGATTCACCTCTATTTCTCATTCTGTCCTGGTGAGAAAGGATGATTATGAGAAGTAACATAGCATCTTCTCTCACCAGCTAAACTCATTCATCTTTTCCTTTCTCAAAGTGTTCACCCTCTCCGGAACTCTAAGAGGTGTGCTTGTTGTCCCCATTTATCTGATTACATGTAAATTTTGACTTACAGGGCTGGTGAATAGTGAAACTAGGCTTTGAACCTGAGGTTTTGTTACCTAAAAGCCTTGTATATTTAGCCAGCAGTCTTTCTTGCCTATCTATTCATTATCAGCTCATACCCGATTAATCCAGCCAGGCTTTATGTTTCTATATTGTTCAAAGCAACAGTTGCAAGGATTTGTTTGCCTTGTAGTTAGTTTTCAATGGGCTGGCTTGTTGAGAAGTTTGAGCATAGAGCGGTGAGGGTGTGGATTGGAGAACATGGTCAAAAAGTATCCCCTAGAATAGACATTGCCTGTCATTTCCTGGGTCACTTACTTCTTCCTTAAGCCTTCCTTCCTAGAGCCTTGCACTCCACCAGAACAGGCAGCAGACTTAGTTTGTAAGGTAGAAGAAGCTGTTCTTTCTTATTAGAAATCCAGGTGTGTTAGAGTCCTGCTTATTAGTACAACACCTTTCTACGGTTTACAATCCCTCCCTGTTTTAGGAGACAGCTTTAGGTGGTGGAAGGAACATGGCCTTGGGGCAGAATTTCTAATCTCCTACAGTGCAACCAAAGACCAATGTTGGTGAGAGGGGGGAGCGGCTGTCTCAGCTCAGCCAGTCACTCCTCTAGATAAGTTTCTTACCAGTTGTGCCTCAGCTTCCTTATCTGTGAGATGGAGGTAATATTAACTACTGTTGTATTACATATAAACCCATTAGGTTTTTTTGGGGATAGATGAATACATAATAAATATGTGTATAAAACTTTCAAGGATGCCTAGCTCATAATTAGTTCTGTGTAAGAGCTCCATGTTCCTGTTATTTTTTGTCTGGTAAAGCAAGCATGACACTGTCTTCCTCATGGGCAAGATTGAGGTTTGGTATACTTTGTAACAGTGGTTTTCAGCTAAGGCCAGTTTTCTCCCTAGGGCTCTCTGGAAATGTCTGTAAGCATATTTTGATCATTAAAAGTCAAGGGAGAGTGGTCCTGGTGTCTATTAGGTAGAGGTCAGGAATGATAGTGAACATCTTGCAATGGACAGTGTAGATGCTAAAACAAAGTTATCCAAGTGCCCACAGGGCTGCGGCTGGAGCCTTGCCTCATGGAATGCTTGTAGCTCAGCACAGGTGTGCATAGAGGGCCTTTTCCTTTTCATATTCCCTCAACCTATACTATTGGTGCTCATCTTTCCTCATCAGTGTATATTTATAGTCAACAACCACTGCTTGGTACCCCACCTTTCTTTATTCTTTCCTCCAGGAATAGGCCAGCTGTTGGGCTTTTGTGGGGATGCTGAAATAATAAACTAGATTATCATACAACATTATTTTTAGTAGCACCACCTTAGAGTTCTCTTTAGAGCTGCCAAAAGGAGATGAATGAAATCAAGCCATGCTTTGGGGTACAAAGTCTTAGAGATGACAGTCATTGAAGAATAAGTGGGCCATTTCTAATTCACCCGGGCATAGGCCTCTTAATAAGAGCCTCTTAAAGGTTTAAGTGAAATCTCTGAGAAGGACAGAGTCCTTGACTGATGGTGGGGAGGTATGTTTATCTGTCACCTCTCCTTAGTAAAGATCCTAGTACTTGGGGGGGGGGGGTAACTGGTGTCACGGGAAAAAAGGAAGAAAATAATGGACATAGGATAATTTTGGAAACTGTCTTTGAGATCTACTTGGGAAAGCTGCCATAACTACAAATCAATTTATTGTTAGACATACCTAATTTATGTGAATTATTTTGACAATAGTTTTGACACTATGTAAATATCCCCTGCAGCCTGTAGATTCTGAGCTCTACATATTTTTTATTCCTACACAAAAGAGAAATGATCTTGGGCATGATGGTATTATGCAAAAGCTTCCCCATGGAGGTTCTAGGAGTTAGATATGGTTTCAGAGGAAGCTTCTTTGGAATCAAATATCCCAATATTAATAGTTGAACTTTCAAATGACATCTCACATTTCTGTGAAATGCAATAGAGTCTTAATCTTTATTCTGATGTTTGACTGACCATTTTTCCATTTCCTGAAAGCCCTTTCACTGACTCTCCTATTTAGAAAATGCCACCTTCTTCTCATAGATGACTTACAATTTTGGAATAAGAAATATAAGCAAGAAGGAATTTTCTATAAAAGTAACCCAGTGTTTTATTTTCAGGGTTATAGAGTGTTATTGGATATGACCGCTGTGTGCCTGTAACCCCATGGCCCTTCTATTATATGAAAAAAATGTGCATTTGATAAAGCCTCAGATATGAACTAGAGTCACGGCAATTTTTCAAAGCCATTGTGCACAGTCTTATGACAGCAATAAATACATAAATATCAGATTAATAATTGGATTTGGACAAGTTTGCAATTGTGGTCACACATCACCAAAACTGTTTATTCAGCACCTATCAGAAAAAAAAAATCAGAGGATGATTTTTGTGTGAGGTATTTTCAAGTAAAAAACAAAAACAAATTATCTAATTTTAAAAAGCAGAAAATAAAGGGCCTGTTGAAAATACAATTCCAAGTCGTGTGTTGAGTATTGTGCACTATTCTCATTTAGGGGAAGGAAGAGAGGAAGAATTGTATTGAATAGACAATCAGAACTATGTTACAATTTGATTCTGCCTCTTAATCCCTCTATGATCTTGGGCATTTTAACCTCTAGCTTAAAAACTTTTCTCATATATAAAATGGGATAATAATATGCCATATAAGGTTTTGTACAGTTGAATTCAGACAGTGCATACAGACGTCCTTTTAGAGGGAACTGGAATAGAGTGTTCGGCACTTAAGAAAGCTAGAAAGTAGACATTTGGAAATGGGAAAGTGAATCAGAGGGTGGGAGAGGAAAAGTGAAGGTTAAGAGAATGAAAATGATCAAGATACGCTACATGCATGTACCAGTTCCCCAAGTGAACCTCGTTATTCTCCGTTACTAACTTGCACTAATAAATTATCTTATATTCACGGCACCTCTGATGAAGGTAGTATGTTGTTTATGTGATATATACAAACAGGACATTTCAAAGTTTTAATCTTCTTTTTAGGAATCCTTGGGAGAGGCAGAAAGAAATTGGAAGTTTGATGATTTTCCAGCCATATCCAGATCAATTGAACTCCTACAAGGACCAAAGCTGTGGAAATGGGAAGGATGTAATAGACATATTTTTAGTTCCTGTAGCCAGTTGGTAAGAGTTACACTGGGAGAAGATAGGACTCTGTGGAACTTCCCCAAATGCTGATGAATAGAAAAGACCCTGGCCAGGAGATAATTTGTATAAATGTGTAACCATTATGATTCCTCTCTTTAATTCAAGTCTAACAATGAAAAAGGACAATCACAAAGGGCATTTCAATTTCTTTGTCTATATTGGTCTTCAGTCCAAATCACAGCTCAACTAGTTTCAATCCTCTGTCCTTAACTGTTATTTGGGGCAAGATAAATTTTTGAGGCCTCCATTCTTTCATCTATAAAATGGTACTATTTAGAGTACCTTTCCCAACATATATTCATGAAGATTAAAGAAAATAATATGTTAGTGCTTTATACTTGTTAGCTCTTAGTATTATTATCACTTCTCCCAGAATTCTTTTCTGTTTTCACTCACTCTTCTGACCAAGTTTTGCCACAAAGGAGTATTTGAATGGCAGGTGCCTTTGTGAGCCTCTGACAGCTGCTGCTGGAACATCTTAGTCTCAGGAATTCTGCCAGTTGTACCGATGACCTTGGAGTGTGGTACAATATCAAATTTTTTAAACTGACAGAAGAGGAGAGGCATCTGTAATTAAGCACCTTGTGTTTGAACTCTTGATTGCATCTATACATGTATACATGCATATATATTTATTTATAAAGTACAATTAGGTTAAATATTTCTAAAGATGTTTTTAGCCCTTCTATGACATTTTCCGTGTTCCCGTAACAAAACTTTGTTGTGACACTTTCCAAGGAATTTTAAAAATACATGCATTTTAACATTGAGTTTACATTTAAGAAGTCTCACAATGGAAATACGTATTCACCATGATTTACAGCAAAATGAAAACTTCAGGAATTATAGATGCTTTCATCCTGGGATAACATTTGCTGTATGCCTGGAATGAATGTCAGCCATAAAAAATAGATGGGAGCTGCTTATTTAGTGTTTTCATTTGTTGTAGCAAATCTATCTGTCAGACGAATTTGACAACAAGATGAGCATCTGCAGTTTGATTCATACAGGAAGAACAGGAGGAACTCTATAGAGATTGGACTTCAGCCTGGTGTATAGGAAAAATACAGGTTAATAAGGAAACCCCAGTAAAGCACACAGCCTGAAAGCTTACATGATACAGAACGCCACTTTCACTTTTAGCCCTCTGATATTGACATGAATTTTAGAAGGTCTATAGCTTTAAACTTGTACTACCAAGAGGCCCCTCTTCCAAAGGGGATATTTTAGGTCACAAGTTACTTTTCTATTACTCTCAAAGTGTAGTTCCTTCATAAAGTTCCTTATGGACAAGGACTAGTATGTGGGATACTTACTAATTTGTTCAAAAGAACTTCTTAAATACCTACAAGTTCTAAGTAAATGGTAGTAGCTTAGAGAGGAATGAGATGCATACAGTGTTTGCTCTAAAGGGTGAGGGATGGGAAACAGATTAACTCATGTATCAACAAATGCAAAGAAATATTAGGAACACTCCTGAAGTAATAGCTTATGAGGGAAAGAGGAGGAAAGAAGAGGAAGTTTTCATTCCCATTCATGGGTAAGAGTTGTCTATATCAGAACAAGCTTCAGAGAAGAGAGTGGCTCCAGTGAATCTTGAAGTTTTCATGGGTCCTTGTCAGGGCAAAATCAGCAGTCAATCTAGGAAAAGTGACATTTGACAAGGGCTCAGGGATGTGCCACTCATGAAGCAAATATTGGGATCTACATTTGATTTCATTTGAGCACTTTGTTCTGAGCATGCCCACCCACTGTAAAAGAAGTAGAAACTATGTGAGCTTGAGATGCCTTGAACCTAAAATGTGCTGAAAGTAGGTAAAGAGAGGTGTACTTGCCCTACATGGGAAATGTACTTACCCCTTTCCAAAATGCCTTTGATTGGAATCTGCTCCACCAATTTCATGACATTCATGGGTGGGTTGGGGCAGGGGATGAATAACATTTAGTTGGTTGTAAATCAATTGTAAGATCTATAGAGATTTCAGATGTATTAACATGTGAACACAAACATATGCATTAGAATTGAGGAAGCGCATTGTTTTGAGCCTTTCATATAACTTACCTGAGGGATGATATTGCCTAGGGAGTTTGTTCAGTGGATGTGAGTTGATAGGCTTGTTTGACTAATAAGGTCCATTTCTTGGCACCATCCCTGGCCTTATAGATTACCAGGTGTACCAAGTTAGCTCCCACATCTTGTTTTAGAACTTGAGTTCCACCAGCACCACCACTGCTGCTTTTACTGAGAACCTGCTGTGTTAGAACTCAGGCAGCCTCAATTCTGCACCTTTCCTTTATAGCTAATCCTCACTACCACGCTTTATTACAAACACTTGTCCAAGACCACCCATCTAGGAAGCAGCAGGCCCTCAGTCTGACTGTATGCTAGTGCTCTTCCCTCTCACCTCACTGCTCACTGTCTAGTTTTGCCTCTACTTTCCCTGAAGGTGCTATCTAGCAAGGCTACAGTATAACCCCTCAGTATGTCCTTTGTGTTTAGTAAGGAACATACAGATTGGGTTCAAGATGGCCTAAGTTTTCAAAAAGAGTATTTCTACCTATAGGGCAGTAACAAACTAGTGAATCAAACCCGAGAAAGACCAGATTCACAAAGTACTTCTATTCCCACCCTTTAATTATACACATTCTCAAGTACTACAAGGCATGCTGTATTTAAATTGAATTAGAGACAATCACAGGGGAAAACTCTTGTGTTTGAATTTATATTTGGGTCAAACAGAATTAAGAAGCTGATGGTGATTACCTAACATTTAGAATATTTTAACTTTAATAACTTAATGATTAGGCATTCTAGTTCACTAGAAAATATCTGCCTTCCTAGGTTTGGATGTAAAATCATATATTTTTTAATATTCTCTCTCTGCTTCTCTCTCTCCTAACTCTCCCCCCCCCCATTCTTGGTGGCAGGTAGATAGTGTCTTATCTAAAAGGAGCTAAAGGTTCAGCTTACGTCATTTGACTGATGAGCTCTGGAACTTTTTTTGGTTTGTTCTTTTCCATGGATCTTTCTCTGTGGGTTCAAGAATCTACATGCCTGTAGGCCTGGAAACTTGGGCTTTTTGCTCAGGATTCATGAAGAGAATCCCCATGCAAGACTTCAAGAATAGGAGGTTGAACTCACAACTTCACTGAAACAGACAGAATGGAGATGATCATTTGCATGTATGGTTGGAGTGAGCATGGAGTCTGAAAAGACTGAGTGCAAGGAGAATGGCCATTCCTCGGTGTCTGCAGTCTGGGAATCTCTATCCTGAAATTCCCTGTATCCAAACTCCTCTCCATTCCAAAGCCTCTTCCTTGGCTGTATCTCCATCAGCTCTCTCCGGGGCTGTGGCAGTTGTCACAGAATTCATTCTTAGCTCTTTCTCTGCTTCATTTTCCTGATGGAAGGTAGGGGTTTTTCCAAGCATAATTTTAGTCCTTCTCTCCTCTGCTTAAAGTCCTTTAGAGATTCCTCATTGTGTATAGCTAACCTTTCACTAAGCCCAGTTTGACCCTTTATGAGCTGGCATGTGAAGGTCTTTTTAGATTCAGTCCTTGCAAGTTTCCCCTAGGAAACTCTGCTCTGGAATTACCAAAAAGATTTACAATTCCTTTAACCTGCTGGTTATGGTACATAATCACTCTTTGATTTTTTTCTCTTTTAATCTTCCTTATGAACATCATAAATTTTTCAAGAGAAATCTTCAATCTTTCCAATTTGTAGAAGTCTTCCCCAATCTCATGAGGGTAACTTGTCACTGCCTGCCCTGGGCTTCCCCTACATGACTTAGGAGAGTGGGCTTTGGGAACATGACATGTAGACATAAGACAGTGCTATGGAAAAATTCCCCTCCAAAATTCAAATGTGGAAGCCCAATGCCCTTGTGTAATGTATGTGGAAGTAGACCCTTTGGCAAGTAGCTAGATCATAAGAGTGAAGCCATCATGATGAAATTAATGCCTTTATCAGAGGAAAGTGAGTGAAATGACCTCTCTCTCCACCATATAGGATACAGCAAGAAGGCATCACCTGTAAACCAGGGAGCAGACCCTCAGCAGTAAGGTAATCAGCTGGCACACTGGTCTTGAACTCTCAGCCTTCAGAACAGTGAGAAATAAATGTTTTTTATTTAAACTGCCCTATGATATCTGCTGAGAAAGACAGACAGACTTGGAAATACCTCAGAAAGAACTGTGGGTATAGGAAGACAAACATGAACCAAGTCGAAACAAATAGATTAGAAGGTAAATGCATTTTGAAAAAAATTATTGCTAACAAACCAAAATACTAAAACATATAAAACAAGATAAAATAATATCCACCCCCAATTAAAATTCCTTTACCTACTTGATTTTTAGGACACAAGTTTGCTGCAGCATGAAGAAGGCTGGGGAAGAGGTACAGTGCCCAAGGAGCACAATGCTCCTATTTCCTCTTCAGAGTATCACAGAGCAAGCTGGTCAGAGAGATTCTTCTCACAAAACAGAAGGAAAACCTAGTCAGGAAATTTCCCTTCCTTACTTAGCTGGGTTGCATAATTGGGCCAGGAACTTGTGTGTCCTCCACTCTTTCCTGTTCATTCTGGGAATTCTCATTGTCCTTTTCGTGACTCTCCCCCTTGTCCTATGAAGCATGTATATGTCTCTCATGGGCAAGTGTTTCTCCCCCGGACCACAAGAAAGTACGCATCACCTGGGCTGAAAACAGGATGCAGCTAACCAGGCCTTTGTATTGTATCTGGCGTGAGGGGCAGGTATACTACATGGAGGTCAGATGGGTATACCCTGAGGAATGTAATGCTCAAAGCTCACCAAGCCTCTTTTCTTCTTTTCCTGGTCATCCAGCAAGGCATTTTCCAGCCCTTGTTAATGAGTGTGTACTTTTTGAAGTTAGGTGCAATGGTGGTTTGGATTCTTGCTCCTGGAGCATGGGTGGAAAAGGTGGCCCTTTAGCCTGCCTTACCCTGCTCCAGGTCTCCACATTTTCTCTCCTAATTCTCCTGCTGGATTTTGATGCTCAGGACCATGCTAGGGAGCTCACATGGAAAAATATAAGCCTTCATGATGAGACAGAGCCTCTGCCTTCCCTGGCTCAGGACTGTAGTGTGAGTGAGCAATGAACTTTTTATTGGTCTCTGAGATTTGAAGATTGTTACAGCAATCAACTCACTCTGGCAATGATAGTTGAATTCCTATTTGTAACCTCAGCACGTATCAAGGTTCCTGGAATGCAGTCAATGCTTGTTAAATTAATGAATGATCATATATCTTGCTATATTAATAAATAAAATTATCTACTAATTTAAAATACTATAAAATTAATGATTACCTGTTTTGTGACAAAAATGGAGTAATGGACTGTGAGGAAATAATGACTGCACACTATTTTAGCCTATAAACAGTTATGTGTGTGCATTAGTGAGCTTTCTCATCACTGGGACACAACACCTGACACCACAATTTAAAGGAGGAGAGGTTTCATTTGACTCGCACACTTGGAGGATTTAGTCCATGGTCAGCTGGCTTCAAGGCAGCGATATCATGATGTAGGGGAAAAGCAAAGCTGCTTAGCTCATGGTGCCTATGAGGGTCATGGGATTAGACACAGATCCTAAAGCTATGCTTCTACAACCCACCCAAACTTACCCTATAGTGTGATCCACCTATCCCCAGGGTGAATCCCAAAGCCAAACAAGTTGAAACTCCCCCATAAGCACCACAACATCTTTTCAAAAAGTCATATTTTCATTTTATTCATTCACTTTTTTCCTTAATGGTTCTGAAGCATGTTCCATTAAAAGTAGATTCAATGGATACAGTAGCTACAAATGTAGAATCAGAATCAGGGAAATAGAAGTTCTAATGGCAGTTGAAATCAAGAAAACAAGAGAGCAACAGTAGGCTGCAATGCCACATCTGGCTCCTGGAAGCCAAAAGGGAAAATACCCATGGCTAGAATTTTACTTTTTATTTTAACAGAGTGAACTCCAGGAGAGTACAGCTATATACAATGTAAAGTATATATAGCCACCATTTAAAAGTACCAAAATCTCCCTTTGAACCTGACACGGAGACTTATTCCATGTTTGACTAATAATTTGTCATTTGTAAGAATTGGGAAAGTTATTGGCATCCAACTTTTTTTTCACTCTGAATTTTAATTAAAATGTAACAGAAACAATTTTTTAAAATGCTTGTAAGAATGCTGGTGAAATACTAAACTATGGATTATAGTTGTTCTATGCTATGTACCTTAAGAGAGGGCAAAGGGACTTTTCATGGTATTTTTCCAGTGCTTAGGACATAGTAAGAACTCAATAAATACATCTTGAATGAATATTATAGCTATCATCAGGTTAAATTTCTATTGAATTTGACTTGGTTACTTTTTATAGATTGGAGTTTATTAAAGTTTTTTCAATAGGCCTTACATAATAGACCACATTGATTTTAATAAAATGTGCATCGATTAAGCCAAAATGTCAGTTTTCGTCCCTGAACACAATCTCCCACAGTCATTAAACAACATTATAATTTTATTTAATCAATGTATTCATTCACTTTAATTAAGAATAACTTTTCATTTGACCTTCATTTTATTCTAGAGCGCATTCAATCAAGATTTAGCAAAGAGTTAATCTCTCTAACTCTAAAGCATTCTTTGGATTCTTAAAAACCAAAACCAAAACCCTGGAAATTATGTTGACTTATGGTTTTACCCCAAATCATAAATAAAATATATAAATAACAACAATGTCAAGATTATAAGGATAAATATTTCATAGTTCCTTATTTTTTTGGAGCCAAATTCTTGTCTATATGTCAGGTTCTGAAATCTGCAAAGCAGAAGAGATTAGATTTTGGACCTTTATGTTCTAGCAGTTTTCTCTCCTTTATATACTTTTGCTTTTTATCACTACTAAATTATTTATATTTTTAACATAGCAACATATATCAACAAATGTTCTCTAAAGTCCTAATGACGGATAAGATTTCATGTGCTCTTTCCATCAAGATATTTTAGATTTTAATGGGACTAAATACTTGGTTCCTCCATTGCAAGCTCGTTTCTACATCAGACTGACTGTGGCTCCCCAACTCACAGCATAGAACTGAGAGTGGTTGATGCCATACATCTAATGAGCTTGTACCTTCTGCAGGTGGATCAGTGGGACTGACTCTGGCCTGTTGTCATGTAGTATATCTGATAGAACCAAGCATCATGGACAGACTTCGCTCAAAGAGTAATTACAATCAAAGCATATTCTAATTATCAAATTTTGATGAGCTGTTTATGTTTAATTTGTGACTCTTCCTTTCCCAAATAAATGATCTTATGAAATATTAATATAAGAGAAATAAGTATTATAAACTCTTCATGTAAAACTGACTTGTGTTTGAGTTCCATCCAACTCTCTTTATTTCACATGTGAACTGTTCTTTATTTTAGAATGCAAATGATAATTAATGTGCCCAATACATTCATAAGTTTCAGAGAATGTGGCTACTATAAGAGGTGAAAAGTGAGTAAGAATGAAATAAATGTACTTTAACACCACACAATAAAAATCCAATAATGAACACATGCATATATTTTCTCCTTCTCCTTTTCTTCCTCCCCACATCTCCATTTTCATCCCCTTGTGCTGTTTGTTAAGTTTCCTGATCCTTCTTTCCCAACAATACAGAGAGCATTTTGATAAAACTCTTGTCTTTTACCTGGTGTCTAATTTATCATAAGTGCTCAGTCATCGCTGTTGTGGTTTAGATTTAAAATGTTCCCCCAAAGACTCCTGTGTTTGGAAGGTGGCTGGATCATGGGGCCTGATAGCTGACTTCCTGTCAGGAGGTGGGGCCTGGTAAATGTGGCTCACCGGGGGGTGTAACCTGGAAGGATGTATTCTTGTTCCCAGCTCCTCCTTTTTCTCTCTCTGCTTCCTGTCTGCCATGAGCTGAGTACCTTTTCCTCTGCCACGGCCCTCTGCTAGAGCCAGCTTACCACAGAATGAAACTGTGAGCCAAAATTTTTTTTTGCCTCCTTTAAGTTGTGGGTTGTTGAATATTTTATCCCAGTGGCAGAGAAATGACTAAGAGGCGTACACATTGAATAAGTAAACAAATTGATGAGTAAAAGATAATTAGTTTTTTGGGAAATTCCCATAACATTTTACCCTTGTACTTCTGCAAAATAAAAGAAATCACTGTAGGAAATGTAGCAGAATAAAAATTTATACAGGAATAATGTCTTCTTAAAATTTTTTATCTGATATAATTTCAGTTTCCTTAATGATGTAAGATCTCTTACTACTTTCTACAGTCATTTTGCAATTGTTTATTTAAAAGTTGTTAGCACTAAGCTAAGCACTGTGAATATATTAGCTTTCATACCCTATGGCCAAAATTCCTGACACACAACTTAAATGAGAGGAGGTTTACTTGGCTCGAGGTTTCCGAAGTTTCAGTCCACAGTCAGCTGACTACAAAGCAGAAACAAGGTGGTGAAGAGTATGGAGGGAAAATCCTGCCTAATTTATGGGATCAAGGAAGAAGACAGCAGAAGAATGGCTGAGAGATATAGGAGCAGGAACCAAATATTGTTTCCAAGGCCAAGCCCCGAAATGCCTACTTACTCTAACTGGGCTCTGCACTGCATTAACCCATCAGTAAGAACGCATTGAGCAGGTTAATACCCTCACAAGCCAGTCCCCTCTCTAGGAGTCTCTTACTCCAATCAAAGTGGCAGTCAAGATGAACTGGCAGAGTGGAGAAATGATAAAAACGAATCAGAACATTCCTGTGCACATCTGATTTGTAATCTAAATGAGAAAATAAAGAAAGTATTGGTAACAATATGTGAAATCACCAGAGATTCCCAACTATAAAAGAGCCTTCACAAATAAGGCTCTGCTAAAGGCCACTTGCAGATCAAATGTGTGTAGAGGAAGATTGGAGGAGAATGTCATCAAGATTGCTAGCGATGGGGAAAGGTGGAGGGCAGGGTGGAAGGAGGTTAGATAATGGGTAGCAGACACAATTAGATAGAAACAATATGTTTCTATGTTGTATAGCACATTGGGGAGAATACTGTTCACAATAATCTATTACATGTTTCATGAATAACTAGAAAATAGGCACCCGGAAACTTCAAACACAAAGTAATGATGAGATAAAAATGTTAATTTCCCTGATGTGATCAGTATTGTATACATGTTTTGAGATGATACACTCTACCCCATTGATACCTACAATTGTTATGTGCTAATCAAACATTTAAAAAAGATGTTTAAGGAGATGCACATGTTAACCATCTTGATTTGATCACTGTACACCAAATATGTGTATGGGCTTATCACATAATATCCTATAAATTTGTACTATTAATGTAATAATTTAAAAATTGAGAAATGAAATCATCTACAAAAAGAGTGAGGAATTAACTTTTGTTTAAGAATGGGAGGCTCATGCACTCAGCAGTGAAGAGAATGAAGGGCATTGTGGTTGGAGAAGGCAGGGTGTATGAACTTGATCGAGGACAAGAGCATCTCGTCAGGATTGAGGAGTGTGCAGAGGTCTACAGGAAACTGGGGAGAAAGGAGATTGCTCTTTGCTTTCTGTTTGCTTGAGAGCATGGGCTTTGGCATCAATAGTCCTCAGCAGGTCAATATCTAGTTTGCCTGGGACATGGCAAACTCTTTTCTACACTCTAATCTACATAAACAATTTAATTTAAACATGTATCAGACATCAGTCTGATTAGAAAATATGAGGCAAACCAAGTTTGAGGGGCATTCTATGAAATATCTGACCATTCTTCTTCAGAAGTGCCATGGTCATGAAAAATAATGATTGGGAAACTGTCTCAAACAGTAGGAGACTGAGAAGACATGATGATGACATGCCGTCAAGGATCCTGGAATAAAAAAAGAATATTTTTTCTAAAAATAATACCAACTAGGAAATAAAGAAAAGTCTGAAGTTCAGTGAATAGTATTGTCCCAATGCTAAATTCTTATATTAGGTACATGTACCATGGTTATGTAAGACATTAATATTAGGGAAAATGGGGTGTATCATATGTTTATAACTTTCTGTAAATGTGACATTATTTTGTGGTAAAAAGTTTATTTTGACAAGTACATTGTTACAAAAAACTCAAGTTTACCCTTCTTTATGGAAGAGTAGTATTCCATTGTGTATAAATATCACATTTCTTTTTATTCATTCATCTGTCGATGGGCATATGGACTGTTTTTATGATTTAGCTTTTGTACAATGTGCTGCTATGAACATGAGTATGCATATATAGCTGTGGTATGATGCTTTTAACTCTTTCAGGAAGATACCTAGAAGAAGAAGAGCTGGATCAAATGGAACTTCTAGCTTTAGTTTTTGAGGAATCTCCATACTGATTTCCATAGTGGTTGTATCACTTTACACTCTCATCATCAGTGGAGAAGTGTTCTTTTTTCCCCACACCCTCACCAGCATTTGTTATTGGTTGATTTCTTGATGATAGCCATTCTTTTGGGGGGTGAAATGGAATCTCATTGTTTGTTTAATTTGCATTTCTTGAATGACTAGTGATGTTGAACATTTTTATATATATATATATTTATTTATTTGCTGTTTGTATTTCTTCAGCACCTCAAGACCATGATTTTAAGTGAAATAAGTGGGACACCAAGGTTTAAATGTAGCATTGTTTCTTTTGTGTGAGAAATCCAAAGGCTAAAATGGGAGCTTAATGGAAGATAGATATTGGGAAATAGGAGGAACATGTTAAAATGGGGAGGGGAACACAGCAGGGGAGAAAAGGGAAGGAAGGGAAAAGGGAAGAAAAGAGAATGGAAGGAAAAGTATGGAAACAAAGTTTTTATAAATGAGAGGAGGCAGGTGGGGAAGATAATGGGAAAAAGAGTTGAGGTATATTATATATAGGTCCAAGTTTGTGATCAATATGTATGACAAATATGTACTAATAAAAATAAAGCAAAAAAAGTACATTGTTGGAGTAGTGAAACTATTCTGTTTGATATGACAATGTTGGATATTTGTCATTATATATTTGTCAGAATCCATAGAATACACATCACACAAAGAACACACTACTGTAAAGTAGACCGTGGCAACTAAAAACATGCCACTGTTGGCTCTTTTACTGCATCAAATGTATCACACCAATGCAGAGTGGGAGAGATGATGTACTTGCAGGGAAGAGGTGCCTGGGAATGCTACTTTCTGCTTGGGTTTCTGTAAACTTAAAGTTGCTTTAAAATATAGAGTCTACTTAAAATCTAAGCACATTATCCTGCCATTTATACAGGAATATACTTCTATGAAAACTGTTACAGAGTGTGCCACTTACCCTGGAAATCCTCACTTTTCCCTACATCTACCTGAATTCTAATTTCCAATAACAAAAATAACAATAAAGGTGTAACTCAAAATTCATGAGCCCATGTGCAGTGTAGCTATTTATTGATGAATACTTTTGGTCAGCAGGTAGAAAAGAATTATTTGCTTATTCATTTATGGTACAACCAGTGCATATGAAGATTCTTCAGAGGGTCCAGGTACTACCTTGTCTTGTCAAGTACACCATTTTGTGCATAGCTTGATATCTTCTATAATTATACATAATATTAAACTTTTGTAGAAGTCATTATTATAATGAATTAATGTAGACCTTGCATCATCTTCCATTACTCAACTATTTATTTAATGCAGATTACATCATCACTCCTGACACTGCAGCGTTCTCTGGACCACGCAGCGATCTCAACTGCCAAAGACACTCTCCAAGGTTTTCACTGTGCTTTGTGCACGATGGACAATTTCAGGTCTTACACAGAATGTGCAGGAAAATAGGAATGAAATTTGTTTCTTGTCAAGTGAGATTTAATATTCAGAATTTTTATTATGAACAGACTACCTCTTCCAATCACATCTTCTCTGAAGTACTCCAGGGTCTAATAGCTGCATCACTTGGAGGTGCTGTCTTTCGGTGCCTTCCACAGAGCTGCCTACACCAATGAGGAAAGGGAAGGCTCTGTGAGCAGAGTGGAGGGCAGTCTCCTTTATGCAGGGAATATCTTTCACTGATCATGCTCAAAAAAACAAATCATCAAGTTTAGGAAGATGAAACTCATTTAAATTATCTTTTCAGATTTGCAATGTCATGAAACTAGAAATCAGCTATAGGAGAGATCTTGGAAGTCATCCAAACACATGAAAACTAACCAATATTCTATACAAACAATGGGTCACAGAAAAAAATTTAAAAAGTACTTGGAGACAAATGAAAATAGAAACATAGTGTACCAAAACTTATAGAATTCAGCAAAAGCAGTTCCGAGAAGGAATTTTATAGCAATAAATACCTGATTCACAAAGGAAGAAAGTTCACAGTTTAATGTTATACTTCAAAGAGCCAGAAAAAGGGGAACAAATTTAGGCCAAAGTTGGCAGAAGAAAGAAAATAACAAGGATTAGAGCAGCAATACGTGAAATAGACACTAGAAAACCAACAAAAAAATAAGCAAAACTAAGAGTTACTTTTAAGGTACAGAAAACTCTAGTTTAGGAAGAAAAGCAAAGATTTG
This sequence comes from Heterocephalus glaber, assembly GCF_000247695.1. The sequence continues at coordinate 22,772,629 of NW_004624732.1, read as the reverse complement.
AATAAATGAGATCAAAAGTAAAAAAAAACAGACATTATATCTCATACCTCCAAAATACAAAAAATTGTTAAGAAATGTTATATGCTAAAAAGTGTGTAATCTAGAAGAAATAGATAAATTCCTAGAGATCTACTAAGACTGACTCACAAAGAAACAGAAAATATGAATAGACCAATAATGAATAATGAGATTCAATCAATAATAAAATGTCACCCACCAAAGAAAAGCCCAGGATCAGTTGGCTTCACTGCTGAATTCTACCAAACATTTTAAACAAAATTAATACCAATTTTTCATCAAAGCTCGTCCAAGAATGAACTAGAGGGAATACTTCCAAACTTATTCTATGAGGCCAACTTTACTCTGATACCAAGGCCAACAAAAGGAATTACAAAAAAAGAAAATTATAGATCAATATCCCTGATGCAAACAAATGTACAACTCTCAACAAAATATTAGGGAGCTAAATTCAATAGCACATTAAAAGAATCATTACCTTGATCAATAGTGACTTTAACTCTGGAACACATGTATGGTTCATAAGCAAATCAATAAATGTGGTATTCCATGTTAACAAATTGAAAGGTATCATATGATTATCTCAAATTATGCAGGAAAAGCATTTATGAAATTTATGAAGAACAATAAAAAAGTTCTCAAGAGACTAAGTATGGAGTGACTATACCTCAACACAATGCAGACACTAGAGGACAAATCTTAACATCATTATCAATGGTGAAAAGTTAAAAACATATTCTCTAAGATTAGAGATGAAACAAAGATGCTTACTGGTACCGCTTCTTTTCAATCATGCTGACTGTTCCAGCTAGAGCATTTGCTTAGAGAAAGAAGTAAAAAGGGATTCTAATAGGAAAGGAGGAAGCACATTTTTCTCTATTTGTTAATAGTATGAACTTATGTATAGAAAACTCTTAGGACTCTACCCTAAAACTGTTAATTTTAATATAAATTTAGCAAAGTTGAAGGATACCAAATAAATGTGCAAAATATCAGTGGTATTCCTATATGTTAATAATAAATAATCTGAAAAGAAATTTAAGAAAATAATCATATTTGCAATTGCAACAAATGTCACTTAGGTGTAAATTTAACCAAGAAGGTAAAAATCCTGTATACTGAAAACTAAAAAATAGTGATGAAAGAAACTAAATTATAAACCCACAAATGAATGGAAAGCTATCCCATATTCAATGATTGGAAGAATTAATATTGTAAAAATGTCCACACCCAAAGTAATCTGCAGGTTTTTTGCAATCCTTATCGAAATTCCAATGTCATTTTTCATAGAAATGGAAAAAGCAGTCCTCAAGTTTGTAGGCAGTTACAAAAGTTCTCAAATAGTCGATACAATCATGGAAAACAAAATTGAGGACATCACACACATTAATTTCAAAACATATTATATAGATTTTGTTTCAATCTTTTTTCTTTTCTCATAATTTTTCCATTCCCTTCTTCCCTTCAACCCCTCCATCCCTCCCTATTTACAA
>NW_004624732.1:22752435-22770627 GCF_000247695.1 Heterocephalus glaber | reverse complement strand
TGTGTGTCCTGTTTATTTCACTTAAGAGTATCGCCTCAATGTGCATCCATTTAGCAATAAATGTCTCTAATTTCTCTTTTTTGATGGCTGAGTAGTACTCCATTTTATAAAAAACCACATTTTCTTGATCCAGTCTCCAGTTAATGGGCATTTGGGCTGTTTCCAAGCTTTAACTATTACAAACTGTGCCGCTATAAACATGGGTGCACATACATCACTGTGGTATGATTCTTTTAATTCTTTTGGGAAGATACCCAGCAGGGGAATACCTGGGTTGAATGAGATCTCTAGCCCTCATTCTTTGAGGCATCTCCATACTGATTTTCACAGTTGTTGCACCAGTCTGCCCTCCCACCAACAAGGGAGAAGGGTTCCTTTCTCCCCACAGCCCAGCCAGCATTTGTTATTGGTTGATTTCTTGGTAGCAGCCATTCTTTCTATGTAAATAGGGAAGGGTGGGGGGGGTGAAGGGTACACAGGTAAGGGGAAAAATTAAGAACCAAGATATATCATGTACAGGTAAAAGCACCCAATGATTAATGTACACATATTGTATACCTAAAATGTACCAATAAAAGAATTTAAGGGAAAAATCATTTTACAAAGTGATTGTAATCAAAACAATATAGTAGTCACATAAATATAGACACATCAACCAATGAAACAGGAAAGAAAACCCAGGAATGTGATAGTTATATTTAAATGATTTTTGACAAAGATGTCAAGAAAACACAATGAGAAAAGAACAGTCTTTCTAATAAACAGTGCTATAAAAACTGGATGTCTGCTTGAAGAACAAAATTAGACCTTTGTCTTACATCGTCTATTTAAATTAACTGAAAATGGATTAAAAACTTAAAGTTCAAAACTGTAAAACTATTAGAAATAAACAGGATTTTTTTTTTTACAAAATCCACCTGGGAAATGATTTTTTTGGTTATGAATCTCCAAGCACTGGTAATAAAGGCAAAAGCAGACAAATGGAATAACATCAAGATAAAAAGTTTCTTGATAGCAAAGAAAACAAAATGATAATGCGCCTACAGAATGGAAAAAATATTTGAGAACTATATGTCTGACAAAGTATTGATAATCCAAGATATATAAGGAATTCAAACAACTCAACAGCAAGAAAATAATCCAATTAAATATGGGCAAATGACCCAAAGAAACATTTCTCTAAACATATAAAAACTGATACATGAATGAAAAAAATGTTCAAAGTCTTGAATTAGGCAAATACAAATTAAAACCACAATGAGATATCAGTTCACACCTGATAATGGCTTTGTTCAAAAAGATGAAAAATATGGAGTGTTGGAGAGGAGGTAGTGGGAAAATAATTTAGCACAGTCATTAATGAAAATGGTTCAGAGGTTCCTCAAAAGCTAAAACAGAAGGACCACATGACCAGTAATCCTACTTCTGGGAATATATCCATGGGAACAAAATCAGTATGTCAAGGAGATAGTTACGCCCCACATTCATTGCAGCATTATTTACAGTAACCAAGCTTTGGATACAACTTAAGTATCCATTAATGAATAAATGAATAAAGAAGTAATTTCTGTTGTTTGTAACAGCATGGATGGATCTGAAGCACCATATAATAGTATACTAAATGAGATAAGTCGGTCACAGGAAAAAGGGCACAATCTTGTGCATATGAAATCTAACAAAGTCGAACTCATTGAAATACAGAGTAGAACAATGGCTACCAGAGGCTTGGTCTCTGAAGTGAGAAGAAAATGGGAAATTATTGATCAAAGGATACAAAATGACAGATAGGAAGAATAGCTTTGGAGATCTACTGCACAACAGAGTGACTATACTTACTGACACACACACATACACACACACACACAAATGTATAATTTCAAATGGCTCACTACAAAATAGAGACTAGCAAGGTGATGTATATGTTAATTACTTTGACTTAATTATGCAGTATTGCATATTTTTATCAAAACTCACATCACCCTCATGAATGTGTACATTTATGATTTTTCAATCAAAAATAATATTGCAAATAAAATTTTAAAGCAAATTACCTAGATAAGAGGAACAGACTACATAGTTCTCAGGTAATCCTCCTTACATATCACTTTTCTGCAGCTGACATTTTGAGAGTGATCAATGAGCAATGAGTTCAAGGTTTTGCTTGCTAGGTAGGAATTGATGCTCCTTGCTGTGGCAGATAAGTGAATGAGGAGACCTCTGCCTGAACAGCATCAGGAGATCGGAGAGGATAAGCCACAGGGTGAGTATGGCCTCTTTAACAATATGTACAGTAGCTTCACATTCAATGACAAATCTTTCTGGAGGCTTTAAAATAAATTCTATTCATAGAAAAAGCTGCCTGAGTAACTTTTTGATAATGTAACCACTTTTAAAAAGCTATATAAAATTTCATTCTTCCTTCATGTCTGTTTTCTAGCTTTCTAATATCTCTGGAACATGAAAAATATATTTTAAAAAATCTCTTCCCAATATGTTTCTAAATAGTTGTGTGAACCCCAGAGATAGCAATCTTCCTTTGAACAAGTGCAGCCATATATCCACCTGTGATGCAACACAATAATCAAAGGGGGTCTGAGTCCTAATAGAGGTCACTTTTATTTCCTGCTCAGCAGGAATGCCCTCTGAAATTCACTTTCTTTCAAGTTTAAATTACTACATCACATGCATTTCAGTTGCATAACTGAGGAGAAAACCAATTATATTTTTCATAGTTATTTTCTCTTTGTCCCACAATGAAACATTGTCTCCATGTAGACAGTGTAACAGTGACATTTGTAGAGCAAATTTAAGTAGAGATGTTAACTTACTTGTGATCATCACTCCAGAAATGTAAAAGGCTGCTAAGGGGACAGGCTTTCTTTAGTTTAATTCTGACAGAGTTGTTGGTTCATGATTGTTATGGGTGAATTTTGCTCCTTACCCAGATTCATATGTGGAATTCCTAACCTCAATTATTACAGGATGTAACTATGTTTGGAGACTATAATTGGCAATTCTTAGTATGAAGAGGTAAATTAATTAACATGAGATCATGAAGGTGGGCCTAATTGCCATAGTTTAAATGTACATCTCCCTCTAAAATTCCTGTTGGAACTGAATTCTTGAGGTGATGGTACTAAGGCCATTGGGAGGTGATCTGGTTGAGGGGACTGAGTTTCTGGGTGGGATTAGTGTCCTTATAAAAGTGCTGCAGGGAGCAAGCTACTCTCCTTGGCTCCTTCTACCATGTGAGCATGCAGTAAGAGGTGCCGTCTATGAAGCAAAGTGGACTTTCTCCAGATATTGTTTCTACTGGAACCTTGATCTTGAATTTCTAAATCTCCATAACTGTAAGATAAATTTGTATTATTTAATAATCATCTAGTCAATGATATTTTGTTATAGTAGTGTAAGTGGATAAAGACAGTTATTCAATATGAATGATGTTCTTTCAAGAAAAATGAAATTTGGATATGCACAGAAGGAAGATGATGGCAAAGCACAGGAAGAAGACTGGTCACTTACAAATCAAGGCCAACAGCCTCTGAAGAAACATCTTCATCTTGGATTTCCAGCCTTCCGAGATGTGATACAATAAACCTTGGCTGTTTAAGGCCCCCAGTCTGTGGCACTCTGTTATGGCATTCCACGCTGTCATACAACATAGGGCTGATAAAACAGTGGGAAACATGAATATGTCTAGGATATTGGCTTCCCTGACATGTCAGTCAAATCACAAGCGTCTTTTCCTTTCTGATAATATTTCTGCAATAACGATAAGCTCATGGTAGCAGCCTCATCACTGCCATCTATTACATATTGACTGGGTGTCTTTTTCTGATCTTTCCATCTATCTCAGGAGAATATCAGCTGTTCTGCAGGAGCAACACAAAACCTCTGGGAAGATCAGTGGCTCAACATAACCCATGTTTGTGTTTTCCTCATGCATTGCCTGGAAAAGCTACTTTTCTGGAAGGCTTTTTTGGGCAGTTCCCTGTTAAGGGGATGATTCAGAGGCCCAGTAAACTCCTTCTTCCTTAAAGATATTTCCCCGACCCATCAGAATATATTTTATTCAGTCATTGGACAGCAGGGAGAGAAAGAGAGAGGAAGGGAGGAAGAGAGAGAGACAGAGACAGAGACAGATTTTGCTTTCATAGAAGGGTATTATGGGCCATGCATCTCTCATTACCCAGAGGCAACAGTAAAAATAGAAACTATATTTAAAATTTTTAAATAATTTTTATTTAAAATTTAGTTCTTTTACAAAACTGAGCTATTACAACTGCCCAATAACAATTCATTTAGTAGAAATGAAGAAGATTCTGTGACAGAACAAATATTATTAACTTTAAGAGAAAATCTTGAATTTTTGGTGTTTTTGAGATGAGATCTTACTATGTAGACCTGGCTGGCCTTGAAATCACCGTGATCCTCCTGCCTCACCCTGCCAAGTTCTGGGAAAACAGGCATGCACCACTATGCCTGGCAAAAATCTTGATTTTTATAGACTACATGTGACTTAGTAAATATTCATTCAATGGGACAGTCCCTAGACTGGCTTGATATGATTTCCTGTATCCAAATATGGCTGGGACAAACACCATCACTCATATCATAAAAAAGATCACAACAGAATGATTTTGGAGAATTTTAGAATGATTTGATAAATAGTTTCCCATACAACTTGTAAAAAATGGTAGCTGGTTTATAGTTTAGTTTAATATATATATATAGTTTAATTAGTATATACATATATATGTGTATATGTACACACATATAATCACATACATTAGTGTATTAGTGTTATTGACCATGACACTTGCTAAATATTTTGAATACATATTTAGAAGTGCCAAATCTCAAAAGACAGTTTCATTTAAAATTGTAGTTTCATGTCATCAGATATAATAGGTTGAATAGTGTCCCTATAATATGCACATCCATTTGAAACTGCAGAATGGGGGGAAATAGAGTCTGTGCAGATGTTATCAAGGCACAGGAAGAAGATTGATCATCTAGAAACCAAGGCAAAAGGTCTCAGAAGAAACAAACCCTGCTACCACCTTCATCTAGGATTTCCAGCCTTCAGAGATGTGATACAATAAATCTCTGCTGTTTAAGGGCCCCAGTCTGTGGCACTCTGACAATATTAAACTTGATTAAGTTGGGCTCTGAATCCAGTGCCTAGTGAAAGAGAGTCAGACAGAAATGCAGTGAAGAGAATGTCTTGCACAGATGGAGGTAGCAAGTGGAGTCATGCTCCCATAAAGCTGGGAATATCAAGGATTGCTGGCACCACCAGAAGGTAGAAGAAACAAGAAGGAGTCATCTCTGAAGCCTTTGAAGCAGTATGATTTTTTTCTTGACACATCAGTTTTGGATTCAGTTCTGAAGCTGAGAAAATTTATTTCTGCTTAAATTTTCCTTCTCTTGATAATTCCTTGCAGTAGCTCTAGGAACTCCTATGCAGACCTCTATATATCCTGCTCATTCTTCAAGTCATGTTCAATTTCTGTGACTGGAATGCTTTCCTACTCCATGAAAATATACTACTTTTTTTTAACCCTTTAGAGATTATTGTCTTGATCTTTCTTACTCCTCCTTCAGGATTAGATACATGCCTTACATTTCTAAGAAAATCTTCTCTAAATTCTATCAATTCCTTAATAAGCAAGGGGGTTTTTGTCTGTGTTTCCTCAGGTCCTAGATTTTTCCCTGTACTATTGCACTCATCATGCTATTTTCATGTTCATTTAACTATGAGCTACCTGATTGTGCCACTCATTTGTGCTAATGCCGTAGACTCAAGTGTGTGCTTATTCAATGATATGCGTGAAGGAAAGCTGGAGGCCAAGGCACTTTGCTCAATTGCTTTACATTTCCCTAGTGCTCACTCTTATTTTCTCAGAGCCTGTGGGCTTACAAGAAGTATAAATTTAATGTAATAATGGATCATAACCCTAGGTCTTTTAATACCTGAATCATCTTCATTGAAGTTGAAAGCATATGAGATGTTTACAATATCTTAGTGAATTTACTGTTATGTTAATACCTATCATTTCTATTTGGCTCCTTTAACTTTTCTACCTTAATGTTCAGTTTTCTTAAATTGCATTGAATAATTTTCATTCCTGCATTGAATAATTTTTTTAAGTAACATTGTTTTTTATTCTACTATGCCTAAACCTCATGATTTTATTTTTATAATTTTTAGTTGCTCTCTTCACATTCATACTTAATCTTTCACAACTTTAATCTCAGCATGACTACAGCTTTGTTTTGAGTTCTGTGGTGTTGTTCTTTCTTTGTCTGACAGAGCATCCTGAGTTTGACTTGTCAGTATGCTTCTCCCTCCCTCAGTTCCTGTTGCTCCACATTCCTGGAATTTTGAGTAAAGAAACATGGACTGAGTATGATGAGAATTCATCTATCCCGATATTGGCTCTAAAATAAACAACTCATCCATTCCTGTTACATAGATTTAGTCATTCATTTATTCAACAAGTTTGTATCGAACATCTGCTATATGCCACGCTTAGCTTAGGGAATGCAAATAGAATGAAAATTATGCTCTTGTGAAACTAACAATAATTGGAGTATGGGGAGGGGAGAGACAAAAACAAATGAATAGGTGAACATATTATTTAAGATGATGATTAAGTACTATAAATATAATAACATGATGTGCTATGAAAAGAACAGAACATGGAGCTGTATCTGGTGGGTGTGTAGAAAAGTTATTTATATTAGGTCACAGGGAGAAACTTTTCATAGAAGAAACATTTCATAGAGGCTAACAATAAAGTTGAGACTTAATGAAAAGGTACCAGATGATCAAAGACAAGAGCAACAGCAAGTATGAAGAACTTAAAAAGAGAAGAAAATAGGTATATTTGAGGAAAAGAACAAAGCAAAGAAGGACAGGAAACTTAGAGAAGAATGAAGCTTACCTTAGGGGAAGACTTTGACATCCTAGTAGGGAGGTTGGATTTTACTGCAAGGGCGAAACAGTGGAAAGCAATTGGGAAGTCATAGCTAGGGAGTGATATAATCTGATTTATGATTAAAATAATTTCTATTTAAAACTTGGATTATGAAGAAGCAAATAATTATAGGAACAGTGAGACCAGTTAGGAGATAATTGCAGTAATGGCAATGGTAGATAATGGTGGCTTAGACAGAGTGGTAGCAACAGAGGTGGCAGGGACTGTAGATTTAGGGTATGCTTTGAAATTAAAACTTATGGGTGATTTGGCTATGGTAGAAGAGGAAAAGAGAAAAAGAAAGAGAGCATTGGAAAGGAAGACTAAGAAAATCATTGGTTGATGGTGACACTGTGATGGAAAGAACAGGAGGAGCGAGTTTAGTGTGAGTGAATCATAAGTTTTGTTTTGAGCCCATTATGTGTGAAATATTTATAAGATGGAGAATTAACAGCTTAATATATGACTCTGGAAATTGGGAGCAGAGATATAAACTTTTGAATTACCAGTGCAGAGATGTTGTTTGAAGCCATGAAACTGGATTCAGTGTGTAGATAAAAGAGGATACTTAAGAAAAATGCTTGATGATCTCTTAGCATGTGAAGTGGTTTTGAGGTAGAGAAGTCAGGGTTAATGCATCAAGAATATATAACAATAATTAACAGATAGACACTTAGCAAAAGAATTTCTAACTGTGTAAAGTAAAAGCTAAATTAAAGGGAGAAATAGACAGTTCACCAATAATAGTTGAACACTTTGATACTCTACTTTCAGTACTGGATAGAATGGTTAGAAAGATGACCAAGGAATTATAGACCCGAACAGCACTACATACTAACTAAACAGCATAGATATCTACAGAATAGTCAACCCACAACAGCAGAATAAATTCTTAAATGTAGAATGGGTAATGTTCAGGATAAATGATATATGAGGCCATAAAACAAATCTTAATAAATTTACAAGAATTGAAACTACTAAACTATATTCTACAACTACCATAAAATAATATTAGAAATTAATAACATAATTAAATTTGGGAAATTCACATATTTATAGGAATTAAATAATGCACTCAAAAAAAGCAAATTTTAAAAAATTCAACAAATCATAATTCGGTTTCTTTGAAGAAATCAATATAATTGAAAAACCTTTACCTAATCTAAATTGATGAAAATTGAAAAACAAAAAGTATTCAAATTATTAAAACTGGAATGAAAGGATGGATAATGCTATTAACTATATAACAAAAATGAATTATCAAGGAATAATATGAAAAATTTTATGTCAAGCTTGGCAAACTAAATAGATAGAATCCTAGAAAAACACAAATGATTAAAGCTAACTCAAGAATATGTAGGAAATATAAATAAATATTTAACAAGCAAACTGTTGAATTAGAAATAAAATACTCCCCCCACACACATACACCCTAAAAATCTCAGAACCAGATGACTGATGTCCCTGGTAAAGTCTAGAAAAGAACAATGAACACCTACCATTCACAAATTCTTCTGAAAATAAATGCAGAGGTTACATTTTCCATCCCATTCTATAAAGCCATTATTATCTTGATATTAAACAGACAAAACTTTATAGGAAAAAAATAACTCAGATCAATCTCTCTTATGACTGTAAATGCAAAAATCCTTAACAAGGAGCAAGCTATATCTAGCAGCATATAAAAATGGTAATAGGGCTGGGGATTTAGCTCAGTGGTTTTGCTGCCTGCGGTGCAAGCGCAAGGACCCAAGTTCAATGCCCGGTGCTAAAAAAATGCTAAAAAAAAAAAAAAAAAAAAAGGGTAATAAACCATGACTAAGTTGGAATTTTTTCTCAAGTTCAAGTTTGATTTAATATGCAAAAACAATCAATATGATATATCATATTAAGAGAATCAGGAACAAAATGAAATCATATGTTAATCTCAATTGATACAGAAAAAGCATTTGACAAAATTGAATACTCTTTCATAATAAAAACACTTAAAAACCCAAGAATAAGATAAAATTTTGTCAACGTAATCAAGGGGAACTATGAAAAACCCATAGCTAATATCATGCTCAATAGTGAGAAACTGAAAAATTTCCCCATATAATCAAGAAACAAAGACATCCACTTTTTGCTGATTCAGTTTAGTATTTTTAGTTTAGCAATTTAGCAAGAAAAAGAAATGAATTCTCTAGCTTGGAAAGGAAGAATTAAAACTATCTCTAAATGTAAATGATGTGATTTGCACATAGAAAACCCTAAGGAAACAAAAGCAACAATAACAAAAATATCACATTACATACAGTAAATGAATTCAGTAAGACTGCATAGTATAGGATTAACATCCAAAAGTCATTTTATCTCTATCTCCTGGCAATGAACAGTATTGTAATGAAACAATACTACTATTATTTGGTGACACTATTGAAGTGTCACCAAAATATAAACAAACTTACTAAAATAAAGTAGAAGGCTTGTACATTGGTTAAAAAAGACTACTGCTGAAGGAAATAAAGATGTTTTAAAATAATTGCAAAACCATACCATATTCATGGATTGAAATAATTAGTTAAGATGGAATACTCCCCAACTTGTTTTACAGATTCAATACAATCTCTGTGAAGATCTCAGCTGATTTTCTTCCTCAGAAATTGACAAGCTGATCCTAAAATCAACATGTAAATGCAAGAATTACAGAATGATAAAATCAGTTTTGGTGAAGAGCAAATTGGAAGGATCTCATTTCTGATTTCAGAATTTGCAGCGAAGCTACAGAAAAGCAGAGCATGTTATACTAGCACGCATATTAATCATATAGGTCAATGAAATAGTTTGAGTCCAGAAATATACCCTCTTGTTAAATCAATTGATTTTGTCAAGACTGCTAAATAAATTCAATGGGGAAACATGATCATTTCAGTATGTGATGCTTAAACACTGGTGTGACAGTGGACTGCTGCCTCTCACTGTACAGAAAAGTAAATTCAAACAGGACTAAAAACATAAATATAAGAGCTAATACTGTGAAAGCCTTGTAGTTCTGATACCAAATGGATAGCCATCAAAGAAAAAAGTATATACATTGGGCCTCATTAATATTTAAAACTTTCAATCATGGAAAGTAAAAAGACAACCCACAGAATTGAAGAAAATATTTACAAATCATACTCTGAATCAGGTTCTAGTACCCAATTTATACCAAAAGGTACTACAATTTGTGAGAGATTAATACTCTCCTAAAGATGTCCATACCCTAATCCCCAGCACCAGTGAATATGCTACATATCATAGGACTTCATCACATTTCTGAGTTAATTACCTTGAGCTGGGGAGATTATGGATTTGCTGAGCAGGCCCAATGTGACCCCTGAGGTCTTTACACTAGGGAGACAGGGAGATTAGAGCCTGAGGAGGAGAGGAGACAGAGGGGCAGATGTCAGAGTATTGCAGTCTTGCACCAGGTAATGTGGAAAACTTGGAGATACAGAAAGTGGCTAAGAATGGATTCCTCCTTTGAGCCTCTAGAACCATTTGGAATATCTAGACCTCTAGAAAGGATGTTGCTCTGGCCATACTTTGAATTAAGCCTTCTAAGAACCAAATTGAACTTATGACCTCCAGAACTATAAGGTGATAAATTTGTTTTATTTTAAGCCATTAAATAAATTTAATATTTAATTTGCTAGCTCAACAATGGTAAGAAAATGTGAATGCTGATTCCTAGAAATCAGGTGCTGTCATGACATGTCCGAAACTGTAGAAGTTCTAGTGGAATTGAGTAGTGGGCAGAGACAGGGAGAATTTGAGGATCATGATAGAAAAAGCCTTTATTTCCTAGAGCACATTCGTAAATATTGATGCCAAGGACTCTTCTGGTGAGAGTTCAAAAGCAAGGAAGGAAGATGGCAAGAGAAACATATATAGGCAAGTCATTACAGATACAAATCACTACAGAACACTCAAATAATTATGGACACAATATTGGTAGAAATACAGGTGCTGAAAGTGCAGATGATGAGATCTTAGAAGGAAATGAAGAAAATGCTACTGGAGACTGGAGTAGAATCATTGTCATGAAGTGGCAGAAAACTTCATTGATTTTTATCTTACAGGTAGGTGAGAAGCAGAACTTGTAAGTTACGTATAGGATTTTAACTAAGACATTTACAAGAAAAGTGTTGAAGTTGTGGTCTAGATTCTGTTACTTTCACTAAAATGTGAGAGGAGAGACACACATTGAGTGAAGAATTATTGGGCAAATGAAATACAGAACTTGGTGATTTTTGGCTTACTGTCTGTGAAGATTGTGAAAGGCACAACAACTAGGTAATTCCCTGTCAGGACAGGGTTCCCTCTAAGGAAAGTCAAGACATGACTAGATGACATTTTGTCAGTACCTGGGAAGAATTAAGAAGTCAGAGTACTTACATGACACAGACAGCTCTTTGAAGAGATATCTAAGCAGAAGCCTGGGATAGAGATAGGATTATGCAAAAAAGAAAGAACTGTGGAGAAGCCTGCAATCTAATAGTACACTATGTTAGCAGAAATATCATCAACTTTCACTAAAAGCCAACAAAAATCCAGAGAGAGGATTAAATGAAAGTAATCAGACTCCCAAAATTTTGCAGACAGGAAACAGGTTGGTAAACAATACTACCGAGCAAAGATTCCTTACAGAGTGGAGCCATGAGCCCAGAAGAACAGTGCCATGTTCTCAAGCATTGACAGTAAAGGCTAATACAATTTTCCTTTGAGGGCTACAAGATGAGCAAAAACAGTAACAGCAACAGCAGTGGCAGGAAGAGCATTAATTTACTGAGTGCCTGTCCCCATTCCTGGAAACATTCTATATTTGTTTCATATATTGTCTCATTGAATCACTTTACCAATTCTCACATCCATTTCAGAAACATGTAAACTATAGTTTGGAGAGATTAAGAAACTTTCCAGTGGCCACAGAGCAGGGTGGAGCAGGCTGCTTTCAAAGCCTGGGTTGGGTACCACTCTGTTCTATTTCCTTCTCATTTTAGAATGGATTATAGCAACATATGAAAAGACAATACAAAAGAATTAACTTTCAGACAAAAAGGAGAGTTTTCAACAAACTGATTTATGTTAACATAAAGAAAGGATAAAATTATTGACTAGAAGGCAAATATCAGCAGTTCTTCCTGTAAGCACCCCACTACAAAAGAAATTTTGCCTAAGAATTCTCAATATTTAGATTATCTAACCCTATTAACCGTATAATGAAATATGAATGATTCAAGTTGCTGTAGTGCTTCTTTTGGAATCCAGAGTATCCAAATATTAGATGCAAAATACCAAATTTCATGCTTACCAAAAAGCCTTCAATTTATTGCCATTTTAATGTGCAATTTCTTATACATTAGTTCCAAATAGAAAACAAGGGGAGCACTGATGCCCAAGGAAACTGGTCTGTAGGACCAGTTGTACCAATTGTACATCTCATTCAAGTCACTAAGAGTGATAATTGTGGAATTGTGTACCTCAGTGATGCTTTGTGGTGGTTAAAATAGATTTCAGAGGGATGAGGACCTCAGCCTCCTGGAGCTGGGGCTGCCACCCCATCCTGCCCTGCCCCACCCTGCCCCCACTCTGCCTCTGAGCAATGAGAGGAGCCACAAGGACCCCTGCAGCACCCCTCAAGCATGGTATCCAACCCAATGCACCCCCACCCCTGCCTCTGGCCTCCTGACTGTGTAGGTACCTGGACCCACACTGCACACATTGCAGAGGCACAGGAGATCATAAAGGCCATTGTCCTGAGCTGCAGAGGATAGAGCAGAAGTGAACAAGAAAAAGGGGGCCTCTCTCAGGCTCCTTGATGAAAACTGAAGCCCACTGGAAAAGTGAAGAAAATTTCTGTAATAAAGGCACACCAGACCACTATAGTTGAGGTGGAAGGATCATCACCTTCCATCAGAACTTGGCCCACCTTCAGGGGAAGGGCAGCTGGAACCTGCAGTAGAAACTTGCAGAGTTCAACCCTGCAGGAGGTAAGGGGGCTCAATTTGGAACTTTCAGCCAGAAATCAGCCTGAATCTCACAGGTCTTCTACTGGCTTGCTGAGACTAATTGACTTATATCTTCACACTGCTGTCCACCTTCTCTGTTGTGACAGCAGAGACATACCATGAAGGAGGCCCTTCATTTTTATTTTTTATTTGTCATTCTCAAAATTATTATTTATTCTCTTATTTTTAATTTTTATTTTTTCTACTCTTTTCAAATTTTTATTTTTTCCTTTCTTCTTTTCCCGTTTTATTCCTTTTCTTTCTCTCTCACTCTCTTGCTTTCCCACATTGTTCTTCATCTCCCATTTTGTCCCTATTCTGGCCCTAATTCAGATTTCTTCTTTCTTTTTCTTTTCTTCTCTTTTTCCTTCTCTCAATTGCCATTAATTTTAAAGGAAAGTGAATACAGTTTCTGGCCTATCTATTGCTGTTAGGCTGTTCTGTTCTCATCTTTCTTCTTTCATCCTGTCTTTTCCTCTTGTCTTCAACAATTTCCTAGAGTTTGGTTCATCTTCCTCTGTCCTCTGGCCTCACTGCTAACCTTCCTCTATCCTTCTGCCTATCTATCCATCCTTCCCCAACTCCTTCTAAGTCCCCAGCCTGAAGGGTAAAGTTGCTATATTGAAGCATTTATTCACTATAAACATATGTAGTGCTGGTCCTTGATTTTGATTTAATTCACACAATTAAAGGTGATAGATTAGTAACTACCACAAATTGTTATTTTCTGAGCTGTGCTTGATGCTATTGTGTTGCTGATTGTATCACTTGGGCTAAGGTGTTGTGATTGATCTAATCCATTGTCTTTCCTGGCATAATGAAAATGAGATAGCCTCAGAGTCATTAGAGACTCAAAACCTAAAGGCCAGCTATATCTGGAAGACACCTCTGAGAATCAATCATCCCATAAGAGTTCTAAATACAAGCAAAAAAGTTACTTTCAATAAGCAATATCAAAGTATCAACCCAGGAATTAAACCAAGGACAGTACCAACTACAAAAATAAAAATGAGAAGACATTTAAGCAAGGCATAAACCCAGACATCAAGCTCACCAAAGGCAAATACTGGGGGCAATGAAGTGGAAAAATCTGATAATCAACCACCTGGGTACCCTAAACTGATACCAGGGGAAGTAACAAAACAGATGAATGGGGCTCTAGAAAAATTCAAAACAGAAATAACTTCCCAGATAACTACAGAGATGGTAAACAGAATGAAAGACATGATTAGAGACTCTAGAACACAAACAGATAAAAAAAATAGGTGAGTTTAGGACCATGATGGAAACCATGAATGCCCAACATAGGAAAGAAATGGAATCCATGAAACAGATTTGAACAGATATCCAGGAGGCTAAAACTCTATTGAAAGCATACACTGCAGTCTGAGCTAATCTGAAGACAGAATATGAGATATAGAAGACAGGATTGTGGTTAGTGACCATGAAAAGAGAGATCTCTTAAAAATAGTAAGGGACCATGAGAAATCAGTCCAACAGTTCCTAGATTATGCAAAGAAGAATAATATAAGCCTGATAGGAGTCCATGAAGAAGCAGGAGAAAGTAAAAATGACATAAAAAAATTATTCACAGAATTAATGACAGAAAACTTCCCAAACAGAGCAAAAGAGTTTGACATACAGATAAGTGAGGCACATAGGACTCCAACTAGCCATGATAAAAAAATTACACCTAGACATATAATAATCAAGATCCCAGAAAGCCAACAGAAGAACAAAATACTACAAGCAGATAGAGAAAAGAAACAAATCATATGCAAAGAAAAGCCCATCAGAATCACAGGAGACTTTTCAACACAAACCCTCAAGCCAAGGAGAGCTGGGAGTGAGGTATTTCAAGCCCTAAAAGAAAACAACCTCCAACCTAGACTGATGTATCTTGCAAAACTATCTTTCAAAATTTATGGGGAAATAAGATACTTCCATGACAAATAACACCTGAGAAATTTCATGAATACCAAACCATCACTCCAAATAATTCTAAGCAATATCCTAGAAAAAGATACCAAAGGTCACAACTCCATGAGTCCCAACAGCGCAAATTCATCAGGCAAGGCAAGAAATTAAAGGGAGAAGGAGAAAAATAAAAAAGAACCAACAACAGGAAAATAACATGATGATAAATCAATACATATCAGTTATAACCATCAATATTAATGGCCTCAATTCACCAATTAAAAGAAATAGAGTGGCAAAATGGATTAAGAAGCAAAATCTAACAATATGCTGTACACAAGAAATGCATGTAGTTCAAAAAGATACTCATGGAATGAAAGTAAAAGGATGGAAAACTATTCTCCGTGTGACAGGAATCTTGAAAATAGCAGGGGTAGCTATCTTATTTGCAGATAAAGTAAATTTCAAACCAGAACTAATTAAGAGAGACAAAGAAGGTCACTACATCCTTGTAAAGGGAACACTCCAAGAGGAAGAGATGATAATTATAAATATATATGCACCAAATACAAGTGCCCCTAATGATACAAAACAAATATTAGGGAACATGAAAAACCAAATAAGCACTGATACAATTGTAGTGGGGGACCTCAATATCCATTGTCACAAATAGACAGATTATCTAGCCAAAATTCAACCACAAAATACTAGAACTGAATCAAGCTTTTGAACAAATGGACTTAATAGATGTCTATAGAGTGTTCCACCCCACAAAATCAGAATATAAATCCTTTTCAGCTGCTCATGGGTCATTCTCCTAAATAGACCACATACTAGCTCATAGAATATGTTTAAGTATATGCAAAGGAATTGAAGTTATATCATGTATATTATTAGACCATAGTGTAGTTAAACTGGAGATCAATAGCATAAGAAACCTCAAGAACTTTACAAACACATGGAAATTGAATAACACTCTTCAGAACAACCAATGGGTTACAGAGGAAATTAAAGAAGAGATTAGACAAGTTTCTACAAATAAATGATGATGCCAATACAACATACAGGAATCTATGGGACACAATGAAAGCAATTCCATGAGGGAAATTCATAGCAGTGAATGCCTACACTAGGAAAACAGAGTGAGCTAAAATAAACAACCTAATGGTGAATCTTATGTACCTAGAAAAAGAAGAGCAGGACAAACCCAAAGCTCATACAAGGGAGGAAATTATAAAGATCCGGGCAGAAATCAATGCAATGGAGACTAAGAGAATGATACAAAAAATCCACAAATTGAATAGTTGGTTTTGCAAAAGAATAAATAAAATCAACAAACCCTTAGCCAACTTTATCAAAAAAAGGAAAGCAAAGGTTTAAATACATGCAGGAACAGAAAAGATAAAGTCACAACAGATCCAGCAGAAATCCAGAGGATCATCAGTACCTATCTGGAGAACCTGTACTCTAATAAAATGGAAAATATATGAGAAATGTACAGATTTCTAGATACATATGAATTACCAAAGTTAAGTGAAGGAGATATAAAAATTATAAAGACCCCAATTACAATCAGTGAAATTGAAAATATAATTAAATATTTACCAACAAAGAGAAGCCCAGGTCCTGATAGTTTCACTGTTGAATTCCACAAAACATTTAGAGAAGAACTATTGTCACTACTCTTTAAACTTTTCATTGAAATTGAAAGTGAAGCAATACTTCCAAATTCATTCCTGGAAGCAAGTATTACTTTGATTATAAAACCAGGGAAAGAAACAAGCAAAAAAGAGAACTACAGGCCAATCTCCCTCATGAACATAGATGCAAAAATCCTTCATAAGTTACTGGCAAACAGAATACAGAGGGTCATCAAGAAGATCATACACCCTGAACAAGTCAGATTTATCCCAGGGATGCAAGGATGGTTCAACATATGTAAATCAATAAATGTAACACACTATATTAATTAATAGAGTCAAGGACAAAAACCATATAATCATCTAAATATATGCAGAAAAAGCATTTGACAAAATTCAACACTCATTCATGGCAAAAACCCTGCAGAAAATTGCAATAGATGGTCTTTATCTCAACTTGATAAAGGCTATCTCTGAAAAACCAACAGCCAACATCATACTAAATGG
Organism: Heterocephalus glaber; assembly: GCF_000247695.1. The sequence goes on along the minus strand of NW_004624732.1, from coordinate 22,753,545 downwards.
TCAAAAACTGAATACCTTCACACTAAAATCAGCAACAAGGCAAGGATGTCCACTGTCACCACTGCTGTTCAATATAGTTCTGGAAGCATTAGCCACAGTCATTAGACAAGAGAAAGAAATAACAATAAACATAGGTAAGAAAGAAGTTAAACTGTCATTATTTGCTGATGATATGATAATCTACATAGAAGTCCCCAAAAAACTCTGACAGATTCAGTGGAGTACCTGGATACATAGTCAACACTGAAAAATCAATAGCCTTCTCATACACAAATAACAGACTCACTGAAAGAGAAATTAGCGAAACAATCCCTTTCACAATAGCATCCAAAAAAATGAAATATCTACAAATCAATCTAATGAAGGAAGCAAAAGACCTCTACATGGAGAACTACAGCAGTCTAAAAAAAGAGATCGAAGAGGATACAAGGAAATGGAAAGACATCCCCTGTTCAGGGTAGGAAGACCCAATATAGTGACAATGACCATACTTCCAAAACTACTATACGTATTCAATGCAATCCCCATTGAAATCCCAACAGCATATTTCACAGAACTAGAGAAAATAATCCAAAATTTAATCTGGAACCAGAAGAGACCTAGAATAGCAAAAGCAATTCTAGGCAACAGAGTCATGGCAGGGGATATCACAATTCCCAACTTGAAACTGTACTACAAAGCCACTGAAATAAAAACACAATGGTACTGGCAAAGAAACAAATCCAAGGATCAGTGGAATAGATTAGAAGATGCAGAAAGAACTCCAGACATACTCAGCTACCTCATCTTTGACAAAGGAGCCAACCATCCTCACTGGAGGAAAGATAGCCTCTTTAATCAATGGTGTTGGAAAAAGTGGATTTCAACTTGCCAAAGTTTAAAACTAGACCCCTATCTTTCACCATGCACTAAACTAAAATTGAAGTGGATTAAATATCTAAATATTAAAATGGAAACACTAACCTTGCTGGAAGACCACTTAGGTAGAACTTTTGAAGATATTGGCATAGGAAAGGACTTCATGAACAAATCCTCAGTATCACAGGAACTAGCACAAAGAATCAACAACTGGGATCTCATCTTATTAAAAAGCTTCTGCATTGCAAGAGA
>NW_004624732.1:22690279-22744576 GCF_000247695.1 Heterocephalus glaber | reverse complement strand
AATCCTAAAACTGGATAAAGATAATAGAAGAAGAAAGTATGAACATAGAGAGAAATTTGTTTAACAAAACAAACTCTTAGAAGTCAGATCTGGCAGTATGTAGAAAGTGGTTTTATTATAGGGATGGCAATGTTGGTTCAGCATTGGAAGATCTACCCCCAAAAGTCATCATTTTAACAGAGGAAAAGAAAAAGCCATATAATCCTGTCAGTAGTTGGAGAAATAGTATTGGACTAAATTCTACAGCTGTTCATGGTAAAAGCTATCAGGAGACTAGAAGTAAAACAGAACCTTCTCATCAGATTAGACATGTACTCCATACTTCCAGTGAGAACACCTTATATGAATGGAGAAGCTACAATGCTTTCTCCTTAAGGTGGGGAACAAGGGCAGATATGCTTACTCTTCATCTGTCCATTAAACTTTGAAACACAGGCCCCAAACAAAATAGTCTGGCAATAAAATGACACAATTAGGATAGGATTGGCAAGGTAGAAGCAAAATGTTTATATGTAGGTGAAATAATCATCTACAGAGAAAATATTAAGAAATCTCTAGGAGCCCTGAGAACTTGTATTTGAATTTAGCAGGATTAGAAAACACAAGGTATATATAAAATTTCAGGTCTGTGTATACATGCTATAAATGAAGAATTGGATATTGGAATTTAAAAATTATGTAGGAATACAAAAGACCTAGAAAAGTAAAAAAAAAACAGTGTTGGAAGACGTTTAGTACCTAATTTTAAGACTTCCTCTAAAGCTACAGTAAACAAGGCATTGTTAGTGTAAGGAAAGACATATAGATCATTGGAATAAAACAGAGAATCTAGAAATAAAACTACAAATATATGGTCCCCTGAGTTTTGAAAGATTATTTAACATTAACATTTTATAGAATACAAACTCAAATCAAAAGCCGAGGAAAAGATAGTGTTTTCAGCAAATGGCCCTAGAACACCTGGTATCCGCATATAAAAAATTAACCTCAACCCTTTATTTCCATACATAAAAATAACTTGAAAGGATCTATGAACCTAAATATGAAAGACTAAAACTATAAAACTTTAAGAAGAAATTACAAGAGAAAATGTTTATGAATTTAGGGTAGCAAGAACTTCCTAGGATACAAAAAACATGATGTATAAAAGAAAAAATTGATGAGATTCCATCAAAATTTAAAACTTTCAATGACATCATTAAAATGAAAAGTCATCCTTAAACAGACCATATTTACAATGCATATAAGCTATGACCAGAATATATAAAGAACTCTTACAGCTCATTAATAGACAACCCAATTAAAAAGTAGGCACAAGAAGATGATAAATAGCTAGTACAGCACAAGGAAAGGTGTGCAACACTAGAATCAGAAAAGTACTGATCATGAACAATAAGAAGATTGAATTATATACTCATTAGGGAGATGAAGTTAAAAGTTTTGAAAGCCTTGTCATGACTTTTTCTTTTTGTTGGATTCTCCCCCTTTGCGTTTAATTTGTCATGCCCAATGGATTCATTCTGCTGGGCTTCTTTGGGTTGTGATCCTCATTGTCTTTTCCTAGGGTATTTTCTAAAATTTTTTGGAGTGCTGGTTTGGTATTCACGAAGTTTCTAAGATGCTGTTTATCATGTAAGTATCTTATTTCTCCATCAATTTTGAAAGATAGTTTTGCAGGGTACATCAATCTGGGTTGGAAGGCTGTTTACCTTTAGGGCTTGAAATATATCACTCCAAACTCTTCTTGCCTTGAGGTTTTGCATTGAGAAGTCTGCTGTGATTCTGATGGGCTTTCCTTTGGATGTGATTTGTTTCTTTCCTCTCACTGCTTGTAGAACTTTGTTCTTCTGTTCAGTTTCTGGAATCCTAACTATTATATGCCTATGTGTAGAGTTTTTTGATCCAGGCCAGTTGGAGTCCTATATGCCTCACTTATCTGTATGTCAAATTCTTTTCCCCTCCTTGGGAAGTTTTCTGCTATCACTTCTATGAACAGTTTTTTTCTGTCATCTGCACTCTCTCCTCTTTCTTCATTGACTCCAATCAGTCTTATGTTATTCTTCATATCGTCTAGCAGCTGCTGGATTGATTTCTCATGGTCCCTTACCATTTTCAAGCAATTTTTCTTTTCCTCCTCACTAATTGCAATCTTACCTTTTATGTCTGAAATTCTATCCTCACCTTGGTTCATTCTGCTGCATAGACTTTCAGTGGAGTTTTTAATCTCCTGGAAACCTGTTTGCATCTGTTTTATGGATTCCATTTGTTTTCTATGTTGTGATTCCATCATGTTCCTCAGATCCTCTATTTTTTATCTGTGTCTTCTCTGGATTTATTAATCATGTCTTTCACTATGGGCACAAATTTTGGTGTTATCTGAGAAATTATTTCTGATTTCATTTTTTCCAGATCCACTTTTGTTGCCAGTTCAGGGAGTCCAGGTGGTTAAGTATCAGATTGCTCCATCTCGTTTCCCTTTGGGGTTGCTGTAGGTGATCTGGAAGTCTGTTTCTGAGGCTTATTTACATGCCTTCTCATTGCCGTGGGGGGCAGTGCTTCTGGTGCCCACACAGCTCACCTTCTCTTCCCTAGGAGCATGGAATGGTGGCCGCAGAGCCTCTTCCCGGGAGCTGAGATTGGCTCACCTTCTCTTGAAGATTTCTTCATGAAGAAAATTCATTGATTAAAATTATTCCTGATCAAGATATAGATGATTAACAGAACATCTTAGCTTGCAATTAGAGTGTAAGTCTTTGATGGGAAAGAAGTGGGTATGAACAAGTTGTAGAAACAAGAGGCTGGTTGGTGGTAGGCATGTTGACAGAATGAGATCTGAAGATCTTATAGCCAAGGCTGGACCTACTAAGTACAGTCATCACTATTTGGCTCAAGTTAAAAATTCTCATTTTCTCTCCATCATTATTCCTTTTTTAGTTGTCAATTTTTATTCTCCAGTCAAATAGCATGTCTCACAATAAAAATTCTTTGAATGCAATTTTAAAATGGGACCATGTTATTGCAAAGCGATCCCCTCACTCCATTTTCCCCTTACCATTAGTTTCAAAGGAGGATCTTTGACTTGCAGATGGTTTGAAGTGGCTTTTTGGAGACAGCGATACTCTTCCAGTTCATTGTATTTGTTCTGTGGTGAGGCAATGAAATCACTGTCATCCTCCAAAATAAATGCATTATTTGACAGCCTCAGATGTCTAAACAAGCATATCACTATTGCTGCATTTGGCAGTAATTTAATGGGTACTTGTGGATAAAATTCTGGAACAACAACTTTGGAGATAGTGAAGCTATGCATAAGTTATACTGATCTGATGTGCTGAGAGTTCTTTGACTTCTTTTTGATCAAAACTAAAATTGATTTTTCTCATATTTTTGGTTGGGGAAGCTCTGTTTCCTAAGCTATCAATTTCTTTTTCTCCAAAGGAAGGTGGGCACAGGAAGGCTTGCAGTGACAGCCACCTACTGACAATAAATATAATGAGATTAAATATTCCATATGTGTTAACTACATACATTTGCAATTAAAATGGGTCTCTCCTTGCATTACATTTTTGATGAAATGTTTCTTCTATGATTTATTATTTTTTGGAAAAAAAGATTATTTTGACCTAAGAACCAAATGAAAAAGAGAATATGTTTGAATATGCTCTATTTCCTTACATTAGTACAATGGTTCTAACACATTTTTAAATGTATTTAAAACACAGTTTTTATTACCAAAAGGATCAATAAATGGGAATGGACAGGGTGAGATAAATTATTTCCCCTAAAGAATATACTCTGTGCATGGATAAAATTGTCAGTAGCTTAATTCACAGTGAATTTGAGAAGGTGCTAAATAGTCTTCTGCTCTACTACTACACACCTTCCTTTAATTTCTGTGATGTCATAGGTTCTGAAATGGGCTCTTCTTGTGCATGAAGCTGTGATGTGGATCATGTCTTTATTTTGTCACCTGTCTCAATACCCTCACCTTATCAACAGACACCCAGGTATTGTCTCCACTTCTTAGCATACTAGTCACGGTTGGAGCAAAGTTGGGCAGGAGAAGCATGTGAGTGATAGGATCCATGAGAACTGGCTCATGGAGATAAACTGGATCTGTCAGATTTTCTTGGTGCTCTGAATTGAGAAGAAGTGAGATGAACCAGGGTGTCAGGAAATTTTGATGGGGACCTGGCTCTGGCTAATTCTACCAGCAAGCTGAGGAAATAGACAAAGTATTGAATTCAGTGAGGAGCTGGGTAAAGATGGAGTGTAGAAGAAGGCTGGGATTTGGAAAGAGGAGAATGAGAATGAGCCCTGGGTCGGAATGAATGCTCCTTGTCCTCAGTACTCTCATTCCTTCCCATCTACTTCCTGCCCATGTGATAGGCATGTGTTTTTACAACAATGGTCACTCTCTCCTCTGTAAATAAAAATAGGTTTCAGGTTTTCACAATGTATAAAGTAAACAAAAACAAATATAGAAAATATCTCTAGTTGACAATATTTTTAATAAATATTGACACTGACACAATCTTTTCTTTTCTCTCCTCTGCACTCCCTCTCTTCTGCCCCTCCCCTTCCCTCTACTTCCTTTTCCTTTCCCTTCCTCTTTCTTCCTTTCTTGCTTTCTGTCACAACAGGGTGAGCAGCTATCAGAATCAAAAACTGAGTACCAATAATGAATTCAAGGGACAGAGTTTAAGAAAGGAAGATGATTTATTTGTAAGGAGGAAAAAGCAGGAGACCAAAACAAGCTATGTGGAGAGAAGGCAGGGTGTCCCGCAGAAGATGGGAACCCATGAGCCCTCATCCCTGGCTTTGCTTATTATTTTATTAGGATTAGGGGCCCTTCCTTCCTAGTGGATATTTGTAACATGTCACAATCTGATTGGCTTCCTGAGTTATCTTGGGATGCGTCCCAGGTTCACTTTCCTTTTGGTGGTCCTTGTTTGATTTCTTCCAGCCCTTTATATCCTTGTCAGGGCCTTATCTCTGGGATTTATAAGGAGGAGGAGCCTTGTAGAAAAGGCAGTTTAGAGTTAGTAATTAAGTAAGGGATGTGTGTATCTGACACAGTAATAGAGTGACACTGGGGTGGTTATCCTGTTTTCCATGTGCTTGGCTCCCTTCGTGCTCTGCCTGTCAGCAGTTCCTCTGGTAATGCTCTCTATTAGAGAATATGCCTTTGTTGAAAAGTCTCATGCCTTTTGTGTTACCTGGTACCTTTTTGTATTCTCTCTCTCTCCCTCTCTCTCTTCCTTTTAATCACCCCTAAAGGAATTCTTCTAGTAAAATTTTAACTCCTTTATTCAGGATTAGCCAGTGTATCTAACTCCAAAGGCATAAGCTGGTTTTAATAAAATTTTCTACTAATTTCTTTAATAAAGTTTAATGAGGTCCTTATTCTATTCTTTTCCTTTCTACAGACCCCTATCCCTCCCTCCATCTTTCTCTCTCTCTCTCCCTCCCTCCTTCCCTTCCTTCCATCATTTTCAGTTTTTATTTTTTATTTTTGTGGTACTGGTGTTATGGCTTGTATGTGTCTAAATGTCCCCCAAAGCCTAATGGTCTCCTAGGTGGGGCTTTTCTGAGGTGGCTGGATCGTGGGTGTGCAATACTGGTATTAAGGGTATGTAGTGCTAAATTAGTCCACTGATTGATTTAGCATAGTTCCAGGTGCAGCTAATGGGCTGGCTCACCCTGGGTGTGGGTGGCATCACCCAAAATACTTTTACCTGCATGCGATAAAAGGGAAAAGGAGGCTGCTTCCTGCTTGCTCTGCCATGAGCCATGCCCCTCTGTGTTTGCCCTGTTCTTTGAGGCCAGTGGACTGTGGACTGAAACCTCTACAAACTGAGCCAAAAATAAAACATTTCTCCTTTAACTTGTAGTTCTTGGGTATTTTGTCTTAGCAAAGAGAAAAGTAACTAAAATAACTGGGAATTGAACTCATGGCCTTTGCACTGAGCTATATCTCAACTTTTTTTTTTTCTTTTTCTTTCTTTTTTTTTTTTTTTTTTTGACAGGATGTTGTTAAGTCACTAAATTGCCTCGGCTGGGATCAAGTTTGTGATCCTCCTATCTTGTGAAAGATAACTGATTGTGTCAATTTGAGTAAGAAATACACAACTAAATTGGCTCAGCATAGTTCTGGGTATAGAAAACCCAACCTAGGGAGGATTGTCACCATAATGCCATAAAAGGGCAATGAAGAAGGAAGGCTCACTTTTGTTTCTTTGGAAGAGCTCCAGTCTTTGCCTTCACCTTGGACATTGTCTACTGGCTTCCAGTGCAGAGTCCAGCCTGCAGCACAGACCCTTCAGCCTTCCATCACAGACCCTTGGCCTCCTGATACGGACTCGCAAGGGACATAATGAGCTCCAGTCCTTCAACTGCATCCTTCAGATCTCCAGTGAGCAGACAGGTCTTTTGCACTCTTCCATACCTGATTCTGTGGGCAGCCATTGTAAAATAATCTCATAAATTGTTATATATTTGTAAATCTTGCATTAAATCTGTTTCTTTAGTAAGCACTGACTGATACAGATTTTGGTACTGGGAGTGGCTCTAGAGAAACAGAATTGTAAAGATGACATTCTTTAATGGCTTTAGGGGTTCCTGGAGTTGACTGTCTAATTTGATGAGACCTAAAGATGCCATGGTCTCTCCTTCTAATACTGTGGGGAATACCAATAGCTCTTGGTATGTACTATTTAAAGTAATACTTAATGTAGATCCATTTGATTATTGTAATTCACTACTTGTGAGATGTAAGGAATTTAGTGATTCCATATACAAAACTTGAATATTTTTGGCAGAGTAGGAAATATAATGATGATGGCTGCTTGTTCTTGGCATCTCTGGACAAACTAGTTAAGGAAAACAATGAGTTCAAAATATCCATAGGGAATCTAAAGTCTTCTAACTGTGAAAACAAATTAATAATGGAAAATAAAGAACTCAAAGATTCAAATCCCCAGCTCCAGACAGACATAAAAAATTTAAAAGTTTTTAAGTGTGTCCTGAAACAGAATCTCTTCTCCTTTAGCTGCAGGGCTGAGACTTCAGAAAATCAAACACAAGCTCTCATAATTTGTTTGGCTGAAAGACAGTATAAGTTTAATGCTTATCCTCAAAGGGTATCTGAAATAAATGTGAGGGAACTGATAGGAAAAGAATGGAATCCCATCCACTGGGGTGGAGGATCCTAATGAGGCTGAGGATATTGAATTCCTTGACTCTGAAGAGATTATTTTGCCAGAGGGACAGATTTCCCCACTCACAGTGGCAGAGGCATCCCCACCCCCATCCTCCGTGGTGTTGGCCTTTCCTGGTCTGGGGAAACTAATTCTGCATTGACCAAGGATGATAATGCTGACTCTCCTAAGAACCCACCCTTCTCACCTACTGTATTAGGTTCAAATCACAGAAGGCTCATAAGGGGAAGGTACATAGTATGACCCATGAGGAGGTCCACTATTCTCTGAAAGAACTTTTTGAGTTTCTATCTCTTATAAACAGAGGGCTAATGAGCAATTATGGGTATGGATTTTACAGATGTGGGATAATAGTAGCAAAAATATACACTGGGATTAGATGAGTTTGTTGATATGAGCCTGTTAAGCAGGAATTTTGAATTTAATATTTTAGCTCATGGAGTAAGGAAAGGTACTAATAGTTCATTTGGCTGGTTGCAAGAAGTTTGGACCAAAAGATAGCCAATGTGAATGACTTAGAGATGCCTGATATTCCATGGTTTACTGTTGATGCAGGGATTTAGAGGCTTAGGGAAATAGGAATGTTGGAGTGGATTTCTTATGTCAAACCTAATCTGCCACACTGGGATGATCCAGAAAATGTACCCTTCACTAACACCTTGAGAAACAGATTTGTTGGGGAGGGCCAGCATCCCTGAAGAGCCCTATAATTGCTCTTCTTTGTCTGCCAGACCTTGCAGTAGGGACCAAGGTTACTCAATTAAGAAACTTAGAACAATGGGCTTGATTGGATCCCAGTGTGGCAGGAGTCAAATAGCAGCATTTAATCACCAAAGGCAGGGTGCATGTACTTAAACCATGATAGATAGCAGAAGCAGAACGATGATCTGAATGGTCTAACACATTCAGATCATCGTTCTGCTTCTATGGCGTTGGCTGATCAGCCACAGTTTTCCCAAAAGTGAAACAGACAGGAAGCCTACAAAATTTTTATTAAATTTACATAATTAAAAAAATTTAAGGACAAGTGAACAGAAACCTACTTCAAATCATAGAAACATGGAATCATGGCCCCTCAACCAGTTCCAGGATTTGAGCCAGTTTATAGACACAAAACCCCTTGAATGAAGGTGAGGCTGGATCCCCTTGATGAAGGACCCTGGTGCACCAAAAGTTTATATGGTTAGTCTTTCTCCCATTCTTCTCTAAAGGCCTTTTGCTCATGTCACTGTACATTAGAGGAAGGGAAGTAATTTGACATTTTGTGGACTACTGGTTCTGAACTAATGCTGATTCCAGGGGATCCAAAGCATCACTATTGCCCTCCAGTAAGACTAGGGACCTATGGAGATCACGTGATCAATGCAGTTTTACCAAAGATCTGACTCACAATGGGTCCAGTAGGTCCTGAAATCCATCATGAAGTCATTTCCCTTGTTCTACAATGCATAACTGCAATAGATATACTTAGTACTTGGCAGAATCTTTACATTGGTTCCTTAACCTGTAATGTGAGGGTGATTATGGTTGGAAAGGTCAAATGGAAGCCATTAGAGTTGCCTTTACTTGATAAAATGTTAAACTAAAAACAGTATCGCATCCATGGAGATGTAGAAATTAGTGTCACTAACAAGGACTTGAAGGACACAGGGGTGGTGATACATACCACATCTCCATTTAATTCTCCCATTTGGCCTGTGAAGAAGATGGATAGTTCTTAGAGAATGATGGTAGATTACTGTAAACTGAATAAAGCGGTGACTCCAATTGCAGCTGCTGTATGAGATGTGGTTTCCTTGCCTGAACAGATTAACATATCTCCATTAACCCATACTTGGCATGCAGCTATTAATTTGCCAGATGCCTTCTTCTCTATATCTACTCATAAGACCCATTCAAAGCAATGTACTTTCAGCTGGCAAGGCCAGCAGTACACCTTTGCTACCTACCTCAGGGTTATATTAACTTTCTAGTTCTGTGTCACAACGTAGTTTGCAGGGATCTTGATTGTCTTTCTCTCCCACAAGGTAGCACACTGGTCCACTACATTGATGATATTGTGGTGATTGGGCCAAGTGAACAAAAGGTAGCAACCACCTTAGATTTGTTAGTGAAGCAGGATAGGATGACAAGCAGAGGATGGGAAATAAATCCAACAAAATTCAAGGTTGTTTTACATCAGTCAAATTTCTAGAAGTCCACCGGTGTGGGGCATGTAGAGATATCCCTTCTAAGGTAAAAGCTAAGTTGTTGCACCTGACTCTTCCTACAACTAAAAAAGAGGCACAACATCTGGTGGGTCTATTTGGATTTTGGAAACAACACATTCTTCACTTAGGGTGTTTTACTCTGGCCTATGACTTGGAAAGCTGCTAGTTTTGAGTGGGGCCCAGAAGAGGAAAAGGCTCTGCAACAGGTCCAGGCTGCTGTGAAGACTTCTCTGCCCATGGGGCCATATGATCCAGCAGATACAATGGTACGTGAAGTGTCAGTGGCAGGTAGAGACACTGTTAGGAGTCTCCGGCATGTCCTCATTGGTGAACTGCAGCAGAGACCTTTAGATTTTGGAGCAAGGCTCTGCCACCATCTGCAGACAACTACTCTCCCTTTGAGAAACAGCTCTTGGCCTGCTACTGGGCCTTAGTGGAAACTGAACACTTGACTATGGGACATCAGGTTACCATGCGACCTGAGTTGTCTATCATGATGGGTATTACCTGATCCACCAAGTCATAGAGTTGTACAGGGACAGCGACAGTCTATCATTAAATGGGAATGTTACAAATAAGTTATATGAAGAAGTTGCCCAGATGCTCATGGCTCCTAGTCCTGCCATATTGCCTTCTGTTTCCCAGCATCCACCCATGGCCTCATGGGGTATACTGTATAATCAGCTATTAGAGGAAGCGAAGGCTAGGACCTAGTTTATGGATGGTTCTGCATGTTATGTAGGCATTACTTGAAAGTGGACAGCTGTAGCATGCAGTATTACAACCCCTTTCCAGGACATCACTGAAGGACACTGGTGAAGGGAAATTTTCATAGTAAGTAAAACTTTGGGCAGTGCACTTGGTAGTACATCTTGTCTGGATGGAGAAATGACAAGATATGCGACTGTATACTGATTCATATGTGGTAGCCAATGGTCTGGCTGGATGGTCAAGAAGTTGGAAGAAACATGACTGGAAAATTGGTGACAAGGATATTTGGGATAGAGGCATGTGGATAGACCTCTCCATGTGGGCAAAGGATGTCAAAATATTTTATCTCATGTAAATGCTTACCAAAATGAGTGACCTCAACAGAAAGGACTTTAACAATCAAGTGGATAAGATGATTCATTCTGTAGATTGTGGTCAACCTCTTTCTCCTGCCACCCATGTCATTGTCCAATGGGTTCATGCACAGAATGGCCATCATGGTAGGGATGGAGGTTGTGCATGGGGTCAGCAACATGGACTTCCACTCACCAAAGTTTATCTGCCTACAGCCACTGTTGAATACCTAATATGCCAGCATCAGAGATAAACACTGAGTCCTCAATATGGGACCATTCCCTGGGGTGATCAGCCTGCATCCTGGTGGCAGATTAATTATATTGGAACACTTCCATCATGGAAGGGACTGCACTTTATCCTTATTGGCATATATACTTATTCTGGATATGTATTTGCTTTCCTGCATGTAATAATTCTGCCAAAACTACCATCTGTGGACTCACAGAATGTCTTATCCACCATCATGGGGTTCCACACATCATTGCTTCTGGCAAGAAACACACTTTATGGCCAAAAAAGTGAGGCAATGGGTTCATGCTCATGGAATTCACTGGTCTTATTATTTTCCTCACCATCCAGAAGAGGCTGGATTGATAGAGGTGGAATGGTCTTTTGAAGACACAGTTACAGTGCCAGCTGGTGGCAATAGCTTGCAAGGGTGGGTCAAGGTTCTTCAAAATCCCTATATGCTTTGAATCAGCATCCACTATGTGGTGCTCTATTTCCCATAGCCATAATTCATGGGTCCAGGAATCCAGAGGTGGAAGTGGGAATGGTACCACCCACCATTACCCCTAGTAATTCACTAGCAAATTTTTGCTTCCTGTTTCCATGACCTTTTGCTCTGTTGGCTTACAAGTCTTAGTTCCAGAGGGGTAAGGTTTGTACCAGGAAGAAGAACAATAATACCATTGAACTGGAAGCTGAGTTACTCCCGATAATTTTGGTCTCCTCATGCTTCTGAGGAAACAAACTAAAAAGGGTGTTACAGTTTTGGCAGAGGTGATTAACCCAGACTGTCAAGGGGAAATTGGACTATTACACCACAATGAAGGAATGGAAGAATATACTTGAAGTGCAGGAGATCCCCTAGAATGCCTTTTAGTATTACCATACCTTGTTATTAAAGTCAATCAGAAACTAAAACAAACCAATCCAGGCAGAATGACAAATGGTCCAGAACCTTCAGAAATAAAGGTAGAGGTCACCCCACCAGGGAAAGAATCAAGACCTGCTGAGATGCTTGCTGAATGCCAAGGGAATACAGAATGGGTAGTAGAAGAAGGTAGTTCTAAATACCAGCTTCAACCCTGTGATCAGCTACAGAAATGAAGTTTTTAATTGTAATAGTTCTCTCCTAACATGTTTTTGATTTAATATAGTGTTGATAGAATTAATATTGGTTCTTAAATATTGTTAAACTTATAATGTTCAAGTTATGAAATTTGAGGATAAGCATCATCCAAAGAAAACTTGCTTTCTGTTCTGGGGAGGAAATTAGTGCATATCCATTTGTATACAGAACAGTTATGATATGTTAGGTATAACTATGGGCTTGTCTTTGTATCTGGAAGCTATAGTTTAAAGAAATGTGTCTGATCTCAAATTGACAAGGAATGGATTGTGATAGTTAACAGACTGTGTCAACTTGAGTAAGAAATACCCAACTATATTGGATCAGTATAGCTCTGGGTGTGGGAGACCCACCCTAAGGAGGATTGTCTCCACAATGATATAAAAGGAAAAGGAAGAAAAAAGGGTTACTTCTGTTTCTTCAGAGGATATCTAGTCTTTGCTTTTGCCTTGGAAGTCGTCCTCTGGCTCTCAGCTCAGGAACTTTAGCCTTCCATCACAGCCCCTTCAGCCTCCTGATGCAAATTCACATGGGACACTACACTAAGCTCCTGTTCTCTGACTGGATCTTTAGGTCTCTAGTGGGCAGACAGACATTTTGCACACTTCCTCACCTGACTCTGTGGGTGGTCATTGTAAAACAATCTTGTAAATTGTTATGTATGTGTATATCTTGCATTAAATCTGTTTCTCTAGTAAGTGCTGATTGATACATGCTTCAATCTCCCAAAGTGCTGGGTTTACAAGCATGTATCACTACAGCCAGTTTGATGATTTTTTTTTAAGTACCCCTTGGTTAATGAGCTCAGATAATGAAACTATCAAATTGGCCTGAGGGGTCTGGGCAGGAATCAGAAAGTCCTAATTGGAAAGGGAGTCTCAGGGACTCTCATATACCTTGCTGGTTATTCTCCCAAGTAAACTCTAGGCTGGAAGTCTGAGGTAATGAGAAAGAAATATTGCAAAAAACACTTTTATTTCTCCTACAATAAAATGATTTATACTCCATTATGCTTTGGTGATAGGGACTAAATTTTCATTGAGATATCAGAAAAACTTCTTCCTGAGACTCACACATGATTTCCTATTGAGCTGGGTGAATAATGCCACCTACAACACTGTTCTGATTTCTTTAAAGAAGTTATATGTAAGAAATTTCTTTCTGCGATAAGTACTTGGCAAAATTTTCCTTTCCCTTAGGAACTATCATGATTTACCTTCATGGATATTGAAATACCAATGAAATGAATTCACTGCCATTTTAATTTTATTTCTTATTATTTTTAACTTTGCTCACATTGTTATGAATTTTATTTGCCATGTTTTAGATTATAAATTTTTGTATCAGCTGTCAAGAAGTTCAAAAATTCTGGAGGGTCTTCAGGCTGAAATGTATTTATTTGTTTTTTTTCTCCCAGATGTGGACTCTTGGGTTTAATTCTACTAAGTTTGACAGTGACACACTAATTGTAATTTATATTTTAATATTTTCATTTGTATAAGCTATATCAGATGGTCATACTCAGTCACTGTCCCTACCAATACCTTTGTTCATACTGTTCCTGTTTCTGTCTGCAAAGACTTTGCCATTACACTCACTTCCACCCTCCAGCACTGACCCCAAGTACTGCCTCCTGCATGTCACACACTGTCTTCAGATGCCTCCCTTTCTCTGTCCTGCATGCGCCCTGCTACCTTTCAATCACCTGCAGTGATGGAAAACCTTTTAGAGCTTTCAATGATATAAACAGCCTATTGCAACACAAATGCCATAGGTTTGCCATCACTGAACTGTCTCTTCCTCTAGACTGCTAGAAGACAGGAATCACACTGCATAAAACTGTAGCCAGAGCCCCATACATGTTTACTGAATGAATGCAGGAAAGATTTTCATAGAATACAGTAATAAATATGTAAAACTTTATAAATGATATTTTGATTGGAAACCAGCTTCTTATGAAGAATTTTTGATTATGAGGGACTGGTCATGAGGTGTCGCTTGGTGGCAGTGGAAGTGAAGTTTTCAGCATCCATTTGGATGGCAGCATGGGTGTGGTGATTGATCTGATGAGTGTGAGAGTAAGAAAAGATGCACAGACAACTGGCTCTGAGCAGCAGGAGTGATGGAGTTGCCCACACAGAGATGCCGAAGACTGGGAAGGGCTCTCTGCGGGACTTGTTAAGTTCAAGATATTTATTAGATATCCATATGGCAATGTTAAGGAGAGTTGGAGATAAGAGGTTAAGGGAAATGCTCAGTGAGGAGAGTGATCTCCTGGGAGACTTCAGCTGATGGTTGGATTTTAATGCCCTGAGATTGATGAGATCATGAAAGAAGTGAGTACATTTAGAAAAGACAAGCTGCCTCAGATATAACCATCAAAAGGATGCAGACAGTATAGTAGGAGGGAATTCTAGAGAGGATGTCATTCTGGAAGTCATATAAGCAAGACTATATCAAACAGAGAGCGTGGTTAACCATGCCAACTGTGAACTGAAGATATAGAGTTGACAGCTATATTTATTATAAGACCATAGGACTCAATGATGTTCTATGTGAGAATGATTTCTTCTTGAAGCAGCAGAAAAGTCAAAGGAATTTGAGGCAAATGTGTAAAGAAGGGGATCGCTAAGAACCAGGAGATGAGGAGTCAATACCATATATGAAGGGGCTGCAAGGTCAAGATAGAAGTTGCAGATCCCAGATTTTGGAGTAGACAGAAACACATTATTAGCTCAAACAGATTTACAAAAATCAAAAGTTTTCTGAAAACCTACTTTGAGCACAATCTAGTATTTCTAGCTGAACTTTATAGATGAATGGGTGATGTTTGAATATTTGGGGGTAGCTTTTTGGAGTGAGTAAAAGAATAAATATAAGATGCAGAAAAGGCATTTGACAAAATCCAACACCCATTCATGATAAAAAAAATTACAGAAAATTGGAATAGAAGGTCTTTTTCTCAACCTGATTAAGGCTATCTATGAAAAACCAACAGCCAACATCATACTAAGTGGTCAAAAACTGAAAACTTTCATGCTAAAATCAGGAACAAGACAAGGATGCCCACTATCATCATTCCTGTTCAATATAGTTTTGGAAACATTAGCCACAGCAATTAGACAAGAGAAAGAAATAAAAGGACTAAACATAGGAAAAGAAGAAGTCAAACTGCCATTATTTGCTGATGATATGATACTTTACATAGAAGACACAAAAAACTCAGCCAAAAGACTTCTAGACTTAATTGACAGATTCAGTAGAGTAGATAGATATAAGGTCAACACTCAAAAAACAATAGTCTTCTTACACACAAATAGCAGACTCACTGAAAGAGAAATTTGGGAAACAATTCCTTTTATAATAGCATCCAAAAAAATGAAATATCTAGGAATCAACCTAACAAAGGAAGCAAAAGCCCTCTACACTGAAAACGACAGCACTCTAAAAAGGGAGATCAAGGAGGATATAAGAAAATGGAAAGATATCCCTTGTTCTTGGGTAGGAAGAACCAATATAGTGGAAATGGCCAAACTTCCAAAGCTACCATATAGATTTAATGCAATGGTGATTGAAATTCCAAAAATATACTTCGCAGAACTAGAGAAAATAATCTAATATTTCATCTGGAACCAGAAGAGACCTAGAGTAGCAAAAGCAATTCTAGGCAACAGAGACATGGCAGCAGGTATCAAAATCCCCAACTTGAAAGTATACTACAAAGTTACTGTGATAAAAACAGCATAGTACTGGCAAAGAAACAGACCTGAGGATCAGTGTAATAGATTAGAAGATTCACAAACAACTTCAGACATACTCAGCCACCTCCTCTTTGACAAAGCTGCCAACCACCTTCATTGGAGGAAAGATAGCCTATTTAATAAATGGTGTTGGAAAAACTGGATTTAAACCTGCCAAAGATTAAAACTAGACCTATACTTATCACCATGCACTAAACTAAGATCAAACTGGATTAAAAATCTAAATATTAAGACAGAAACACTAAACTTGCTGGAAGATAAGTTAGGTAGAACTCTCGAAGACATTAGTGTAGGAAAAGATTTTATGAACAAAACCTCTGTTGTCTATGAACTAGCACAAACAATAAACAAGTGGGATCTCTTCTTATTAGAAAGCTTCTGCACAGCAAGAGAAACCACCAGCAGTGTGAAGAGACAACCCACAATGTGGGAAAAAATCTTCACCTGCTCTTCCTCAGACAAAGGTCTACTAACTCGAATATATAAAGAACTGAAAAAGATCAGACCTCCCAAATTTAAAGACCTAATCTGAAAATGGGCACCTGAAATGAACAGACATTTCTCAGACAAAGAAGTAAAAGCAGCAAATAAATACATGTAAAAATGTTCAACATCACTGGTCATTTGAGAGATGTAGATGAAACCAATACTGAGATTCCACCTCACCCCACAAAGAATTACTGCTATCAATAAATCAACCAATAACAGATTCTGGCAGGGGTGTGGGGAGAAAGAAACCCTTCTTCATTGTTTGTGGGAGTGCAGACTGTTGCAACCACTGTGGAAGTCATTATGGAGATACCTCAAAGAACTAGGGCTAGAGGTCCCATTTGACCCAGCTATTCCCCTGCTGGGTATTTTCCCAAAAGAATTGAAAGAATCATACCACAGTGATATATGTGCACCCATGTTTATAGCGGCACAGTTTGTTATAGCTAAAGCTTGGAAACAGCCCAAGTGCCCATCAACTGGAAACTGGATAAAGAAGATGTGTTTTTTTTTATAAAATGGAGTACTACTCAGCCATAAAGAACAAGAAACTAGAGACATTTATAGCTAAATGAATGCATATTGAGTGCATGGTCTTAAGTGAAATAAATAGGACACACATGTGTAAATACAAATAGATTCTCTAGTGTGAGAAACTGAAAGTATAAATAAGGATTAAAATGATTAAAAAGAATAACTGATAATTTGAAATAGGTAAAGTTCCAAGAGTGTAGGATTAGTGGGAGGGCAAGAGGAAAGGAAAGAAAGGAAAGGAAAAAACTGGAAATGATGTCTATGTAAATAGTGATGGGTGGAGGGGGTAAAGGGCGCACAGGTAATGCGGAAAAAATAAGAACTAAGATACATCATGTACAGGTACGAGCACCCAATGAGAAATGTAAATGTATTGTATACCTAAAAGTGCCAATAAAAGAATTAATAAAAAAGAATAAATATAGTCTCCATTTGGCATGTATGAGTAAATATAAAATAAATTATAATTATAGGCATTGATCATATTTATGTGGAAAGCATTTTAAAAAATGATCAGGATCACTATGTTGTTGCATTTAAAAAATAACTAATGTTGCTTTCATTTTATTTAAAAAAAAATTCAGTTAGATTTTAGCAATTCTGTGTGCTCCTAGAAAGTCAATTTTAGTTTTGGATTGCACATTAATTTTATTTTCTGGCATAATGAAACTTCCCTGAACAATTCCACTAGTCCTAAATGTGATCTGGTCACTGAGGGTCAGAAAATTAGCATTTGACTGAAATACAAGTGTCTTAGTTACTTCTTCATTGCTAGGAAAAAATGTCCAACACCCACAAGTTAAAAGAGTAGAGCTTTATTTTGGCTCAGAGTTTGGAGAGGTTTCATTGCATGGTCAGCCGGTTCCAAGGCATGGCGACATGGCAAAGGGATGTGGGAGAGGAGAAACAGTTCATGGCATGGTAGGCAGAAAGCAGCAGCAGGGAGTCCCTATTTCCCTTTATATTCTGTCTAGGCTCTATTGGTTGGTGCCACCCACATCCAAGGTGGGGCTTCTGTCTTCAGTGAATACATTCAGCCACACCCAGAACTATGCTAAACCAATTAGTGTACTAATCCAGTACCACATACCCTTCATTCCAGTATCACACATCCATGACCCAGCCACCTCCCAAATCCACCACCTATTAACTCATGAGGCTTTCTGGGGAGATATCTAGATACAAGGCATAACAAGTCTCCCATTTGTCTTGAAAAAAGTTACAGAGAGCTTTCTGGTTTTGTTGCAACTAGTGATCATTTGGATGAAAAAAGTGTTGTGCCATCCCTAGCAGTGCCAAATTTCATCTCCTTTCCTTTACTGTACAGCTTGTTAAAGGTGAACAAGTGCCTTGGATTTCATGGTAGTATTAAGATTCACACTGGAATTACCTTGAAAGTTGGTGACTCGTAATTAATCCAGCCACTGCTAGATATTTGCATAATATTGTTTATAGAGTTGACAGTTTCTTTTTTTTTGTTGTTTTTTTTGTTACCAGGGATCGAACTCAGGTCCTTGCACTTGTGAGGCAGGAGCCGGAACCACTGAGCTAAATCCCGGGCCCTGTTTATAGAGTTGATAGAGAAATCACACTTGTCCTGCCTGGGCTGAAAATACAATTAAAGAGGAAACACGGACTTTTAAAACATGCCCATGTTAAAGGTTCTAATGTTATGTCCAGAATACAGTGGTCTTCCATATTATTGTTGTAGTTGTTGTTGTTTTTAAAAAGCTTACAGTGGAGGGATGTGTAAAGGGAGTTGACTTTAGAGTGTGCTCTGTAATGGAATTGTTAAGGAGTTTGAGTATGAAGGTCATGTGTTTCCTCTATTCTGGTAGCTTTGGAGGATACACAGGAAGAGGCTGAGCCTCCTGACAAAGGACTAAGCTCAGAGATTATTAAAATTGTGCAGGTTAAACAATGGGCCTAGTAGACATAGAGCAGAAGAAAAGGGGTCAGTGACCACCATATAGTAAATGTTATTATTTTGCTTTTTGCTGTGTTTTTGGCTCTAGAAAAGTCTAGTTCCATTCTTACATCTCTACTTTCTGCAACTCTTACATGTGTTTCTTTACTTCCTTTTGGTTAAGTGCTCCAATACTGAATGCATTGTTTCATGGAGTTTACTACTTCTTTCTAAAGATTAGAGCTTATCAATGAAATCACCCAGTCATTTCTTTGTACAATTCAGTAACCTAAAATTTTTATTTCAGAAATCCACTATTTTACCAAATCCAAGAAATAATAAACGACACCAGTTTTTCCAACGTGCTAAGGACATAAGCCTTACTTTATCCATCTCAATTTATGGTAAAACTGAAGTGTTAAAACTTCTACTTCTGGAAATGAGCTGGATTAATTGAATACAGAAAGATGTGATGTAAAAAATTTCTGGTGACCTATTGACTTATGGATTGAATGTAGAAATTGAAAATAGTTCTTGAAAAGTCTAAGCCTGGGAGCATTGCTTGGTGATGTATCTTCCCATAACTGTTTAAGTAGACAAGGTATTTTTTTTAAAAAAATCAAAATTTGAGACTATTACATTAACTTTAAAAATCACATAAAAGATAATGCTCATAGAGGCCTTGTTTCCTTTGGTGTTTTACTTAATGTGCAAATACACAACAGAGTCTATGACCCTAGGTGCTATAAGCACATGGATAAATGCTCACATTTTTGCATCTTCTGTCCCTTCTCGGTACTTGGCCCTTAGGTGGTCAATAAATTAGTATTAAAACTGTATTCACAATAGAGGTCTAATTTGGTATATTAATATGCCATAGGGGGAAAAAGCCCTTACTGATAATTTACATACTAAGAAAAGCATTCATTTAGGAACAACAAATCCCACATGTACCCATTTGTCATTTTCTGAGTTTCTACTGTGTATGGCAGGCAATAATTACTGCTGGATTCGTCTAAAATGAGTATAGCACTGTTCTCATTCTCTAGGAGTTCACAGTCTGATGGAGGTGACAACTCTATAAATTACTACAAAACAGTATGAAAGATTGTAATAGAGATGTGGAAAGACTTATAATGGGCTTGGAGGGGGCCACATTGAACCCATTTTGATCTAGAAATTAAAAAATCAC
Source organism: Heterocephalus glaber (assembly GCF_000247695.1). Next base: position 22,724,842 of record NW_004624732.1, on the reverse strand, counting down.
ATTTTTTTGCAAGATTTAGAGACAATTGCAGAGATCATAATACACAACTTTAGTCCTTTTTTCCAGAAAAGTTAAATAAAACCTTTAAAAGAAATCATAGCAGAGAGTATGAACAAAGACACTCTCTCATTTACTAGCTTGAATAAATTATCATTTCTTCAATAAGTCATTATTAAACATATCTCCTAGGGGACAGAATATATTGAACATCAGTCTACATATTTTAATACCTTACCTTCTGACTCCCCCTTATTCATCAATTCTAGCTTTCAACTCTTACTTTCCCCTTTCTTCCCCCTAAAAATATTTTCTACATTTTTAGTTACAACTGTGTATTAGAGTAGGACTGACTTTAGGAGTAAGTTCACTACTAAATGATTTGTGTTCTCAAAAGATTTCCACCCCAGACATGGTGTATATTAACATCCACCAGGTACAAGTGGTTACCTGGGGATGACCAATGGCATGGAGTGGGTGGGGAAACTATTCCAACCATTGCTTACATTGGGGTAGCACTGATTGAAATGTCATCATATTTATACCAAAAAAATAAAAACAGGTTTTAATTCCTTTTGAAATTTTTTCCATACTCCTTGCTAGATAGACAAATTCTGACTACTTTCTGTCATTTAAGGGAGGTAAAAGTGGTTTAGGCTTAGTAAATGTAGTTGTTATTGCTATGAGAGACATCCCTGCACTTTATCTAGAGACTTCAGTAGTAAAGAAAGATGGAAACAAAGTCTTTGTAAAGGGGTGGAGGGGTTGAAGGGAGGGAAGTGGAATGGGGAAAAAAATAAGGACCAAGATATATCACGTAAAGGTACAAAATCCCAATGATGAATGTCATCATATTGTATACCTAAAATGTACCAATAAACTTAATTAAAAAAAAAGAAAGTGCCATATGCTCTTGAATGAGGAATAATTCCTCTCTAATGGGACAGTGACTGTTCAGAGGAATTCAAATACAGAAGTGATGGAAGAAGAAAAGAATTTAAGAGAAATATGATTTCTAGTAGCCAGGATATTTGATTGGAGCAAACCCTCTACAGACAATAACTTTAAAATACAGAAAAATACAATATTTGAAAGCCCTTGAGAGAAAACATGGGGAAAGGAGAATGGGGTTTGTGAATTGGAGCCTAAGGCCTGAAATTTCCTCCTCTGCTCCCACCCTCCATGCCCATTTTGAATGCAGCTCAGCTGCTGAAAGCTCCTGCTTTATTGGCATACAATGGCAGAGAGTAAGGTCCAGGATGGAAGAACAATGAGGAAGTTATGGGGGAGCACCTGGGAGAGAGAGCTACAGAGTGTGAGATGCCTGATCTGCTAAAGAAAACTACCCAATTCTTAGTTGACAACATACCTATGTCTACAAGAGGCAAACATGGCAAGTGATCCTGAAAAAAATATACAACTGGGATATTGAACACCTGTGAAGAGATTCCAGTCATTTCCATCATAGGGGAGCAAGAGTCTAAAAATTGAGTTCAGCTAAGTTAACTGATGCCAAGACCCCAAAACAATAAAAACACCCCAAAATGTTATTTAACAGAATATGAGATATTCCAGACAGTTTACAAATACATCATTCATAATGTTTAGATCTAAAAACATCATTTGACATGTTAAAAACAAGGAAAATGCTATCCATGCTTAAGGGAGAAAAGAACTAGATGATAGAAACTGACCCTGAAATGACCCAGATATTACAATGTTCAGAAAATGATATTTAAAGAAACTACTGTAAGTATGTCCAAGAACATAAGGAAGTTATTCATGTAATAAACAGATGGCTAATCTCAGCAGATAAATTGAAACGACAAAGAAAAACACCAACTGGAAATGCTAAAGCTGAAAAAAAAGCACAGTAACCAGAGTATCAATATTATTGGAAGGGTTTAACAGCAGAAGAAAATAGTGAACTTTGGGAGGATCAAAGAAAATATCTAATGTAAAATATAGAAAGAAAAAAAAAGGTGAAGAAACATGATCAGAACCTGTGAGACTACCAAGAAATGTAAGATGTGTGTAACTGAGTCTCAGAGAGCCAAGGAAATATTTGAGAAGAAATGGTTGGAAACTTTCCAAACTAAGTAGAAAATATATAATTATGTTCAATTAGCTCCAAGTAAGATAAATAGAAAGATAAATGTGAAGAACAATATCAAAATGCTTAAATCTAAAGATAAGATAACCTTGAAAACAGATGGAGAAAGCTGTCCATTACACAAGGGGAGCAACAATACAGTTAGTGGCTGACAACTCCTTGGAAACACTGGGGTTTAGAGGGAAACAGGACTCTGGAATGTTAATGGGCAACACTGTCAACACAGTTCTGTATTCAGCAAAGGCGTCCTTCAAAGTCAACAGACTAAATAAAGACATTTTCAGAGAAACATAAATTGAAGAAGTTTGTTGTCAGCAGATCTACTGCGTAAAAAATGCTAAAGAAAATTCTGCTCATGTTGAAGAGAAATTATTTCCGACAGTAACTTGAATCTATGTGAGGAAAGAAATCACCAAAAGGGGCAAATATCTAAACAAATATGAAAGACTAGGAAGGTTTCTTTTCTTAGTTTAAAAAAAATAAACCCCCAAATGTGTAGCTACTTAAGGCAATGTTTGTAACACTATAGTATGAGGCTGCAAGGTTTATAAGCATAATAAATACACTTATAGTATGACACTAAAACTTTTCTATAATTTTTATGTAAAGCAGTCAAATATTAAATCCATGTGTATTTTCTTATTCATCAAGTTTAGTGGTACATTTTAGATACACAATATGATGACATTCATCATTGGGAATTTGTACCTTTACATGATGTATTTTGGATCATATTTTTCCCCTTTCCCCTGCCCTCCCTTCAATGCCTCCACCTCTCCCTATTTACAAAGACTTTGTTTCAGTTTTTTCCTTTTCTCATATTTATTCCTTTCCCCAACCCTTCTCACTGCCTCTTCCCCTTCCCCCTTGGACTTTTTTTTCCTATTTCAAATTATCTATTATATATTTTGATCCTAATTTACACTTTCAGTTTCTCACACCAGAGAAACTATTTGGTATTTATACATGTGTGTCCTATTTATTTCACTTGAGTAGGTCCATAAAGAATGAGAAATTAGAAACAATTATAGCTAAATGGATGCACATTCAAGCCATATATTTCCTTTTTTTAATATAAATTAAAATTTCTAGTGAAATCATTTGAAAAATAATGCAAAGAGATTATAGCTAAAATGAATAAAAGAATCAACATAGAATAATAACCCATTTAATTATAATATCACATATAATAGATGACATGACATAAAATAGCATCTATAAATAAATGCACTAAAATTCCAGTAAATGAATGCAACAAGAAACAAAGTCTACAAAAAGAAAAGAATAGAATCAATATAAATGGTACAAATGGAATGGATGCAAAAATTCAGAGGGACTTTCTATAATTATGAAAAATTGTGTTCTCATTTCAAAAAAAGTGAGAAATTTCTTTAGGAAATATTAATTTTCTAGGAAAAGTGATGTTTAAACATGGATTTAATTTTTTTATTGACTTACGCTGTGAAACTTCAGTAAAATTTATTATACTCAAGAATCTTATGACAGGTTTTAAGTATGTGGTAGAGGACACTTAACCAGTACCACACACACACATACACACACACACACACACACACACACAAAATCAGATCTTAGTAGTATTGGAAAAATGTTACAATTATCACTACTGACATAATTTCTTGTACTAATTTTCTTCATCTTCTACTACTGTTAGAATTCACCACAAATCTTTGGTCTACCCTGTTAACTATTGTAGTATGCAGGTGTGTTTTACTTTGTGATGTGGATTCATAGCAATTTCATGGATAAGAAATATGGACACCTGGGGAACTCCCCTGGCTAACTCCAAGCCTGAAAGGTAGTCATTGCAGGTGGGCAAGTTGATGCCTGGCTTCTTGACTTGAATGTGCATGTGTCTTCACTGGGCTGTGCTGAAGCATGTGATAAGTAGGCTAAAAAAGAGAGAGAGAAGCTACCTTAAAGCTCACGGATTATGATGCAAAGCATCTGTTAGATGTAAAGAGGAATGAAGACCACTATGGGATGGGAGATGTGGCAGTATTCAGGCAGTAGTTGCCTGTGTTAGAAGAGGGCTTAAAATCAATTTGGGATAATAATCACTGAAAAACACAATGTAGGCTACAAGATCACACATGTATACACATGCAATTAACATGTATATATTTGATCTCATTCATATAAAATAACCCAGGAGTTTAAATTTATAAAATAATAAGCATAAACATTAAGAGTTCTGTGTTTAAACAGAGGGATCACCTATGTATTTGTTGTTATTTATACTTTTTAAATTTCAAAATTTCTATTGCAAACATGTATTATTTTCATTAGTAGAAACATATTTCTAAAAGAAAAAAATGAAAGCACCACTATTTCAACCGCTCCAGGAAGAAATGTAAGAGAGTAAACATAATTTCATCAAGCTTTAAAGAGTATCTCTCATAGCAACTGCTTCTGAGATTCTGATACCTTCTCTGAGGGAAACTGCTCATTAAACAATTTTCAATAATGTGGGAAAGAAATACAGCAAAGTTATTAAAGAGATGATGGCTCTCCCAGGGTACATATACCACAGGGGCCAGAAGCACTCTTTAAATATATTTTCATTTGACTACTGCTCCTGTAGACTGAATTGTATTAACATACCTAATTTTTAAAACTCCTTTTTAATGGGGGTCATTCTTCTTGCCTTGAAACTGGTTCATTTTATTACTTTGAAGACTCTGTGGAGCCTGATGATTTTACCTTCTTTTGATACTTGCAGGTAGTTTGGTTTTTGCTAAATCAAAGGATATGATCAGCATGTAATAACTTGAGGAGACTTCTAACACCTCACCTGCTCAGTGCTTGCTAACATTACACTGGTTAATTAAGCAAATTACAGATAAAGTCATAAAATACAAAGCACCTGAAACTGGCTATGCATGACAGTAACATCATATCAATGCATAGATGTCTGTCTGTCTATCTATCTATCTATCTATCTATCTATCTATCTATCTATCTATCATCTATCTTCTATATCTATCATCTATTATTTAAACAATTACAGTTAATGGGGATCTCAGGAAGTCTGAAGTTTCGTAAATGAAAACCTATTATAGTGGGGTATGAGGGAGAATATCAAATCATACATTTTTAGTTATAGAAAAAGTACTTTTTCTCTATGAATGTGTATTTTGCTTATTAATCAGTTCTGCCTTAGTTGTATTCATGAGCCAAGAGTTTACACTATTTAGTTGAAAGATTGTGAAGGTATAAAACAGACATACTTGAATGAAAACACTCTTACTATTTCCTCTAGTTGTGTGGTTGAAGGCAAGTTATTCAGTCTTTCTCCAGGTTACTTTCTGGACCTGTAGAATGAAGGGTACTGTATGTGAACCATAGTGCTATGTGTGCATTTCACATGTTTTTTATTTTTAATCTGGATTCATTCCCATTTCATGGATGAAAAAATAAGGAAATTTATTGTTTTGTTTTGGGGGGTAAATGAGAGAAGACTTGTAAAGTAGAAGGCACAGGGTTTAATGTGTTATAGGATTGCAATAAATATTTTCCAGTTCTCCATTATCCTTTGACAAGGGCAATGCTCAACAGGAGAAGGAAGTCAAATCATAAATTAATGACTTTAACTTTTTAAGCATTTATTTTTCTTCTGCCTCTAAAGGTGCATTTCTTCCTCACTCTGCTGAACTTCTATCCTATATGTCAGATTCTTCTACATTGACTTTTGAACACTGATTTTTTTACTTTCCTTTAAATTTCTGCATCTCATAATTTCTGCCTTTATTTCTGATCCCATACATCATTGAATTGAAATTTTGGTTCATTTTGTTAGCCGTGGGATCAGAGCTTACGGCCTAATTTTGTAATTTATTACATGACGAGTCAAAGCAACATATTTTATATCTTCCTGTCTTAGTTTCCTTATCAGCAGATTGAAGAGGACCTTCATTAAATGCACCTTCAGGGCTAATGAAAGGATCAAATTGAATGCTATATGTGAAAAATATAAGATGCATATATAAAGGCAAAGCATCATCCAAAAGACTACTTCATGCTTCCAGTTGTCCCCTCAGAACTAATCTTTTTGAAGCATAGATCATCTCTTATTTTTTATTAATATCTAATACATACCCATTGTCATGAATTATTTTGGCCATATTGAAACATGCAGCTTCCTATCTATATACATGCTCTGTTCTTTCTAATATTTGGACTTCAATTCTTTTAGCCCAGTGAACTCCTCTTTATCCTTCCACATTCAGCATAGGTATCCCTTCCTTCTGAATGTTTTCTGCCTCTCTTAGGTGGGGTCTCCCTTCATTTCCAAGGTACTGTGTGTTTCCATCATTGTCTTTGTTATGTTTCAGTGCCTATATATGTATATATCTCCTATGGTGGACAAAGAGCCTCTTGAGAAGTAATTTATTTGTCTTTGTATTCCTGGAGGATAGTTCACACCATGTCACATAGGGTGCTCAATGACTATTTTTTGAATGAGTAAGTGAAGAAATTTGTGGCAGAAAGATTCTGGAGGAGCTGAATGCTACTTTTGGGTAACATTCATGCCAGACCAAGAAAATGTCTGATTGACAATGGATGTGATCAGAATTAAATTATCCAATGCACTGTCAATATTTAGCTTATTTATTTATACTTCAATTGCTGCCATGTTTCAAATTCTTAAATTTAACAAAAGATATGTAAACAGCTCATGGTTTAACAATCAAAATGATCTTTGGAAATTTAGACACAAAGGATATAGTTTCCATATTTTGGTCACTAGCTTATGTAATTACAAATACCATAATGATTCAAATATCACTGTATTTGTATGCATGCAGTGGCTGATCTATAAAGCATATAGCATTTTGAAATATTGATCTCTTCAGAGCCAGCAAGTAAGAGATATTAGTGTAACCTGGGATTCCATTTGTAAATGTGGGATCAGAGTCAGAGAAGTGGAAAATTGGAATAGACCAAAATTCCTGTGAAGTGGAAAGTACAGCTGGTGGTAGTGCTAAAGAAGGAGAATAACAAATAAGGTGAGCATTATTTTAAAAGCTGACTTAACTATCAAATGGGAAAGGAGCAGTCAAATGAATAGGCTTTCACTGTGTTAGCTTCCTGTGCCTCCAGGTTGGTTCTGTGGACTTAAATTCAGCACAACAGCTGGAAAAGGCAAACTGGAATTGATTTGGAAGGAAGAAAAATGGCATCCTATAGGGTTCTATTACTCTGTCAAGCAAGTAAATGGAAAAATGACTTCAGAAAGAAAGTGATTACAGTTAGGAAAAAGAGAAAAAAAATTAACAGAACATTTTTCTAAAATTCAGAATGTTACCTAACAGGGACCTTATACATTTCCTTCAATATTATTTTCAATATAAACTCCTTATAGATTTTTACTTTTGTGTTCACCTGCAGAACTGATCTGCTCTTCTTTCATTGTTGAATTCTTTGGAATATTCTGTAAAAATGCTTTGGACACTTTTCCTCATGTTTTTGTCTATTTCCTCTGCTTTGGGCAGGGAGCAGTGTGTGTGTGTGTGTGTGTGTGTGTGTGTGTGTGTGTGTGTGTGTCTAGAGACAGAGTACCTGGCACATTACCTGGCACACAGGGACACTCCTTGAACACATTTTAACCAAGAGGCTGGTGAATACATCAAGGAGGAATTTATAAATATATAGTTTATATTGTACCCATTGGACCCACAAAGAATCTCTATACAAGGCTTTGTTCCTCTTTCTCAGATGGGACTTCCTGCTTGGTTGCAGGGAAAAGGTAAAATCCCAATACCTTTGTTATTAAGAAAGAGAAAATGTACTAGATAAAAGATGGAAAGAAACCAATTTATGCCAATAAGAGTAGAGAACAAATACTTTGTGTAATAGCAATAAAATTAGGTTTCTTATTAGCTCCTTAGCTGTCCTCTCCTTAGCTCTTCCTTTACAAGGCTAGGGTCTGCCATTTTCCTAAAATCAAGCCACAAAGAATCATCTGAAAGATTTTAAGGAAATAGCTTGCCATGAAGTGGTACAGACAGTACTAGTCACCAAATATTTCACTTACTTGTCTGCATTTCACAGTTGTCTTTCAGGAGAGGGCCATGAGGCTGCTGTTGATCAATGAACTCTTGATAGCTTCGCTGTGTCTCCGTGCTAAAGCAGCCCAGGCCTTTGAGTATAGCCGAATCCGACCAGACCTCTTGGACACAGAGCATAAAGCAGAATTAAATTTGTGTGTCAAGTAGCATTGATTTTGAGATGTTTTCTGTGGCAGCAGAAACTAGGCTATTCTGGCAAATTTCCATCACTTTACACATTTTGTCACTTCTCTTGCATATTTTTTTAGCTATACTTCTCTCCGACAATTGAATGTCATGTTTTCTACATCTTCTATTGTGTTATAGATTTATTATTTTTAAAATATTTTTGTCATTTTTAGGGGTTTGGAATGAAGAAGGCTGCAGATACTTTTGCTCAGGCAGCAATTTTGATGAGATCTCAGAATATGTATGTTTGGGATATATTTATGAATAGTGGGTTCACAAGGTTTTGTGTGATGGAAAGGAAGCTGCTTGAAATATGGTCCCATCCTTGGAAGGAGACTTCCCAATATGAAGAGACTGTTTTTCCTGTGACATCAATAGTACTACCTACACTCAGCAGACAATTGATTTGTTGATGTATGTTGATTCAGCAAAACTTTCACATACTTAGGATATTCTTACCTGTGTACCTGCTAGATGCTATAATAAGGGGTGAAAAGGAAGAATAAAAGAGAATTATAAAATAGTTTCCACTTTCAAAACAAAAGAAATATGACTATTATATTTTTGTTTTAATGAAGAAAAATACTGATGCAGTTAAAGCATTGATGTAACAAAGAAGGAATTCTTCCACCGAGGCTCAAACGCATGGTTAAATGTGAAGACACTGCTTTGACAGTGTTGGAAACCTACCATCTTGTCTCTTAATCACTGTTGTAATCCTGTAGACAATTGTTCTTAGAAAGTGCTTCTTTCCTCTACTGAGTGTTAAGTTCATAACTCAGAGTAGAAAAAATAAGATTTCTCAGAGGACTGTGATTTGTACATAAACTTGAAGAATATGATGCAAGGAAAGGGTCAAAAAAACATACAATGCTTTGAGAAGAACGATTAGAATGGAAATACTACCCAGGTGGACTATAGTGAGTGGATATATGTTAGAAAATGATAGAGGTGCTGCAGATTGTGGTGGGACTTCTTATTTTCTAATTGGAAAGATAGCTTTTCATTAGTTGACCTTTTTAATTGCTTATATTTGTGCCTTCACTACTGCCAATTTTGTAGTTCTTTCATGGTGTTTGAAATGCAAGAATATTTCAATTTTTACCAAAATATCCGTTTTTTAGTCATTTCAGTATCCATGCAAAGCCACTAACTCATTTTCTAAACATCCCTCTCTCTCATCACCTGTCCCTTATCCTCTTTTCCGTTACTCTGCTTCTGACTGGGGTGCAGCAGAGTAATGTCTGTGGGGATTGCTTACATTCAGGATGGCACCTAACAAGATGTTTGTCCTCTCGTGTCTGTATCCACCCTTCTGTTACTCCACATGTATTAAATGTATCAGAAGTAGGGCAGGTGTTATAGATAGACAGAAGAACAGTGTATTCTGTCTCTGAAGTACTCATAGTGAAATAGACTTGAAATATTCTGGACAACAGAGGGACCATGATTTAGGACTAAGAAAAGTAGTTGATTTAACTCTTAATAGCTGAAGTGAAATACATTCCAGAATTTTGTTTGTCAATGGATCTCTGTTTTTTGACTTGGGTACAGCTAAACTATTTTCTTTTGGGTTAGTCTGCCTAAAATAGACTCAACATCTGCTGCTAGGAGTACTTAACTCAGCCACACATTACACAAAACAAGAATCATGGTACAATGACTCACTGAAGGAATTTGGGAGTGTTGCTACCAAAAAGAAAAAGAAAGAATATAAAGAGTCCAGAACTAGAAAATACCTTTACTTGTCATGAGTCTATTTCAACCAAATTTTTAGAAGCCATAGAAGAGACCACTAGCTCATGGATAGAGAAAACTAGAAGCAAACTGGAATGATCCTGAGAAGGGAGCTGGTTTGTGGAGGCATGACACATAATCCATGTGACATTACTGTTTAAAATGTTAATGGAAATCTTAGCAGATCTTGCAATTGCTGCCACTCCTCTCCGAGATAACCTAAAATCTAGGGCTCAGTTTCCAGAACTATAGACTGAGGCTAATGATATCTACTTAAATGATGATATCTACTTATCATTACTTAAGTAATGATATCTACTTCTGTACTGGTGGTGGGAGCAGTCTTGACAGAGATGTGGTGATGGATTTTGGAGCATAGTGCCTGGGTTCTTGGTTCGTTATGTGCCTGGTAGTTAGAAGTTTGCGAGGTTCATTCTTTGTCACCTCTCCTGTGGCAAATATGAGTTTTTAAAAATGGGCACATTTTCAGAGCAAAACTAAGCAGCAGGTAGCCTTGGTGGTAAATGACCTAGATGAAAGAAATTCAGCTATATTGTTCTTTCTAAAGAAAAAATAAAATCTTTCTCAGACTTTGGGACAGAGTGGAAAGGTGGTCGGTAAACAGCCTCATCTCTGTATGTATTTAGTGACCCTGAGGAGCAACAATTTTATTGTGGGAATAGCCTTCTTAGCATTGCTCTAATCCCAATCAAGCCATGAGAATCATTGAGCTCCATATGCCTTTATCAAAGACTGTATATGATACTAAGAATTTAGAATTAGCTTATTACATGATAAATTTGGATGATAATCCAAGTAATAATTTATTTAAAAATTAGACTTGTGACACTTTTGCATTTCTTTCAAGATTTTTTCCCTCAGAAAAATACATTTTAATGAGATTGCATCAACTGTTACTTGTAGTGAAAGGTTTTAATGGAAAGATATTCTAGTAAATACTGTATCTAAGAAGACTAAAGGGAACAGAAAACATAGATTTATATATCTATAATATCAGTTACAGACTTACATAAAATAAGCAATAATAATGTCATAATGAGAATGGAAAGTTCCACTGACACATGCCATTAGGAACAACTCAGCATTAAAATACAACTAACAACAATCCAATTAAGTCCAGTGTTTCCTCTGTGGTTTAGGGTTTCTTGTTTGAAGCATTCCATGGTTCCATACAGTCTTTCATATTTGCTCTGACCAGCATTAAAGCCATGGCGTACTTTCATTTACAATTTTATTGATAATGCAGTATAACATGTTTTCAAGACATAATGGGTATGTATTTGGAGAATGAGTGAATTATTAAATCACAGAGTTTGAATATTTCCCTAAAATCATTATGTCAGTGAGTCAGTTTATTGAGCTTTGTAAGAAGTTGTAATGTGCAGTATTGAAATGAGAAGAAAGGGGCACTAGTCCAACCACATCCCTGTGACATCAGCTAAATGTTTAATCACACAACACCTGAGAACCTTGATCAGTTCCTTTAGGTTTAAACTTTTTTTTACACTTATACACTGGGGACAGATCAGTCAACCAAAGGATGTGTGGGATCCAGTTATCTGTACTGTCCTGTGTGTAGCAAAGGGAAATGGGAGGGAGGGGGTTAGATATAGGTAGAAGGAGAGACTGGGAAGGGTTAAGTGCTGGCATTGGTACTGAAACCAACTCTTTTTGCTAAATTTCTAAACTGAACTAGCAGATTAAAGAGAAACTTAATTTTGGTATGTTAAGTAACTGTGCTCATCTGATTCATGCATATTTCTATGAGAATTCTGTGAGCCATGGCTACCTTTCAGGCACCATTTCAGACCCTGGCAATATGAAGGTGAGAAAGATATTGTTCCTGCTCTAAGTTTGGCACAGCCTATGGTGGAAAACACATAAATCAATGAAAAAATGGCAAGCGAACAATCACTGAGATGAAAGAGAACAAAGTAGCGAAGTTGGTGATTTTCACTGGGCAAGGGTGTCTTGTAATGCTGAGGGCATTATAGATGAAGGTAGGAGCTGGTCAAGTACAAAGGGGAGATCTGGAGAAGCCAGATGTATTGAGCAGCTTCTAGTAGCACAGCTTGGCTGGAGAAATACTATAATGAGAAATGACACTGCAGAAATTGGTAAGGGACAGTTATGGTGTTCTCTAATGGCTTATTAAGGAGTTTAGACTTCATTTTATAAGCTCTGGGAAAAGTTTAAAAGGTAAGATATAAATATGGTCATGATTTTACATTATACAAGTGCCCTAGATGAGGAAGGATCTGATGGCATGTGTGCAATTGGAGGTGAGATTTGAGGGAGATACTGTAAGAGTAGTAACAATAATATTTACTGAGCTCTTAGTATGTGCAAGACATATTTCATGGATGAACTGATTTAATCCTTATCCTAACTCTGAATGGTGGTTACTATTAGTATTGATGCCAGCTTATTGAAGACAGACAAATATTTGCGGAGGTTGAATCACTTGTCCAAGGTGTAAGAGAAATGGCAGGTTCTTTCTCACTGCTTGGTTCTTCCCCAAAGATGAAGGCATATGGCTGGTGTGAACATGACAAAGCAGCAGCAGAGGGAATGAAGACAGGGCCTGCTGGTAAGAAGATGGAATCCAAGAAAGCTAATTCAGTGGATGCAATCATTTCTTCCTTATGTGTAAATATGCTTGGTCTTCCAGTCTGATTGGCCAGAGCTCCAAATTCACTGAATTTGAAGACTATTTTTATGCTACTTACAAATTTAAATTTATAGTGGAATAATCCATAAGCTCTGTTGAAAGCAATAGTACTCTTGCCTATTGAAGTCCAAGAGCAAACCAACATGAAGCCTTTTAAGTCGGCACGGGTGACAGCTCTCTTCTGCATCCCCCACGTTCAACAATGGCTTGTGTTTATTTCTATCTTAATATTCACTTTACTGGAGTAGAATGAACTGGTTGTGCTCTGTATCTTTTTCCAAATTTATGACTTGAGGGCAAGGATCATTCTCGAGTTCAGTTCAGTTTCCCAAATATATGGACATTCTGGGACTAGGTGTTATTTCAGGCTCTGGCAGTAAGCATAAGTTCTGGCCAGACAGCCAGACCGAAGAATGCTGCCATATCACACTCAATGTCAGTGCAGCAGAGAACCTTCATGATGGTGTCTGTGTAGTAATGGAAGAATTAGAACAAATGATATAGACTGTGTCATATGTAGTTTGGGAGAAAGGAGAATTTGTGTAGATTTTCCAGGGAAGTTGAAAATGGAGTTAAGGGTTTTAACATACATTTTTTATTATTATTCAAGTACAATGAGGCCAATGGGTCAGGAGAAGATTGGCATTTAAATAATTGTTGCTTACAGATCTGAAGAAGAGAAGCTACATCATCCTTCATAGGGCCACTTCTAGAAGCACCAGAGGTGTCAGGAAGCAGAATGACCCATATGCCTTTATCATGACTTCTGTGGTAAAGAATGAGTGAGCACAATCAACAGGCTTAGGATTGGTGAGTCTAAATAATTTCTGCAGGCTCTGAGATATAGGGCTGTCTGTAGTTGTCTGGTACCAGACTGTGAAGTGATTAAGGCAAGTGGGAGGGTGGTTCAGAGTTAGAATCTGGTAAGGGAGGTGGTTGAGTGGGGGCTATGGACTGGTTGGTTTATGAGGAAAGGTACACTTGGAGGTGAGATATTAACCATTTTTGGAAATTGGTTAGCCTTGGGAGGGGAATTCATCACAAGTTCAGCAAGGCCCAGACCATCAGAACACAAAAAGTAAAAAGGTGTGATTAATAGAGTGCATCTTTGGGCAATGAGAAAAATTATTCAAGCAATGTGTTATACACATGTACCAATCTCCTCAAATGAATGTAACTATTATGAGTATTTTATTAGTATATTGCAGACATACCCTGGCAAAATTATATTCATTTGATTAAAAAATTATCCAAGCAAAAAGCTGACCAGGAACACACCAAGGAGACCAAACGCTTTAGCATAATGGGTTTGAAAAGGTCAAAACAGCATGTCCCCTGATGTCCATATTTCACATTCAGTGGAATTGTAGGGCTAAAAGTGGTGAGGTAAGACTGAAAAGAAAAAGCAGAGGTGAAGTTTGGAGGAGCTTGGATGGTCTCCTGGAAGGCATAGGTACTGGAGAGAGGATGATAAACATAAACATAAACAGACATAAACAGTTACAGAAAAGGCATACAGAAGGAGTTCATTGTCATTAGTTTAAGAGAGAGAAGATGAACGTGTGGGCCATGGATATGGCAGTGGGGATCAAAAACAAGGTTTACTGTGGAAGAAAAGTACACAGGATGCACTAAGAATCAACGTGGGGCAGCATTCATTTCGTATGCTGTAGGTCTCACATGCAGGAGACACTCAGAACATGTGTGTTAAATAAACTTATTTCTAGGCAAAAGATACTCTTTTAGAACCTTCTCATACTGCTTTTATTGACCAGAAATAATAACTCTGAGTCATATAATGAAATGTACATATTCCCTCAAATGGCTAAATCTCAAAATTATTCTTTAGCTCTCTTCGAGTAGCACAAACAATTTTGGCCTTATTACTACAGTTTTATGGAGGAGAATCATTATGATGCATAGATAGCATCAGATAACGCTCCCCCATTGTCAGATCAGAGACTCAATTTCCCCGCCAGAATGTACCAGTTCTAATCACAAGAGACCTTTGGACCCTTAAATTAATTAGTTTTAGAGGAAATGTACTAAAAATGTATCTTTTGCTAGTCTTTTGGCATTTTATTTTCACCAGGTTTTTGAGAAACTAGACACACCATTGAAATACCTAATTACGACCCTGGATCCAGGTGGGAAAAGCTGTTACATGGCTGAAAGCAAGTTAACACCCATGCCTATCTGTCACTGGGCTCGTCTTCATGTGCTTAGTGTTACTCATTCTAGATTGGAGCTGATGCCATCAGTGTAGAAGACATTTCCGATTTCATATCTCATTTTTGACTGCATGGTTATACAGAAACAAGGATATCACATTTTTCATACAGGATGGCATTTTTGATTAATTTTCATTGAGGTTTCTTCTCTCATTACTGTAGAGGAAAATAATGTGTGTCATGTAAGAGGCTTTATGGAGATTGTCTTGTTTAAGTCTCAGAACAGCTCTTGGAGAAAAGAATTATATAACAAATTTGATAAAATGGTATCAACAGTGCCCCAGAGAGGTTACAGGACTTGTCCACAGTCTCATGGTAAAAACTTAAATCAGATGTATTTGAATCCTGAGCTCATGTAATTTTCACTATGTTATTGTGTTTATTATCACCATCATAATTATCATCATCATCATTTTATCACAAACATGTTTACTGATCATAGATATTTTAAAAAGAATAAAACTCTACCTAAAACTCATTACAAACAGAGTAGCTTATTTTCTTTAGTGTTTTTCTAACCAGTATTTTTTTCTATTTTTACATTGCTATGAATATACTGCATAGATAATTTTGTATCATGTGGGAAGATTTTAAATCTTTTTTTGGAAGAGAGTAAAAAAGAATTTAAATTATATGAGAGTGGCTGAAAATGGGAGGAAACAAGCTGGAAAAAGTGGAATGAGAGATTAAGAATTGAGAAACTTTGCAAACCCAAGAACATGTCAATCATTCTAACTTATTTTGAAACATTTTTGCAGTCTGAAAGGAATAGCATTCTTTCACTGTCAATGCCCATGCTTAGAAGACACCTGTATCATTATGCAATCAAATTTTCAGACATTCAGTAAATTTCTGTTAGGGTAATTTGCCTGCCTTCTGCATCAGTCAAATATTACAATAACTAGGTAATTATGACACTTGAGTTCTTTTCTCCAGATAAGGAAATGGTCACTGAAGAGTGAAGCTGTGAGGACTACATTTATGAGACTGTAATTAATTATGAGACCTTGTTAAACTCATGCAAGAATAGAACCATAATAAGTCCAGAGGAAAAATATATTCTATTATCTGTATTTAGAAACTCCTTCCAAACAATATTATGAGGTGGGAATCAGAGCCAACTACTCCTTGGAGACTGATAAATTTGAACTAAAGCTAAATAATTATTTTCAAATAGTTAATTATTATAATCTAATGCTCAGCTTCATTGCCTCAATAAATAGATCACCTTAGTTCAGGATGCAAATTAGCATGCACTCTGGAATCCAGCCAAGGAAGGCTTTAGGACTTGTGGGGACATGAAGTTCTGTCTGCCCTTGCTACCAGTCAACTGCCTTTAGGGACAATGTTTTACTGGGGGAAATTTTTTGTTTCAGCTGAATGTAAAATATTGTGTATCAAGAATCAGTCTATATTGTACAAAGTAGAAGTAGCTGAAACACAGTTTGAACCATGTAGTACTGGTCATGGGAGTGTGTGGCTGAGTGGAATATTTGTTGGAAGCTAGAGGTGTGTTGCCATGTTCAACAGAGAAGCTAGAAATCATGACAACAGATGATGCCAAGTGGGGACCAAAGAATTGGAAAACCGTCAAGGAAAACTTTCTAATTACCAGACAGAGTGAAGTTGGTTCAGAGTTGGGTATGGGCCATCCATTACAAACAAACCCTGACATGAGATGGCCACTCCCTGACATTTGTGTTCATATTATCTTATATATAATATATAAGATTGTTCCAAGTACTGCCAATAGGTTACTTTCACTCCTGTAGGGCCGTATTAAAGGTATCACAATGTTGCACTATCGGAACAATCTGTAGTTGATAAGCTACGTGTAGGTAATTGGATTGTGTAGGTAAGGGACAGATACTCAAATTTTTAGGCTACCAAAAGACAGATTACGACAGGGCCAGGGACATAGCTCGGTGGTGCTGTGCCTGCCTGGCAAGTGCAAGATCCTGAGTTCGATCCCCAATATCACCCCCCAAAAAAAGTTCCAAACCAAAAAACCCCACAGATTATGACAAACATCTTAAATAATAAATGTGAAAGGAGAATGCTAAAAATAAAGTTACACTCACTAGCATCCAAGAAGTTATATCAAATAATTTTTAGCAGGCTCTTGGTTAGGTTAATAAGTTCCTACACACTTAAAGTAACCTTTTTTTCAGCCTTCTTCCCTTCATCAATAGATTATGGATTTTTTAAACACAGATTTTATCATAGCTCCCAGATAATGAACCAAAAAGCTTTTGAAACTCTCTTCTTTCTTCCAGTTATTTTTCACTTATGGTTTTGACACACTTTCATGTCATATCTTCTATCATTATTCATATCTTAGATTATTATTTTAGACTCAAATTTCTTCTCTATTCCCCTATTTATAATTATCCTGATAGCAGAAATCAAGAGTTTGACTTTTGCATTTTTCCAATAATGCTGATACAATGCCTTGCAGTTAGCAATTATTAAAGATGTGGTCAATTGGGTACGAAGCAGTAATCACTTTAATCGCCTTAATTTCCTTTTTTTTTTTGGTACCAGGGATCAAACTCGGGACCTTGCGCTTTCAAGGCAGGCTGCAGAACCACTGAACTAAATCCCGGCCCTTAATTTCTTTTGTTGTGGGACTCCTTACCACCTTTCCATTTCCTTCTGAAACTTACTTGGAAGATTTTGTTTTTGTTCTCTTCTGAAGAAAAGCGGAGACATCTATTTGTTACAGAAGGCCTGGGATCTGGTGTAATATTGTGATCCATTGCATTTTCTACTTTTGGTAAACCAAGAAATCATCAACAAGGTTAAAATAAAAGCAAGGACAGTCTTTATTTAGGTACATAATAGATTTGCAAGCTGGTAGGCAGAGCTTCAGTTAGATAGTGAGCAAGTGTTCTTTCAGAAGTAGAGGACAGAGGTTTTTTTTTTTTAAAGAAAAAAGGGGAAAATGGACCCTGGAGGCGTAACTTGTTTTGATAATTTTTGATTGAGCTTTTTAGTTATGTAAGTTGCTTTCACCAAATTAAAAATAATGCCAGGTCTATTTATACATTAATCTAAGCATGATTGGTTGCTTGGAGTTAGCAGGGAGTTGTCAGTATTCAGGAAGTCTTTTGGTACAGTCAGCAGGTCAGCAGAAGTCCTGTGTTAAAGCATAAGTCAATCTGGCAGCCTTATCCTTTCCAGGAAGCTTCCTCTGCCTACAAGTTAAAGGTGGAGTAACTTCGCTCTGTGAGGCAAAATGTATCTCCTTAGATGTGATCCTTGGGCCTCAGAGAAATTCTGCTCTCTCTTTTGACCAAGCTGCAGCCATCTTAGCTTTGACTTCTACATTTCTTAGTTGATGAGATAAAATAATTAATGGAAAAACACTGGAAAGCATTAGGGTCTTTAGAAGTTGTCATTTGTTTGATTAAACTTCTAGTACTGATGGTTGCTTTGGAGAATTGCCTATGTGCCCTTATCATTTGTACAGTATTATTTTAAATTCGCATTAATATATTTTTATCTGTGTGCATAAATGCATTCTATGGTCCCACTACTAGATTCAAACAAGGTTAGAATAAAAAGTGGCTGCATGAGTTCCTTGAGTGGTCATGGAAAGTACTACAGTCTGGGTGGCTTAGTCACAAAAATTTATTTCTCACAGTTCTGGAAGCTGAAAGGTCAAGATCAAAGGACCAGTTTTGGCTTCCTTTGAGGTCAATCTGCCTGGCTTGCAGGTGACTGCCTTCTTGCTGTGTACTCCTTCAGCCTTTTCTCTGTACATGTACACTTGCACTCCTGCTGTCTTTTCCTCTTCCTATAAGCACAATAATCCTACTGAGTTAGAACCCCAATGTCATGATATCATTTAACCTTCATTACTTCTTTAAAGTTTTACATCTCAGCCCAGTCACATGGGGGCGGGGGTTAGGGCTTCAGAATCTGAATTGGGAGTGGGCACACAATTCTGTTCATAGTGATGCATTAATGTTCAATCCAGTCCTCACATTTGGTCACTGAGGTGCCCTAGGGCTGGAAATGGAAATTCCCCAGAGAATCAGTGAGCATGGGGACAGATGCTGTATCCTTGGCTCTGGGCATGGCACCTTCCACTTTTCTTTCTGTATTATCTTTCTTGAGCTTCTGTTCAGTAGTATAAAAGTGACATATAATCCTTTGATGTATTCATTTCCATTCTCAGAGCTTCTGGGATGATTGTAGAGAAATACACATTATTTGGAATATACTAGAAGATATTAAACTCTGCTGATATGACAAGTAGTAATAATAATAATGCTTCTGTTGTTTTTCTGCACTTCTCAAGTACAGTGTGCATAGTGTGTGTGTGTGTGTGTGTGTATGTATGTGGTATATGGTGTGCATGTCCACATTTGTGCACATGTGACTGCATATGTGGATTTATGTTACAAAATGGAAGATTTGGACATTACTGCATGTCTTTTTGTTTTTTTACATATATAAAACATGAAAAAGACAGAAAGGCAGAAATAAAAATGGTATATTTTCACACAATTAAAAACCTAGTAATCTGATAAGTAGACATACAGTTCTTCAAAAACCTATTTCTTAAGACAGTCTTAATTAGATGATTTGAGCACTGTCAAAAAGTATCCATGAGCGGGGAGCCCTCATGTGACAAGGGTGGCGTACTCCTTGGAGATCAGGCTGTGTTCAAGCAAGCTGTCCTGCAGCCACCCCTCCTCCACCACGTGAGTGGGACCAAGGAATGTAATGACCTAGTTCATAAGCTCTGCTGCTCCTCTCTCAAACATAGGTGAAACTATAGAGTATGCCTATAAGTGCCAGGAAAAGTAAAGCATAGGTTTTAGTAGAAGGTGTGATGAACTACTAGATGCCCATATGGCTGTTTCTCCCTTCTTACTGAAAGACCTTTCCCTCCACTCCTCTTTAAACTGGGCATGTGGCTTAAAGGGTTAATTTTCCACTCACTCATGCAGCTAAGGGTGGAAATGGGACTAAGCTCCTAAGGAGAGATAAAAATATCTTTCCAGATGGCAGGAATGCAAAAGTAATGGCAGGAGCTCAACCACTCACTATGGATCATGAGATAAAATGTGTATCCTCAGGATGACATAGTAAAAAGTTGAAACAATGTATGCCCTTCAGAATTTTATGAAGCTCTTATGTTTGTCTGTGTCAAATGTATGGAGAAAGGAAAATAAAAAATAATAACTCACTTTCCATTTATTACCATTACTTAGAGTTTTCTGAGAAGACAAATAAGCCTAACTTAAACTCAGAAGCCTTTTAACACGTACAGTAGTCAAAGTCCTAGGAATAGATATTTTTGTGCCTTTCCATATAAATGAAGAATATTTTAGCTTCTTTTCTTTCCTGAGATAGTCTTAGAATAAAGTCACTTTTTACTATATCATTTATTTAGTGGAATTTCAAGTGGCAACACGTTTTTCTTCATAGGAGTTTATTTTCTTGTATAAACACTTTTGTGTATATGGAGATCCAGAGATTGTTTACTGAGACAAACATTTATCATGTTTTCTACTTAAAGTTGTGGTCAAATAGTTTTGTTTAAGGAGACAATTTGACCATGTGTTCAATCCTGGCTGTAAATGAGAACTGTCTCTAGTTTGGGCAAGGATTTCCTTTAAAGATCAAATCCCATCTATCTTTGGTTTGTTTAACCTAACACTGAGAACAACTAGTGCTAAATTAATAAATTTGTTGTGTCTGATGGTTTAGCTATTTAGTACCTAGAGGATCACTTATAACAATCTGGAATATACTAAGAACTTCTTTAAAGTATTTCTAGTTTGAAGTCCAGCCTATCCATCTGTATTTCTTCCAGCAGGAAAAAGGATGAGGCGAAGAATGTCACTCAAGAAAAGTGACCCTTTACAAAAAAATTACTGGAAATTGTGCACAATGCTTTTGGAGTGATGGTTGAAAAGTAGACTTTTTTATTTCACCAAAATTTTGGATAAAATTTTTTGATAAAATTGCCCTTCATTGATTTTGATATCATGAAAATAGTATTATGTTAGAGATTAACAGGCATTGACTTTCATTAAAACATTTCCTATCTTCCAATTTAAGGAGCAGTTTTTGCAAATTATGTCACTGTGCTACATGAAAGTACTTTACAGTACATTTATTCTTCCTCTCTGTAACTGATTAAGTAGTTTAAAGAGTCAACCTTCTTGCAATCTTGAGTAGACTAGTTTTGGAATTAGACTGATAATTGTTTTATAATGATGCCAGAGATTAGCAAGGCAATGATGACTAAATTCCAGCACTAATAAAGGAAAGACCAGGTAGAGAGGAGATGCTTTAAAAAATTAGCTTTTCTTTTCCTCCTACACCCAGGTGTTGAACTTTGTTCTCAGGTTTTCTTTCTCCACAGGAGGGGTAACCTGCAATAAGCAGTGGCAGCAAGATGTTATCTCCCACTGAGAGACACTTGTACCACTTAGAGCTGAGAAAGATGCACTAATGAGCATGGGCATTGCTGCTGTGAGTATGTTTGTGTGTCTAAATATATCTCACATCTGCATGAGCACTGCTGATGCTCAGCATGCCTTAGCTGCAGCCTTTGTAGGATTTTCCAGTGAGCATTTTGCGAGAGACCCTTGACATGAGTTGAAAATCCATGTTGAGGATACTTTACAAAAAACACTTAGGTCTAAATGAGATTGGTTCATCGCATAAAACTAATGCATTTTTTTTCTTGTATTAAAGCCAGAACTCCTACAGAGTAGTTAGGGGATCCTGAGCTTCAAATTAGAAGTTATTTACTTAATTTGGTGAACTACAGGGAGTGAGAAAGTCTGAGATGGCACCAAGAGAAGATGGGATGCAGGTTAAACTACACCAGGAGAGCATGGGCATCACTGATGGTGCCCATGAGAAGCCCTGGTGACTCAGGACTTGCACTTGTCCTTTCTATGACAGATCTTGGGAAACAGTTTTAGTGTCATTGTAGATGCAGCAAAAAACATAACAAAGTTCTTTAGGAATTTGTATGATGAGTGATGTGGAAAATGCCATAAAATACTATTGCAGGTAGCCTAGAATGAGAAACATAGAGGAGAGAACTTGACCAAACAGTACTGTGGTAAAGGTTGGGAGGTTTGGGGATTAGAAGCTAGGTGAAAGAAGAATATTTTTCCTAATAGATGTTCAATGATTTAAAGAGAGGAAACTGATGAAAGAGTACTGGGGAAAGTGAAATTAAGGAAAAAACATGACTCGGGAAGCTTATTTGTAGACTGATGGGAAAGAACCAATAAGAGCTAAAGGAAACGGTCGAACAATGATGAAAGAGAGTATAGTTTAGAGTGGCAAGATAAACAGGTTGGAGCATAGGTACCCTTTTGCCTTAAATTCAGATGGGGGCATGGAGGGCCAAGACAGGAGAATATAACTGTAGCATGAGGTTAGATAGGAGAATCCTGATAGAACAGTGTATTTGGATGAAGGTTGTGGGGATAGAAGTGAAGTGGTGGGAAAAAGACAACTTTACCAATACAGGCTGACCTTCCAAGAAAGAGAGCAAGGGTCAAGATTCTAAAAAAGAAATTGATATGGACAACAGAAGCTCAATAGGGTGTCCTCACTATTAAAAAGTGGAAAGTTCAATCATTTCCTGGAAATGCATATGGCAGAGGGAGTGTGAGCTATACGCAAAATAGAGAAGGTTCACGAGTCACAGTTTGATGGGTGACAGGGAACCAAAACAAAAAAACTTAGATACTAGAGAGTGCAATTTTATGAAAGACTCAGATTTATGGCATTCTCAGTAATACTGAGAAGTGGTATGCAAAATAAGTCACAGGATTTATGCAATTAATCAGTGTAGAACTTGCTACTCAGATTCATTCATTCAGCAAATATTTTTGGATATTCAGTTTGTGCAAGGGATTTTTTTCAAGTATTCAGTGTGCAACAGAGCACAGAAATAAACATGAATCTTGATTAGATTATAGCCTACTGCTGCCATAAAACTAAGAAACAAAAACTGACCATTTGGTGTGTTAGAAGCCATTCTTGCAGGCCATGGGAATGTAAGGTACCCGAGTCCTGTCTTGGAAGGTATAGCCTGTGAAAGGAATCTGTGGTATAAGAAGGAACCTGAGGATAGCAAGCACATCATTTACAACAGAGTTAGAGCTCCCAATCCAGTGAAATGGACTAGAAAGGCCTGCAAACTACCTACTGGGCTTAGAGAAGAGCTACAAGTGGAATAAAATGAGGAAAATAATGTAATGGTTATTTCATATGTCAACTTGACTTGGTTAAGGAATGCCCAGATAGCTGGTAAAATATCTCTGCATTTGTCTGTGAGGTGTTTCTGGAAGAGGGTGACATCTGAGTTAGTAGACTGAGTAAAGAGGATGGCCCTCATCAATGCTGGTTGGGCATTAGCCAACTCACTGAGGGCCCACCCAACCCACTGAAGCTCATGGAAGGGTAAATTCTCTCTTTTGTGGGTGCAAAGACATCCATCTTCTGTTCTCCTAGGACATAAGAATTCTGGTTCTTGAGATTTTAGAGTTTGGGACTTACAGCAGCACCTCCACTACCACCCAACCACAGACACATACTTGCATGATTATTGGGCCTTTGGACTAGACTAGTATTAGGCTATATCCTTGGCATTCAAATTCTCCCGCATATTATGGGAGTTCTTGTCCTCCAATATTATATGAGGAAATTCCCATAATAAATCCTCTCTTGTATATCTATTAGGAGTCTATTGGCTTTGATTCTCTAGAGAATTCTGACTGATTCAGAGGTGTTAGGAAAGGCTGGGATAAACTGGAAACACATATGAGCTATAGGGATTGGATAATGGAGAAATTTAAAGAAATGAAACTGGCCTCCTGATTGCTTTTGGGAAATGGGTTTGGGACAAAGGAAGGGCTGGGCCTGTGTCCCCTACCTGGCTCCCCATGAGTTTGACTTATGTTGGAACAAGAACAACCTGAAGTTTAGAGTGATGTTGAGGCTTGAACTCACAGCTCTGCATTAACTTTGCTGAACCTTAAAATGCTCAACATAGAATATTATACTATTTAGCTTTCCAAATTGTAAGGCTTAAGTGGAATAATTTATTTTAAAAAATTCTTGGTTAAAGTTGGCTTGGAAAATAGTTACTATTTGACGTCAATATGCTCCTGGATTATTGACAAGATGAAAAGCATGCTGTTTGTGACCAGCTGTCAACCAAACCCTTCACTACTGCAGCTCTTCACCCGAAGAGAATAGGGACTCATTAGCCTATCCTTGAGGGCCAGGCCATTGGAGAACCCAACCTTTCTGTGTATCTCAGAGGCAGCATTCAGGTAATGAGTCGTCTACATTTGCCATTTATGTCTTAGAAGCTTTATGAGTCCACATCTCCAACAAGAACCAAGGCATCATTGACAAGCATCTGGGAGACCAGCAGGAGAGGACTGGGCATTTCTAATCTGAGAAGAAACACATTGGGGTGCAGAGCACTGTGGCAGGCCTAATCCAATATTAATTAGAATTTAATGATTTTACTAGAGCAGCCAAGAGTTTCAGCCTCCTACAGTCATGGTAAACTCATTTTATAACACTGCTTTTCTCTAGAATTTGTTTTTCTTTCTCTTCCTCCCTCAACCCTTTCTGCTTTCCTTCGTTTTATATACCTCACACTTCATACTCACTCTCAGCACCAGATCTAAGATTATTTGAAATATTTAAATTAAGTATTTGATAATTTTAAGCAACGTAGGTAAATTCAGTGTTGATACTTGCATCTAGGCATTGTCAAATCAATCACTAAGCATTATAGTTTATGGCAACCATTAATCATTAGGCTATAACATTTAAGAAACATGCTTTACTTAAAAACCAATCTGGAGCTCCAAGCATACATAGTTATGGCTTATTTCAAGTTCTTTTTAGATATATGATATCTTGCCTCCTCACATTTCTTATTTGAAAAACGGGGTCTACTGTCAGTTTGAGCTGCAGTCACTCTTTTTAAATAGTTTTGTCTTAGAACTGACGGATTTGTGAACACATCCTTCACTCACTTTGTGGTCATCTATTCATGCAACAAACACTGTGAGAGGCAAACACAAAGAGACACTAAAGACTCATCTGATTCAAAGAGTTCCAGCCCAGGTGCATGGGTGTTGTGACATCTAATCTTGATTTTCAACTGTGAGTGTCTTGAGAGATTCACAAACTCACTTCTCTGTGTGGCTTGCTGGGTCATGGTGGGTGTGACCCTTGGGACTATGTCTGATCCTTGGCCCCTTTCTCTCTGATGCTCTTGTCCTTTGCTGTCCCTCTTGGCTGCCATCTTGATTCCACTATTCCCTTTTTCCATGATGTTCTTGCCTTGGAGTCAGAGGACTATGAACAGAAACTTCTGAAACTATAAATCAAAAGTAAATCTCTTCTTTAAATTGAGGGTGTCAGGCATTCATTCTGTCTTAACAATGGGAAAGCTGACCAATACAGGTTCTTTGAAAGAGGAAGGGCAGAGTTGAGAGGAAGGACATCTGTGGAGTATTGACGTGCTTATTTCCATTCTGCAACATTTACGTGTTAAAGTACAACCCCGGTGTGAAGGTATGTGGGAAGTGATTAGGTCACGAGGGTGGAGCATCTTATTAGTGTCCTTCTAAAAGAAGCTGAAGAGTCCCCTCGCCTCTTCTACCAAGTAAACAGAAAAAGTGTTGTCTAGGAGGAGGCAGGCCTCAGAGGACACCAAATATGCGGCTGCCTTGATCTTGGACTTCCCAGCTTTTAGAAATGATAGAAGTAAATTGCTGTTTTTTGAAGTCACTCAGCCTGTGGTGTTCTGTTACAGTAGCCTGAGTAGATGAAGATAAGTGTTGGCTTAGATTCTGCACAGTGATGCTTGTGCTGAGCCTTAAAGATCAGTGAGTTGTGTGTTTTGAAGCAGCTGG
Organism: Heterocephalus glaber; assembly: GCF_000247695.1. Next base: position 22,698,881 of record NW_004624732.1, on the reverse strand, counting down.
TGGGACACATGGCAGGAAGAATCTAAAGCCTGTTCAAAATCCTGCAGGTGAGAATTTGTGAATTTGCTTGGTATGCCAATGCTAAGTATCAGAGTGAATTTAGTAGGGGATGAAATAGGAGACCCATTGGAAGAACTTTCAACTCTATGCTCAGGAGTTTGAACTTTACCACAGGCAATAGTAACCTACCAATGGATTTTAATTTGTGGGTATTTTGTCCCAATAACAAGAAAGTAACTAACACAGGTTCTAGCATCAGAGTTTAAAGGAATGCTCAGAGCTCTTTGTTCCAAATACATCTTTTTGGACACCTAAATTTATTTACTGAACATAAAAAAGTACATTCTTGCAAGCTGGGGATTTAGCTCAGTGGTTTTGCAGCCTGCCTTGCACAAGCACAAGAACTCGAGTTTGAGCTCCAGTACAAAAAAAAAAAAAAAAAAAAAAAAAAGTACTTGCAGATGGAAGTGCTCTCTTTAAACAAAATAACATCTAAAAAGAGTGACACATACCTGTAATCCCAGCAACTTGGGAGGCTGAGGCTGTAGGATTGAAAGTTTAAGGCCAACTTGGACTACATAGCAAGACCTTATTAAAAAGAGAAAAAAGAAAGAAAAAGAAAAAAGGCATAAAGGCTAAGATCTAGCTCAAGAGTGGAGTGCCTTGTTTATCCCCAGTACCCAAACCCAAACCAAACCCAACCAAAACTATAAACAAACTAACTTCACCCATTAATATGTACTGTTTTTGCTTTTGTCAGTTAAAAATAAATTTAATTTAAAAAATGAAATAGGCCATGAGGAGGCTGGTGGGAATGAGTGTAGGGTGGGGTATGAAGGGGCGCAAAGCTCAAAGGAGCTCTATCTTAGGGCTATTGTTCATTTCCTACTTAGTCCTATTTCCTAATAAAGGAGGGCAGAGGATATGGAGGTTTTGTCAATGAAGATTGGAATGGCAACAAGGCCTGGCAACATCAGGGTGACTGTGGCTGCCTGGCTGCATGTCCTTGATATCTTCCCTGGTATGGTCTTTGCCAGGGACTGAGGGATGTTTGATAGTAATAGTGAGAATAATGTAGAGTTCAGGAGTATTTAATCTCTTCTCATCACTTTCTAGATTTCTGACTACGGAAAACAGTTCCAGCTTATGTTCTCTGGATCTCTGATTCCTTATCCCATAAGTGAGGACAGCACAGTTGTTCTGATCGCATGATCTAGGGTACTATAAAGAGCCTGATAACATCAATCACAGTGTAGGGACTTGATAAATAGCAGCTCTTTTATTATTCTTGCATAAGTGTAAATGATGCAGTCACATTATAGCTCAGGTTATTTATATAACAAGCAGTCTGGCTCATCAAGACAGGTGACTCAGACCATTTATAATTTTATGCATTTATACATCTTTCATTTCCCTGGGTTAGGCTTTATTGAATGTGGTGTGTCTGCATTTTTTAACTGAGTTGAATCTCTTAAATGTTAAATTTCTACTGCTGAGAATACTTCTATTTTATAAGTTAAAAAGATACTATTTATTCCCAAGTTGGTAGGTTAGTGAAAACTTCATATATGACAGACCAGGCTCTCTCTATTGTTTGCCCTTGACTTACAATGTCCCATATTAGTCGTCTTTAAAGCGTGTTTAATCTGACTGCGTGCCTGGGAAATTGACTTGAGTTAAATCTTTTATGGGTTTTGATAACTCTAGATCACATTTCAATATATATGCATATATTCTTAAGTGTAGTTATGTGTGATATATGTGCACACACACAACTTTGCACATTTGTGATCAATCTTGCTTCATCTACTTATCTTCGATCTTCTCTACAAAGTAGTTAAATCTATTTTTTAACCAACTGTCCAATACAGTTCATTATTTCTGTTATCTTTTGCCTTGTTAAACAAAAAAAAAAATCTTTTATTTTTTTGTACTACTTTTTCAAGAAGCACATTTAAACTTTTCATGTAATTGCGATATTTGATTTGTCCAGTTTGATTTATAAGGAGATGATCATTTAAAGGTATTTCCTGCAAGACATTTATTTTCTTCTGCACTTTTGCTGCCAGACTTTTGGATATTTTTCTCACCCAAAGCCATGATCATTGCTGGTTTTATTAACTAGTTCATGGACAGGAATTCATTTTGAATAAATATTTCCATGCTTAGTGTAGCATGTGCATTTCTTTCGATTGTAGATTATCATCTTATATAATTTGCATTATACAGTTAAGAAAGTCTATTAAAATTAGGCTTTGAATAAAGACTTCAGTGTCATTCTTGTTGAAAGTATAAAAGGGTAACTTTTATGCCTTTTTCTCCTCATTTCTGCAGAAACATATTTGTATGAACTTGGAATTGTCCTTAAAATCATTCCTCATTACCATCCTTATAGAAGCAGTTGCTATTCTAATTGTTTATTTTTGAAAGAGCGTTGATGTCCGGCATACTTGCTTTTAATTTTGGCTTCATCACTTAGGAGCTGGGTGGACTTTGTAAGTTGCTCAGCATCTATGGATCTTGCATTTCTCTTGGTGATAAAATAAAGACAATGATATTTCCTTCATCCATTGCCTGGAGGTCTGAACATCCCTTCAGAAGAACACATATGATCCTGGCTAGACAGACTGTCATGAAAGATCACAACTATCTCAGAGAAGCACTTTCCTTTTGCAAGAATGTGTTCCTCCTCTTTCTAAAATAATTCTTCAACACTTCCCTTTGGTGTTCCATTCCTGCTCTCAAAATGAGCTCTTGCCTCACACCTAATGGGAAGAGAAATGTCCAGTCAGGAAGCCTTCATCCCCCACTGCTCAATCTCCCACCACACCTGCTTCTCCATATGGGCTGTCTGTGTCTTCTGCTGATGACCTGGGTGAGTGGGACTGTGCACGTGCACCTTCAGTGTGGCCTGGCTCTGGCTTTCCTTCCGCACACGGGGACTTTGCCCCTCCAGTTTCTCCTCTCTCATGTATCTTTCATTTTTTTCTCCATGAGTCATTACCATTAATAAGTTCTAGTGTGGTCTAGTTGTGAATAAATCCTTCAGTGATTCAATATCCTCTTTTATCGATTGCCTCATTTCTGTTTTCCTTTCCCACCCATATTCCCAAAGGAGTTGCTATGCTCACTGCTCTTTCTTCTCTTATTTCCTTTCTTCTCTATTTCACTCAATTTATGTCCTCCCTGTTACAATACAGCTGATGGGCCAAATTCACTGGCCATCTTTTGCACATATGTTCCAGCTGTGACTTCTCAGCAGCATTGGACACTGTTAGCCACCTGCTTCTGAGACACTCTTCTCTTGCCTTTGTTGCACTGTGTTCTTTATATTTCACTGAACTTTCTCCATTCATTGCTTACCCAAAGCATGACTCCCTTCTTAATGTGTGTTGCTAGGCTCTCTTTCTCTGCCAGCCCTGGAATGTCAGAATACCCAAGGATGTGGGAATGACATGATGAAATGTCAGTCATTCTTGTTTCCTATCTTTTCTTCCCGGTATATCCAACCCATCACTGAAATGATATATGTAGAACCTATGTAGTTTTGTTCATGTCTAAACAGTTGTCATCTCCTGGTGTATGACTGCACCCAAAGAACTCTACCTCTGCTTTGCTTCTTTGTGACTGATCCTGTAATAACATCCAAAATGATGTTTTTAAAACACAAACATAGTATTTTATTCCATTACACAAAACCCATCTATGTCTGTCTGTCATCTGTAAGATATTCATTCTCCTCAATGTAGGCCATTTACTTTGTACCCTTCAATCTTCACCCATCAAATCCTGACCTCATTAAGTTTTAACTTTTTCATCAGCCTGTTTACTGACAGATTTGGGGTCTTAAGATTGCAGTTCTATTATTAATTACCCTTTTTACAAATATCTTCTATTTCCATCTGGAAATATAATTCTGATTTATGTTTTTGGGTAACAATGGGAAATTGACATTTAGGTTTTCTCAAGCCAAGATTCATTTCGTTGGATGCTTTTTGGTTGTGTATAGCTTAAGCCTAGAAGGCTTGAGTGACGGTGATGATACCCTGAAAAGGGGACTAGGAATAATAGAGTAAGAAACAGGATGTTGAAAGCATAATTTGAAGGTAATTTGAGCAAGATCCTTTTGTTAAGGGAGAGATTTTACAGATAAAATTTTCAAAAGATATGAAACTGTTCTGTATTTTGCAGAAGACTATTGTAAGAGGCTTTCTAACTTTGTCATAGAAAAACAATATGAATATTCACATAAATTTGTTTCAGATTTAATTCTAAATTGTTTTTAATATTTTTGTAATATTTCAGATAAATTATACTTATAAAATATTTTCTTAGTTGTTTAGCCCAATCAGATCTTATGCTCTTTGCTTTGAAATTTATATTTCTCACTTAAAACATACCATGAACAGCTTTCCATGTTAATATTTAAAAATAAAACTCATGGGCCAGGAATTTAGCTCAGTGGTTCCACTACCTGCCTCACAAGCACAAGGACCCGAGTTTGAACCCCGGTACCAAAAAAAAGAATAAAAAAAAAAAATTAAACTCATTATTTCTATGGCTAAAAACATTTAATAAGATGAATGTACCATAATTCATTCACAACTTTTCCATTCATGCAACATTTATATTGTTTCCAGTTTTTTTATTATAAGCAATATTGTAATAAATATATTTAGACATATAATGCCTTTGGATCCAGAAAATTTTATAGAATCATTTCCTAAAAGGAATTGCTGAGACATTGGTTCTGAAGATGACCACTTGTAATATAGTTTGCCCATTTAATTTGTAAAAGCTGTATTTTACTTTATTTTGCATTTTCACAACTACTGGTGAGGCTTAGCATCTCTCCTTTTAACAAATACTGACTGAGAGCCCAAATGTACTAAATGATGTGCTGGGAAGTTTGTATGGCTCCTGAACGCTGATCAGGCTTAATGCTCTCTAATTTCAGGTTCAGTGCCCTTGTTAATTCGGTGGCTAGAAATCTGCCAAGGTGAGAGACTTTAAACCTTAGAATCAACAAATGGAACCCATCACAAAGCTACTTGGTAAACATCTACTGGTACTTTTCTTTATGTGCCAGAGCCTGTGCTGGATAATCTGGATCCGTGATTAAAGACACAAAAGTTCCTGCTGTCATAGAATTTATATTCTTTGATAAGAGACTGTTGATAGAGAAAAGTAAATTATGTCAATATTGTAAGTTTGAATTCAATAATACCAGAAAAATGTAGATCAATATAAGGGGGATTAAGAGCATGTGTTTTTTTTGTGTGTGTGTACGTGTATAATGTGCTGTGTGGGATGTCTGTGGTATGTTGTTGGTGTGTGCCTGTGGTCTGTGTGTGGTTGGGAGGTATATGCAATTTCACAGAATATTGCCAGAGGAAGGCCTCTCAAGAACAAGATGTTGAGCAGGGTTGAAGGAAGTGAGGAGGATAGAAACTTGAGTAGAAACAGTCAAGATAGAGGACACATCAGTACAACCCCAGTGAGGAATACTCATTGTGTTTTCAAGGAATAGTGAAGCAGGAGCTTCAATAGGAAAGGAAGGAGCAAGAGGGAGATGGATGGCAAAGACAGAGACAGGGCCCCAGGCATATGACTTTTGCCTTCCATTCTGAGTCAAAAGGGAGCTGCTGCTAGTGCTGTGGACTAAAGTTTGTGTCCCCCTCCCCAAATTTGTAGGTTGAAATCTTAACCCCTAAGAGGATGGTAATTATCAGATGAGGCACCTGGAGGTGATTAGATCATGAGAGTGGAATCCTTATGAATGGAATTAGTGCCTTTATATCCCAAACAGCTCCCTGGGCCTCTTTTTTTTTTTCAAGTAAGGACAAAGCAAGAGGCCAACAGTCTCCAACTAGGGAGAAGCCCTCATTAAAACTGAAGCAGGCCATGCGGACACCTGATCTCCAACTTCCAGCCTCTACAAACTGAAAAACAGTTTGTTGCCTCAAATTCACTCAGTTCATGGTACTTTATTCAGAAATGAAATAAAACAGCCATGAATTGACCTGCAGAGTGATATGCCTTTGGTTAAAAGACCATACTTTCTTAAATTTATGGATATTTTGAATTTCTGTTTTTAAAAATTGCCTGTTTATATCCTCTATAGCCCTATCAGTTGATCTGTTTATCAATTTGCAACAATTCTTTATATACTAGATATAATTACCCTTTTCCTGTCATGATTTGTGATGTATTTTGTCTTAATGGGTAGTTTGTCTTTGCTTTTGTTTATGGTCCTTATGCACTATTTTTATATAATTATGATGCAAATATATAAATCATTTCCTTTCTGTTAACTGGGATGTCTATCTATTCAAGTCCTCTGTAGTCTGATAATGCAATTTCTCTTTTGAAATTGTTAGAGATAATCTTTTCGTTTTCATTTTTCTTACAATAAAAATTTTAAGCTACCTTTAATCTTATTTTGTAACATAGGATAGTCACTAAAATTTCATCTAGGTCAGAGGTTGGCAAACTGTGGCTTACCGTCAAACTTGGCCTGTAGCCCATTTTTTAAGTAAGTTTTATTGCAGCAAAGCCACGCTCATTTGTTCACATACCTTCCTACAATGGCAGAGTGCTTATGAAAAACTTTATAACTTGAAATGATAAAAGTATTTAACATCTAGTTATTTACAGAAAGTTGGTTTTAGCTGATGAATAGGCAATTATTTCAATGCTGCCATTAAAAGTCACAGTTTCCTGATTAATCAGAATATTACATTTACCATATATTCATTACTAATTTCATATTTTGTTTAGTGACAGTCCCATTTGTTTTGTTCACTAATCTATTTATTCTTGTGTCAATATCACTATTATAATGCTTTGTGAAGATAAAACTTTTAAAAACAAATTATTTTTCATTATTTGCTTTTAAAATTTTCTGTGAACTTCTCATGCATTTTTCCCACTTGAGGAAAAATATTCAACCAAAAAACAAAAATTTAGAATTCAGACATTGCTATGAGTAGAGAACTGGCAGTTTTGTAATGTTAATTCTTACAATCGCAAAACATTTTATGTCTTAATATTTACTCATGTTTCAGTTTAAATTCTTCTGTAAAACCTTATAGATCTCTGTATATATGTCCAGTAATTGTAAGTTAAACTTAATGTATGATGCTTTGTAATTTGGGATACTGTTGTAAATGAAATTTTCCTTTTTGCATATCTATTTCTAACATTGAATTATTACCACTAAAATCTACTATTCAGCTTTGATCCAGCCCTCTTACCAAATCATCTTACTATTTTAAATATGTTTTTAGAAGTCTTTTGTGTTTTCAAGGCAAATTATTCAAAGGAAGATTTTTTTTTTCTTTTTTTAAAATTAATTTTATTGGTACATTTAAGGTATACAATATAATGACATTCATCATTGGAAATTTGCACCTTTACATAATCCATCTTGGTTCTTATTTTTTCCCCATTCCCCTGCCCTCTCTTCAACCCCTCCACCCCTCCCTATGTACGAAGACTTTGTTTCCATTTTTTCTTTTTCTCATAATAATTCCACTCCCTTCGTTCTTTCCCCTACCCCTCCCAATTCCCCTTCCCCTTTGCCCCTTTTCTTCCTATTTCACTTTATCTATTATACCTTTTAGTCCTTATTTACACTCTCAGTTTCTCACACTAGAGAAACTATTTGATATTTACATGTGTGTGTCCTATTTATTTCACTTAAGAGTATCGCCTCAATGTGCATCCATTTAGCTATGTCTCTAGCTTCTCATTCTGTGCCTGAGTAATACTCCATTTTATTTTGAAAAAAAAAAAGCACATTTTCTTTATCCAGTCTCCAGTTAATGGGCAATTGGGTTGCTTCCAAGTTTTAGCTATCATGAATTGTGCTGCTATGAACATGGGTGCACATATATACTGTGGTATGATTGTTTTAATTCTTTGGGGAAGATCCCCAGCAGGGGAATAGCTGGGTTAAATGGAACTTCCAGTCCTAGTTCTTTCAGGTATCTCCATACTGATTTCCACAGTGATTGTACCAGTCTACATTTCACCAACAGTGGAGCAGGGTTTCTCTTTCCCCACAGCCCCACCAGCATTTGTTATTGCTTGATTTCATGATAACAGTCATTCTTTCTGGAGTGAGGTGGAATCTCAGCGTTATATTCATTTGCATCTCTCCATTGAACATTTTTTCATACGTTTGTTTGCTATTTCTACTAAAAGGAAGATATTTTTGTATAGTGACTATGGAAATAGCTACTGTTTTTGTTTTTTAAACATGACTTTCATATTTCATGATTATTACTATGTTTTTGTGGGGTATTTTATTTATTTACTTATTTATGGTACCTGGGATGGAACTCGGGTCCTTGCTCTTGTGCAGCAGTCAGCGAAACTACTGAACTAAATTCCCGGCCCTGTGGGGTATTTTTAATTGTTCTTTTTGTTTTTTGAAATTCTTTTATTGGTACATTGTAGGTATACAACACAATTACATTTCTCATTGGGAATTGTACCCTTACATAATGCATCTTGGTTCTTATTTTTTCCCCATTCCTAGCCCTCCCTTCATGCCTTCCACCCTTCCCTATTTACAAAGACTTTATTTCCATTTTTT
>NW_004624732.1:22652231-22664195 GCF_000247695.1 Heterocephalus glaber | reverse complement strand
TTTTTTATGTCTTCTGTACTCTCTCCTCTTTCTTCATTGACTCCAATCAGTCTTACATTATTCTTCTTTGGATCATCTAGCAGCTGCTGAATTGATTTCTCTTGGTCCCTTACAATTTTAAATAAATTTTTCTTTTCCTGGTCACTAATTGCAATCTTATCTTCTATATCTGAAATTCTATAATCACATTGGCTCATTCTGCTGCATAGACTTTCAATGGAGTTTTTATTCTCCTGGATATCTGTTTGCACCTGTTTTATGGATTCTATTTGGGAGTCCATCATGTTCCTCAGCTTCTCTATTTTGTTTTATTTGTGTCCTCTCTTGATTTATTAATCGTGTCTTGGACTATGGGCACAATCTGTACTGTTATGTGAGAAATTATTTCTGATTTCAATTTTTCCAGATTCTCTTTCATTGCTAGTTCAGGGAGTCCAGGTAGTTGAATATCAGCGTGCTCCATTTTGTTCCCCTTTGTGGTTGCTGTAGGTCTTCTGGAAGTCTGGTTCTGAGGCTTGTTTATGAGTCCTCTCATTTCACTGGGGTGGGTGGTGCTGCTGGCACCTGTGTGGCCCACCTCCTCTGTGCTGGGAGTGGTGGTAGGTTGGCCTAGAAGTCTCCTACTCTGTGCTGGGAGCTGTGGCAGGTTGACCCGGAAGCATCCTCTGCCCTGGGAGCTGTGGCACATTAACCTTGTTCATTCTTTAAATGAAAAAAATTTAAATCATAAATCCTTGGTGTTTATAAGATAGTTACTTACAGATAATGACAGCAGTATCAGATATTCACTGTTCATACACTTTATCCAGTAATTTAAATTCTACTTTTCTATCCTAGGGGATAGTTAGAAATATAAATATTTGTGTATTAAGCTAGTAAAGTCTTATTTATAAAAATGAAAATATGAAAACAACCAAAGTGTCCTAAACAGTTTGAAAACTTATGGATATCTACGTGAGAAAATACCATACCAAATAACCACCAAAAATATTTATGAAAATTATGAGAAATTACTCTTGATAATGCTGAATGAAGGGGAAAAGGTAAAGTATAAAAATGGTCTATACTGTGAAACATACACATAGACAGAAGGGTAAATATAAATGAAATTTGCTAAACTATTAACAGTATGATCGTCTTCCTCAAATATGGCCTCCTCATCACTCTTTCTAGTCCAAGTTACTATCTTTATTTTCTTTTATAGAATGCTGTTCATTTATATAAAATAAAAAGTAACTTTACTTGCTTATAAAAATAGATCTGAATTTCAAGAAATTATAAGATCTGTTAAGGTGAAAAACATTTCCATTTTGTTAAAAGTCAAAAATTACAAGAAATCTAATTTTGTAGATCATAATTGGCTTTGAGACTCTAGGATTGGGCAGCAGAACAGATAAAGAACAGCTCAGAGTTTCCCTCCCCATCACAAACCAATGGAAACCAAAATGAAAAGCTTTCATGTGATATTTATAAACAGAAAAAGGAAAGTGACATATAGAGACAGTATAGTTGGCTGCAGTTTGTCTTCTGTGGGCATGTTTGGCAGCTATTAGCTCCTAGTTGGGTAGAGCCTCAGCTGCTATGATTGGCTGAGATTCAGTCACTCAGTTATTGGTTATACTGGTAAGATTTCTTAAACCTGTTTATATTTTGTTTACACCTTAAACTGATTACAGTATATGGTGTCTGCCTTGGGCCATGCTTTATCACCCAGGTGTAGAGAAAAGTTTAGGTCAAACTTAGTTCAATTTCAAGCCTTTTCTACCCATGTTTCCACCAAAATGAGACCTACCCAGAAAATAATAAACCTTGAAAACTTGAGATAAGAAATGCCAGCCCCAATCAGGCTATTTTGTTTTACCTGGAGAAAGACGAAGCTGGAGAGAAAAACAGAGACAGAGATAAAGAGAGATCCTAATATTAGAAACACAATATTTTATCCTAAAAATATACTACTGTAAGTATATTCATAGTTATTTCCACATACCCAAAGTACCCAGTCTTACTAACATGCTTATTTTTCTCAAGCCTCTTTAAAATTTCCTTTTCCAGAAAAGATGCCAGTTCAGCTTTATGCAACTCAACCCCATAAGAACCTTCTGATTTCTTTTTAGAAGCCAAGCACAAAGGCACCCCTTTTCATTCACTTTGGTTTGGTCCCCAACTTGCGTTTTCATATAGAAACATGAAGATAAAAATTAGTGTGCATAGACCCAACTTAGCTCCTTCTGTTCTCCTTTCTTCACTGCCTCCCTTCTACCTTTTCCTTTTTCTTTTCAACTTTTAGTTTGCAGTGAAGATTTAGGTAGGAGGAGATGAGAAAAACAGATTGGATACATTAACCTTGAAGCTGCCTTTGCCTCTGAATTAGCATCAATTCTGGGCGTGAAGGACTATTGATTCTTATTCTAAAAGAATCTTTGATGTCTTAAAAATTTGAAGGATATTGTAAGTATTTGAAACCTGCAGGGGGCCTGTTAATTACATTTCTGGGACAAATATTTCATGGAGTAAAATAGACACATGCAATAATATTTGAAGTGCTCACTGGCACAGCAGTGTTGATGCTCAATGTCTGTTTTATTTCTTTAAAGAAAAGAGCTTAGGTGTTAATTAGGCTGGATTATAGAGATAACTCATCAGTTCCCTGATAGAAGGCCAGGAGGATTTCCTGCCAGAGGGAGAAGAATTTATTTTCACCTCCTTTAAAAACTGCTGTGGTTTGGGTACAGTTTGAGTGATTGAAGACATAGTCCTCAGGGTGGAAGTACTGAGTGATAGTAGAGCCTAATGGGAGGCCATTATGGGTCCTGTGCTCACAATGGACTAATGTTGATCTCAAAAAAGTGTTGTTATAAAAGGACTAAGCTCCACTGCTCTTGCTGCTGGATTATAGATGTGATGCTTTTTCCCAACATACAACTCCTTTCACTGTTGGGCCCTTTCCAGAGCCTGCTTTATATTATTTGGACTCAGAGCCTCCAAAGCTGTGGGCTATGCAAACTTCTTTACTTTGTAAAATCATCACATGTCAGCCATTTTGTCACTGTGATAAAACGTTGACTATTTCAAAAGATGTGGGCTGGAGATTTAGCTCAGTGGTTCCAGCATCTGCCTCACGCAAGTGCAAGGTCCCGAGTTCAATCCCCAGTATCAAAAAAAACCACAAACCAACAAACAGTAAGTGTTCATATTCTCCAAGACTTTACCTTCTATTCCCCAATATCTTTGCAATATATCCATCTCTTTATGCTTTTAAAATATTTCACTTAGTTTCTGTAACAATTTCCTAATAGGTTCCCTCTTTCCAATTTTCTTGGTAATAGTCATGATTTATACCTCTGGTCCTACCATAATAATTAAAATTTTGCCTATTTGTGCTCAGGTGTGTTTTCATTTGGATGATAATTGTATAGTCACCCTGTCTGATTTGAACCTTACCAACTCTTCTATTGTCATTATTTCCTGCATTTCCTCTTGCTTACTGCACTTTCTTTTGTTTTCTTAGAGCCTTCTATACTTTCTTGAGCTTTTGGTCCTATGTTCTTTTAACCTGGCATGTTTTCTTTGTCAACCCTTCTATTACTGGACCCCACCCCCCATTGCTTTAAAGCTTCCGCAACCTTCCTAATCTCAGTCCAGGCTCAATATCAAAAGAGGTATTAGCATTTATCACAGCTGTAATTCTACAATTATTGGCACAATGTTGACTCTGTTAGAATCTATCAACATCATAATATAGATAAGGTAAAAATGTTTTAGAAAAATTTAAAATTAGAATTTGGTATTTGAATAGGTGTTTGGACTCTAATTCTGTCTAACTGCAACACTCACGGAGAAAATTCAGTACCTTTGGAGTGGATTTCTTGAGTCTTCTTTTTTCATAAGATCACATTTGAGTGGTAGATAAAGATGATGATTCGGGCTATGGCTCAAAATTCATTCAAAATGTTATCTAGAGCAATTACATATTAAAGGATTATCTCAGATTAATGGATAGGTTTTAAGTTATATTTTTCCTCTTTGAAGTGTCCTGAAGGGTGATTTTCTTCTAGAAAAAAATTTATTAACAATAAAAATATGGACCATCTTTATTGGATTGCTGGATTGTTGGAATGGACTTAGAGTCTTTTGAAACAAACTTTTACTCAATAAATGAGGACAAGATATACCAAGAGAAGTTAAGAAAATCACCTAGAGCCACACAGGTGCTACCCAGATCTCCTGTGGAACTGAGTTACAGTTATCCTGGATTCTTTGACCTGAGGTCTTACTCATAACAGAACTCCATTTAACATTTCTTTGACCATATTGAGGAACAATGCAAGAGAATCTAACTCTCCAAGAATTCCAGGCATGGTTACCACTGATAATGCTGTTCACTTGGGTCAGCTTTGTCTTGCACATGCTCTGCTACTCACTCACCCACAAAGGCTATGAGTCATAGGAAACTGTGATGAGATCAACTGAGGCAACATGCAACAAGCAACTTCAAACCACATAATTATTTTCAACCAAGTCATATGCTATGTTTATGTCACCAGCTTGTTATATGTGTATTAACATGTGTCATGAGTTGAATATAGTTGTTCTTCTCAAATTTGTATGTTGAAGGTGTTCAAGGTGTTGATCCTTTCGGAGGCAATGTTTAGATTAAGTCATGAGGGAAGGGACCCTATGATGAAGTTAGTGTGGTCCTAAGAAGAAGAAGAGACAGCAGAGTTTCCTTTCTTCATCATCAGAGGGCACAGCAAGAAGGAGACATTCTTTAAACCTGGAAGAGAGTCCTTACCAGATCTAGGTCATACTGCTATCTTGATCTTAGACATCTCTCAGACTCCATAGCTTGGTGAAATAAATACCTGCTACTTAAGCTACTCAGGCTCTGGTGTTTTGAGCTGACAAAGACAATATGTTTACAAAAAACACTTTGTAAATAATTCTAGCATTAAGCATAATTAACAAATTGCTATGATCTCTCAAAGAAGAGGGCAGAAATTTAGAACTTGATCAAAGAGATCCATGATGGATAAATAAACATTGTGAAAAGCTGACTTTTTTTTTTAACAAAGGCAGCACAGTGGTGACTAGGAAATTAAAAAATATCTCAGCAGATAGGCAGTTGTTAATAAAAAATTAAAAATTGAGTATTACTTCTATTTCTTTTATACATCTTGAGCAGGAAGGGCTTAAACTGGAGTATCTGATTAATAATAATTCTGCCTTGAAATATTTCCTATTTCCTTTTGGTATTAAAAGGAATTTCCAGTCAATAATTTCACATTCAGAGAAAAGCTGATGCTAGCCAACTAGAAAATGTGACAATTCTGAGCAAAGTGACTATGCAACCCTGACTCCTGGGAAATCTCTTTATTTTTCTTTGTTACTTCTTAGTGATACAAATATCCTTAACACTTTTTAAAGGGCTTTTGAAGAGGAGAGTCTTTGTATTGGAAGTGAGAACAGAAATTTTTCCTGATATGCAAAACCTGGTGTGGAAGGAGGATGTGGGAAAATCATACAAGTTTTTAACTACGTAGACTTTCTGAGATTAAGGTAGCCCCGTGTTCAGTAAATAGTGTTATCTTTTCCTTCTGGACTAGACTTTCCTTCTGGTTAGACTGCATTCCCAGCCTCCCTTGGTGCTGGATTTCTAAGGAATGGTATATGGACAGATATGGGGCGTGTCATTTCTAGGCCTGGCCCATGAAAGCCAGGAAATTATGCAAATTAACTGAATACCTTGCTCTAATCCACCACTCAAAAATCCCACACTTCCTCCTGAATTATTCACATAGACAGGAGTTTCAGTCAACTCATTTCACACCTGTTTTTCATCATCCCAGCTGTCAATACTGGACTCTATTGTTAGGAGAAGAATGAATGAAGGCAGCATTGTGAGAGACAATTTGATAATTCTCCATGAGTCTCTTACGCTTCTGTAACTTTTGTGAGCAGAGGCACTCATAGCTTCTTCTCCAAACTATTTGTTAAGGGTGCATATAAAGGAAACCAAGATATACTGTCACCCATATGAGAAAATTTGATTATTGTCCAGGAGAATGAAGATGATGTTTCCCTCTGGCTCAAAGTCCAAGAAGGTTTGATTGTGGATCCCTGAAAAGATTGGGATTTCCCAAGCTTAGCATTCCTTGTTTGTGACACAGTCCCAGCGCATGTACAGCATTCACTTAGGTCAATCTACATTGCCTGGTGGACTTCAGGGGAAAAGGAAAAAAGCAGCACTGTCTTAGTCCATTTGGGCTGCTATAACAACATACCTTGGACTGAGTGGCTTTAAAAATGTACATTTATTTCTTAGACTTCTAAATTCCAAGAAGTCCAAGATAGAGATGCTGATAGATTCAGTGTCTGACAAGGGATTGCTGTCTGATTCACAAATGACAGCTTTTCACTGTGTCCTGGTGGAAGGGGTGAAGGAGCTCTTTGGAATCTGTTAAATAACACCATTAATCCCATTCATGAAGGCTGTGCCCAACCCCTTAGTAGCATCAACTTTGTGGCTGAGATATAAATCCATAAATGTTGGGGGAAACATAAACATTCACACCATAGCAGATAGGGCCTGAACCTCATACCGCCTACTGTGATGTGACCAACAGTCTTTGTCTCAGTCCTGTCTTCTGCTAGCATCCATGAAACTGTGTCACACTGACTTATTAGCAGCATAAAATATAGACTTCATAGTTTTTGATAACATTATTTGAGGGCAATTTGGATGTATCTATGCATTCTTAAATCCTTTTATATTGTAATTTCACAGTTAGAGAGCTAAACTGTAGAAAATGTGCAAGTATATTTCACATACAAATACAAGGCTCTAGGCTTCAAGTCTGTGTCTGGAATGACATTTTAAGAAATATTAATATTCATCAATTAAAATATACTTGATCCATATTCTCCACCAATAGTCTGGCCCATATTCTATCCTGCAATCCTACAGTTAAAAATTGGAGAGTTCTCTATGTGCTGATGTAAAGCTGTCTGCATAATTCATTTTTCACAGCTAAAAATGTAAGTTATCCAATAATAAGAGAATTTTCAGTTAATTTTCTTCATCCATTTATTCACTCAACAAAAATGTATTGAGCATCCTCTCTGTGCCAGAGTAGATGCCATGTATTATATGCACCATTAACTAAGGTCATATTGTGGAGAAGTCAGAAAAAAACCATCAAAACAACAAATATGATCATTACAAGATCCTGTGGGAAATATTCAAGGTAATTTGATAAAAATTCATAAAAATAACTTTATATGAGGTGGAAGAAAGAATGCTTAGTTTTAGAGGGGGTACTGAGGTGGTGACATTTGTATTAAAATCTCAAGTTTAAGAATAAGTCAGCCAAAGAGCAATCTGAGGGAAGCCTATGCAAGTCATAAACTCAGGGGAGATGAGATTTTTATTTTTTTAATATTTGAGGACCAGAAAAAAATGCCATGAAGGTTGATATTGATCAGAATGGAGGATGGTAACCCTGAGGACCATAGGGTCATGGTAAGATATTTGGATACAGTAGGAGGCCACTTCAGGGCAGTACTAGGGCCTAGTTTGCTTAAGAGATCATTCTGACTGCTGTGTGGAAAAGAGTTTAAGCTATTCTCTCTCTCTCTCTATCTGTCCCATATGCACATGTAAGCATTTCATGTGAAATTTTCAAATATTAAACAACTAGCAGTTCAAGGTTTGGTGGAAGAATTGGGAAACTTTACTCATTGTCATAATCAATTGAGCAAAAGCATTTAGCTCATTAATAAGATAAGATGAAAAGAGACAGAATATCTAGAGTTATGTTTCATCCAAGGCCAAGATAGAGTTTTCTTTCTAAGATATTTTAAAATTGTCTGAAAAATGTTGAACTATTTACTTAGTTTGATTTTTTTTATCACCAGAAGTGACAATATTAGCTTGTTTAGAAAATGGTAGTGAAAAAATAAAAAAGAAAATAGTACTGTATGCAGGCATGCACACATTAACAAACATTCTTTGGTTTCTTGTGTATGAATGTTAACCACCATCTCATTATCCCACTAAAAAAAGTTAAATGGGAAATATGAAATCCCAGAGAATATAGTTATGCAATTTTATTTTAAACAAGCTAAGATACTGCAAACTGAAACAAAACAGGGACATAGAATAGTATGACCAGGTCCAGGAAACATTCATGAGATCTTCTGATAAACTCTGGCAAAAATGGTATAAAGGGAAACATCCTTTGCAATTGAATGATTTTAAAGGTTGCAAACTAGAAATTCAATGTTTTTCTTACTGTCAGTAAACAAATCTGTATCTGTATCTATCTCTTTTTATAAATATACAATTCTATCAGCTCATTTTTATGGGCATTTTTCATCAATCCATCTTTCACCTTGATAGCCTAATTATAATGGAACATAAAATTCTGTAAGGATGCTGGAACCTCATTTAAGCATCTCCAAATACCCTACTTTAGAGCACTTGTTCTCTCAAAGGTGCTTGGGTATTGATTAAAAGTTTCACAAATGTGTTTGTTGAAATTTTACTACCCCAAACAAAGACATATACATGGCCCCTTGCTCTCTAATTGCCCACCCAAATTAGTGACTGATCAGGAGAGTATGTCACATTCTTCGTTTTAAGCAATATATTAACGAAAGCTGACTCAAAAGAAATCTCAACTACACTATATGATAGTAAATTGGATAATCAATAAAGTTTAAATGATATATCCAGTATATGTTGGGAACGTTTGGCCAATTAAATGATAAAGTCAGATAATTCTATAAAGCCTTACTGATTCTATTACATTGTTGTAGAGGGGACTAACTATTTAGTAATAACTTGAGAATTCTGGAATTTATTCATGGATTCATTTCAAAAACTACAGGCCAACATTTTATGTACAAGGCATCATGTAGAATGAATAAACTATATTTTTATTTGTATCTTTTCTAGTGTCTAATCATCTTTTGTTTGGTTTTCCATCATGTTAGAGATGCTCCACGTACTTTTTAAAAATTTATAGGTCTTCAAAAATATCACAAAATTATATTTCCCTCTAAGGCTTGAATTTGACTTTGACTTGGCTGTTTGGAATTCATGGCAACTGGTGTTGGATTTGAACAGCATACTTCCTGTTGTCTTAGGTAGAGTGATTTATAACAGTATGTGGTGAAGTTTGATTTTTTTACATGTTTAACACTGATAAATTAGGTGAAGAATTTCTCAATCAGTAGCTTCTGCCCAAGCTTTCTTTTGAGTTGAGGCCCAAGTTCTCTCCAGTGACACAAGAGATTCAGGAGGAGACGAATAAAGTATGAGAGGAACAGAGTGTTTCTCAGGCTACATTAAGCTTCTACCCATATCCTGACTGTGGCCACTCCAGCTGGTTGTCTTCCAAACACACCTGGCTCACATTTTTGTGACTTTCTAGGGAAAAAAGAAGAAAACTACGATTCTTTTCTAGTTAAGAATTTCCTCCTTACTTCTCTCCCTCTGCCTCTGAACTGGACACAATTGAAAAAAACACAGATATGTTTGTGGACTTTGTAGGATAGCCTGTACACTTCCTTGGGGTTCTGTTGACCAAAGTCAAGTGTACTCCTGCCTTCGTGTGCCAGAAGTGCTACTGTTTAAATATACCATCCCCTAAAAACCTGTGTTGAGGACCTGATACATAGTGCAACAATGTTCGGAGGGGGAACCTAGAGAGATGATTGGATCACGGAGGCACTGACACTATCAGTGAATTAACAAGCTGACAGCTTTATAATTTAATGGCATTATTGGGAGGTGATAGAAACAAAAAGTAGGTCTTAGTTAAGGGCAGTGTATTCTGGGGTTATGAATTTAGGAGTAAATCTACTCCCTAGGCCCTTTTACTGCTCTTTTTCTTACTTTCTGAGCTTCCTGGCTGCCAAGAGGGAGCAGCATGCCCTCCGTCACACCCTTCCACCATGATGTTCTGCCTTATCATTGCCTATAGGCAATGGAGCCAGCAGACCATTAACTGAAATCTCTGAAATCATGAGCCAAAACAAATATTCCCTCCCGTAAGTTCTTATTCTCAGTTATTTAGTCACAGTGAGTAACAGCTGACTAATGCAGGAAATCACTTATTTGGGGAATTCCAGACGGATCTTCTCACAGGATCTAAAAAAACTCCTGCAATTGCAAAAATCTTTCCTTCTTTTGCGCTTTTCACTAGTGATTATAGAAAGTTAGGATTCACAAATGACTTTTTTTCTGAGATACTGGTTCTATTCTCTGTGATTCCTCAATTCAGGAAATGATGGGGGACCTAGCATTTGCCTTACACAGGCATAGATGCCCATGTTTGCTTATGTTCTTGTGGCAGTTTCAGGATGATTTCTACAAAAAAACCCCAAAAAACTCATCTTAAACTTTCAAGTGCCTCAGGATCACTTGACATGTCTGTTAGGAATAGCAGATTTGGATTCATCACCACCAGATATTACAATTCCATACATTTTGGAACACCCCTAAAACTTCTCTAAGCAGTTTAGTACTAGGAGCCCAGGATGATACTAGCCACCCTTTGAGTAAGAATGCACTGGGACACTACACACTGGTATGTCACTCAGATTTTTGTCATCGTGACCACATATTTGTTAAAAACAACTTAGAGGAGTAAAGGTTCATTTGGGTTCTCCGTTTCAGAGGTTTCAATTCACAGGTGACTGGCTCCATTGCTGAAGCAAGGCAGAAGCATCATGATGGAAAAAAGCTATTCAGGTAGCAGATGTTTACAGGAATGAGGTATGCCGCTGCTCAGTATATGGAAAACTAGGGACCACTTGAGGGAAAATATAGGCATGCCTTGGGTGAGGGTAGCATTTCTGGTTCCAGGTACCCCATTACTGGGCCTTTCAGAGACAGCTCTTGGAGAATTTTGCATAGATTCCACACTATGTTCCAGAGCTTCTGTGAGTATGGCATGGACTAATAAGTGAAAGAACTGAACTGTTGTGATCCACAGTGAGTGACCAATGTTAATGTTTCTATCAGTGTTAATACTTTGTCCTTATTCTGTGCCCTATAGGGCCAGGGGCACTTAAAAAACACATGCTTTGTGCTCCTCTGTCCCAAATTGTCTAATAGGTTATACTATAATTTTTCCTGATGCTTTTGTTATTATTAATCCCATTAATCTAAATTGGTACATTATTGTAAATTATTTGTTTCCTTTCCTAAAGGAAGTTTAGCCTGAGTGAAAAATTTTGTTTTCTCTTCTGATTCTTAGGTTGAAGCCCATTGTAATTCTAATGATTTGCCTTACAGTTTTCTACATTCAAATTGCTAGAAGCTTTATAGGAGTAGCTGAATTGCTAAACTTCTTTTCCAGGAAAGAAAGGGTGATTTTCATGGGTCTGGATAACTTAAAATATTATTATTTGAAAAACTTTCTTTGAAATTGTTTTGATATATCACACACATTTATTCATGTTTGCAACCTTTTGTATTTGATGCTTTGTGAGCTCACATGGAATTATGTATAGTCTATAACATTATTGTATCAAATTTAAAATGCTACAAGTTCACATTTTAATATAATAAATTATATATAAATATATATATTCACTATACAGGTGAATGCACTCTATAAATATGCCCTCACAGTGCTGATTATGGGGGCTGCATTGGCAGTGCATTTTTTTTTTTCATTTTTGCAAATTTTTTTTTCCCCCATTAACTTTATTGGTACATTTTAGGTATACATTACAGTTACATTCATCATTGGGATCTTGTACCATTACATGAGCCTCTTGGTTCTTATTTTTTTTCTCCTTCCCTTGCCTTCCCTTCACCCCCTCCACCCTTCCCTATTTGCAAAGACCTTGTTTCCATTTTTTTCCTCTTCTCATATTTTTTCCTTTTCCTTTTTCCCTTCCCCTCCCCCTCCCAATTCCCCTGCTCTGTTAGACCTGTTCTTCCTGTTACAC
>NW_004624732.1:22605665-22639795 GCF_000247695.1 Heterocephalus glaber | reverse complement strand
TTGTTTTTCAGAGTTGTCTTCCAGATATGGCTTGTGTTTAGGTTTTGAGGCTCTAATGACTCTGAGGCTATTTTATTTTCCTTATACCAGGAAGGAAAACTGATTAGATCAATCACAGCATGTTAGGCCAAATGTTACAATCAGCAACATCATAGCATCAAGCACAGCTTAGAAAATGACAATTTGTGGTAGTTATTAATCTATCACATTTAACTTTGTGAAGTATAATCCCCTGTGCCTCTGTAGTGTGGGACCTGGTAGCAGAAGAGCCGGAAGGTGGGGGAGGTATAGAACTGGTCCTTGCAGGTGCCCATGTGACTAAGCAGAGCACTGGATGAAGGCGGGGCTCCAAGGAGCTCCTGGGACCTCAAAGTGCCTTGGGCAGGAACCGCAACACAGCTGAGGAGCCTCAGGCAGCTTGGCCCACCCTTGGAGAGAAGCATGGGATGAAGGTGTGGCTCCAAGCTGCTCCCAGGACCTCACCAGGAACTGGAACACAGCCGAGGAGCTTCAGACCACCCGACCAACCGACCCACGGAGAGACTAATGCTTATGCTTTTAATCAATGTTCTTTCTTTAAATGCATGGTCAAAAATTTACAAATGTACTCCTTGTTTTTTATGCAGAGTCAGGAAATGAGTTGCATTATGGGTCTGAGAGTATCACTCAGTAGATGTCAGAGAGAGGGCATTATATTGAAGCTAATGGTCTTCACTAATAGTAAAAGATGTATGCCTCATGTACTGATGGAAGACCACCTACAGTAAAATAGAAGCTGTTCATCAGCTGAACCTTTCAAGTATCATTTAATTTGAGAAGTGAGAGGAATTAAATTATTCTAAGAAGGGCACCTATTGAAGGTAATGGAATGAAATATTGATTTAATTTAGGGTTGCACAGGGACCAAGTTATACCATCTTCTGGAAGCCTGGACAAAGAGCAGAAGGCTTTCTATACTTATTTATGCTTGTAATGCTAAGGCATTATCTCTCATTGCTACCACTGGAGGATGCCAAGAGCAAGAAGATAATATTTAAAAGGAATATTTTAAAGGTTACATAGATAAAATCATAGCCAAGCACTGTAGAAAAAAAGAACTTCATATGAGGGTCTGAAGATGTGAGAACTGGTCATAATTTTGGTTGAGGAGCTTAATGCATCTGTATCTCAAAATCTCATACAGAGACAAGGAGCTTCTATTTGAATTATGGATGGTTAGGTACATGCCAAACTAAATATTGGCTGGCTGTACATGTTTAATTCTAAGATTCTGTTATAATTAGAGTCAGTTTGAGTTTAAGAAAAGAAAAAATGAGTCCAAGTGAATGAAAGGAACAGATTCAAATGATTTCTAAATTACTCTGAGGAAAGAGAAAGTATATTGCTGCATTGCTTGGTTTGGGTGTAGTTTGTCCTCCAATGCTCATGTATTAGGTCTCTGGTCTCTAGGGTAATAGTATCAAAAGGTGATGTGGAAACTTTAATAAGTGGCACCCAGTGGGAGGTCCTCAGGTCAACCAGAGATGTGACCTAGGAAGAGAGTAAGGCTTTCCTCTGAAGAGACCCTCTTGAGTTCTCATGAGAAGGTGACTGTATTATGAAAGCCAGAGCCTGCCACCTTCCAGTCTCTCCTGGCTTCCTGTTTGAGATCTTTTCTTTTCCTCCCACACTCCCATGGTTGTGATGCTATCCTGTGTGCCATGAAGTTTTAATCAGAAGTAAGTCAATGCTGGCATTGAATCTCCATAACTGTTAGCTACATAAATCTCTTTTCTTTATAAAAATTAGCCTGTAGGTATTTCATTATTGTACCAGTGAATGGATTAATCATGCTGCAACATCCTCCTATGCTAACATTAATGAAGATTTGTAAATCCTTAATATTCTTGCCTGTAGATTTGGCATGACAATATCTATTTCTTAGAGTGTTTGTGATTATGGGGACCAAAAGATGCCTCTAAAGTATTAGTACAATGCTAAAGAAGCAGAGTTGTTTGTTATTCCTATCACATGGGAAAAGGTGGGTGAGTATGCTACCACATTCCAAAGTGCACTGGCAGAAAGTGTCCTAGGTGAAATTAATCTTCGTCTATAGGTTCAGAGAGAAGTTGTGAGAAGAAGTACTATCAGGTGTCTAGGGAGCAGTTCATCCTAGCTATTCCAAAGAAAGAAAGCTCTTATGTATTGCCTAAACCTTTTCCATTGTGACCATTCAAGTTACTGTCTCATGAAATAACACTGGAAGATGATCATCAACACTATAGTTCTGTGGCTGTATCATTAGAACTTCATCCTTGTGCTCATTGTATAAATTATGTTGTATTTAAAAAGTACAAACATATAAACAATTCTTATATTAAAGAATATTCCACTGATGTTTTAACCTAATGCCAAATTTAAGGGGCCAGCTAGGAGAAGTAGTAAAAATTTCAGACATATCAACAAGGAAGACTAATATTTGCCTTCTAGGATATTCCTAAATGAAGCACACAGCTTTTCTTCACCTCCAGTCTCAGTTCTTCATTCTTTTCTGACTCTTAGTCACTCTTCCTCCTCTCCCATGCTACCTTCAGGGCACAGAAACTTCCAGTGGAATCTGCAGGGACACAGTGGGGATCCCAGTGGGAAGAGCAAAATGGGTGAGAATTTAAATTTCCCAAGGGAGGCTCATTCTTCATCCTCCTCTTGCAAAGCTGGGATTGCAGTTAAATGATTTTACTGCACTTGCCTCTTTGGAACTCCCTTGAATGACAATGCAAGAAACCAGGGGAAGGAGGAAGAGAAGGGCTCTCTGGACCAGCGTCTGAAGGTGTAGTTCATGTCAGCCTCATCTTTGGATTCCCTGTGCTGCAGTGATTTCTCCACCCAGGCAAAACACTTCACTGAACAGGCTTGAGACTCTCCCTCCCACATGCCAGTGTGGTCTTCCGGCAGTCAGAGGGCAAGCTGGAGAAAGCAGAAAACAAATCTTTTCCTTGGAATATTATTTCAGTGGAATTTTCCACCTGCCTCAGGGAATAATTCAAGCAGTAAAAAGTGTTTGACAAACAACATTTCAGTGCTTACAGAAGAAAGGAAGGCAGAAGTACAGAAGTTTTATTAGGGCAGAAAAAATCATGACAAGGTTCTTGGAAATTCTAGCCACACACACAAGTCACTGCTGGTCTTCCCAAAGTTCAATTGGCCAACTTTTCATAAGGATGGTCAAGCAGACAGTAAATAAGTCCTTTGCGAACTGATTAGACCCTATTAAGTGAGTGAACAACATTAGCCTGTCTATATGTAGCTTACAAGTAATTGAGGAATATAAAGTGTTTATTCAGGAAACATTTATTAAACTCTGAAGTAATTATGCACAAAATCTTTAGATCAGAATTCCTCCAAGGGTGTTTTGGAGAGTATTGTCCAGTAGAATGCTCTTACTAAAGCAGATGTTGTGGGTGGGGGTAGTGCTATCTATAGTTTCCATTACAGCATTAAATACTCCCTGGAGGTGATCAGAGGGAAAGGAGATTTTGTGATTGTTGAATGCAGGATTCTCAAAATTCTCTATTTCTAGTATACAGTCTTTCCTCATTGCACCAAGTAATGTTATGAGAACCAATATTTGTCACTCTTGATTGAAATGTGTTCCACTGTTGCAGAAATAATTTGCAGAAATAATCTGTAGAATTAGTGAATATTCTTAATTCATTCTTCACAAAGCAAGGGCTTAGTGGAGATGGGATTTGGCATCATCAAGGAAGGAGGAGAGGATTCATCATTTTGTGGATCCTGAGAAGGTGTTTTGGGGAAGCTTGAAGAGTCCAGAGTTGTTCCTTCAATAATCAAACAGATCCTTTCATTCAAGGTTATATAGTTTCCAAAGAAATTGCAAAGTCTTTTGGATGACATTTCTGGAGGACAAAATTTGTATCAACATTTTCATCGAAACTTAACATTAGAAATTTCCAATTAAAGATTTGTAATGATGTGATCATTTACATTTTCATTTAAATGATTCATAAATAAACTCACCTAGCATTCCTTAGCATCATATTCAGTGCCAGGCTTGTACTAGTCACTGAGGACACAAGGATGAGCTGGACCCATACTACACTACGCCTGCCAGACACTTAGGCCTATGAAGTTCACGTCTAAGTGTATCATATCTGATTCTTGGAGATAAAAGCTACTGAGTCTTGTCTCTTAATTTTCAGAATGACTTTAGTTCATTCTTCTATTCCAGTTCAGGCCTGTGTCAAAATGATTACAATAGATTTTTCCGTTTCAGTACATTTCATTACAACAGACCTCACATTTCACTCTGCTCATGGCTCCTGGATTAATCACTCTGAAACAATGATTTGTTGACTGTTATGGTCAAAAAGGTAGGCATAAAAATAAGTAGCATTTACAGAGGTCTGAAGTAAAGAAATTTTGCTAAGGTTCAAAACCCTTTTCACCAGAAGCTATATGATCGAAGTCTAAAAGGGTACTATTCTAACTCCAGAGAAAATAGCTTGTCACTTTGGAGCAGCAATTCTTTCTATATTAGTAAAGAGTCTTTGAAAAACCACTCTAAGAGAAGAATATAAATAGGACATAGGTTTGTAATTTGATGGGAACAAATTAATCTGTTGTCAAAAAAGAAACATCTTGGTTCATATATATTTGAAGAATTATAAAATATGTATTTATTTTACTCAAATACTCTACATACTCTCAGAAAGTTAAAATTGACTTGTATAATTCTAATTTGAAAAAATTACATTAGTTCAAAATGACTTATTAGGGATTCTAATCAAATCAATATAAATGTCCTCAGGATAAAAGGAAAATCTCCAACCTTAAGAAACAATGGGTGAGGGACATGGGATTTAGCTCAGTGGCGTTATGCCTGCCTTGCAAGCGCAAGGTCCTGAGTTTCATCCCGCTACAAAAGAGAAAGAAAGAAAGAAAGAAAGAAAGAAAGAAAGAAAGAAAGAGTTCAAAATAATTAAGTCATATATGTGAAAAAAAAAACCCTTGCATTTCAGAACATGTTGGATGCTTCTTTTCATTTCAATATGACTGAGTAATGATTGCCCTTTACACATAGATGTGTTTAAAAAAGCCATCTATCACGGGCCACAGAGCAATTATGAAAGGGCTGTGTATTTCATAACTCAATCTTTGGACAACAACTACCAATTCTTTTGTGTTTCTCCCTTCAGTAGTCAGTCATGTATTTCAGGATTATATGTACTAGAAGTCTCCTGTCATGGAGACTGTGGAGGGACCTGCTGACCATTTGGACCAAACCTCCAAGGAAGTTTTCTGGAAGTGGAAGGCAATGGTGACTTGGCCCAAAGTACTGGGTTTCATATTGAGAATGGAACTGTGGAATAATTAGAAATGGATCCTCATTTGTTAGAAAAGTATAATGAAAAACAATCACCAAGCACATCATGAGATATGATAAGCTGATTAAAAATCAAGAGATGCTAGAAAAAGAATAATTTAATGTGTTCAAAGTAATATAAAATTGGACCAAAGTTTTATGGAGAAAATCATAGGTTAAAAACAAAAGCAAGGGCCGGGGATTTAGCTCAGTGGTGTCGCTGCCTGCTGTTCAAGCTCAAGGACCCAAGTTCGATCCCTGGTACCAGAAAGCAAAACATCCAATGAAGAAAAATGTTAATTACTATTAAGAACTGAACAGCAACAGACAGGGGAATGGGAAAAAATAAGAACCAAGATACATCATGTAAAGGTACACGCTCCCAATGATGAATGCAATTGTATTGTATACCTAAAATGTACCAATAAAAAAATGTTTAAAAAGAACTGAACAGATGGCTTATATAGAAGAGTAGATATACCTGGAGAGAAAGAAGTAGATCAACAAAGAATGTACAGCAAAATAGTGTAAAACACAGAGAGACAGAAGGGAAGGGTGAAAGTAGAGGAGTTTAAAACTGTAAGGAATATACATGTAATTGATATCTCAGGAGGATTAACGACATAACAACTGAAGATATAAAAGGGTAAGCATTTTCTAAAACTAAGGAAAAACTAATCTACAGATTGAAGAATTTCTACAAACCTAAATAGGAAAACATAATAACACTGAAATTCAAGAAGAAAATCTTCAAAAATCTAAAAAAAACATTTAATTACCCCTGATGAGGGAACATTAAGGAGAAAAGGTTGTTCTCAAAAAAGAAAAAATAAAAGGTGATGCTAACAATGTAGTGATAGTTTCAAAACAATTAATGGAAAGAATTGGAAAGTTAGAATTCTGTGTATAAATAGTCACTTTTAATGAAAATTAAATCAAAATATTTTAAAATCAACATTATCAGAGAGCATCAGTAAATCTCCTAAAACACTAAAGAAAATTCTTCAGACAAAGAAAAATTTTACCATATAGAAACAAGCAATATAAGAAACAATTGTGAACTTAAACATATGAGTTAATCTAAATGGATTTTGACTGTATAAAACAAAAATCAGAATTTATTATGAGTTTTTACATATATAATTAAAATATGCAATTATAACACTGAATGTAGCAAATGTAGGAAATATATGGAATTACAATATTTTGAATTGACATAAGTATTTTAACATTTTGCACCTTCCTTAAAGAAGAAAAATATCAATCTTATTTACATTTTATTAAGGATGTGTATAAACTGTGTAGTTTAATGTATTACTCAGTTTCTTGGCCCCTGGAACACAATACTGAACACCTTCAACTCTTAAAGAAGAAGTTTAATCTGGCTCATGGTTTCAGAGTTAGTGTCTGGTAAGCTGGCTCCAAGGTGTAAATATTGTGGCATAAGGACATGGGCTAATAAAGATGGTTATTTCATGTTGGCTGGGAAGCAGAGAAGGAGAACTGTTCTAGAGGAAGCCCACACATAGGCCTCATACATACGCCTCATGACAGCTTCATGACCTGCCAAGACAGACTCAGAAATGTGCACCACCAATGCCAGGGATGAATCCCAAATCCCATCAGATTAACACTCCATCCACGTAGCTATAGCTAACAAAGCCCCAAAACAGGTTAAACAGTTTATGATAGACAAGTAAATAGGGAGAATAGTGCATTAACAAAAATAATTAGCTATTCCAAAATAAGGTAAGAAACCAAAGATAATCTAATATTAATATTGAGATTAATAGAAAGAACTACTAAAGTTATAAAAATAAACCCTAATGTATCAGAAATTATATTAAATGAAACAAAGTATTCAATTAAAAGACAAGTTTGTCACCATGAAATAACAAAAAGCTAATTTACTCTGCTCCACTTAGAAGACATGCACCTTAAATATAAGGATGTTAAATGGTTCAAAGCAAGAGGATGAAAAGTGATACAGACTTCACACTAACTAAAAATGTGTTAATGTAACTATGTCAATGTCTGATAAAGATGGCTTTATGAAATTAAGTATGTGATACTCCCTTACTCTAGTGAGAGACAAGTTAATAGTCCACATTGATGAAACCACCAGCCCATCAGGAATGTATAAAAACTTTAAAGTCTCTGAATAAATGAAGCAGAAGTAGATTTAAAAGTAGACAAACATACAATCATAATAGTAAACTTTAATACAGGTCTTCCCATTTTTACTTGGTAGAACAAGTAGACAAATTTAAAATTACAGACAGTTTGCAGAACTGAGGAACACATGTTGTCTTATCCCTATGGAATTTTAAACACTATTTAGCATAATTCAACCATAAAGCAATTTCAAGAACTTTCAAAGGAGTGAAATTTTGCAGAGTATATTCCCTGACAACAGTGACTCTAAAATAAAATAAATAACAAAAATGAATCTGTAACAATTCCAAAAATTATGCAAATT
The DNA here is from genome assembly GCF_000247695.1 of Heterocephalus glaber. Next base: position 22,631,954 of record NW_004624732.1, on the reverse strand, counting down.
AAACTAAACATTTTTAAATGTTATAGATTAAGGAAAAAATACAATGGAAAGTAAAGTGATTTCTAAAAGATGTGGTTTTCATAATTTAATATATAGATCAAGGTAGAGAAATAAAATTAAAATAAAAGAGTATATAGAGAAAAATATTAAGTGAAAGAAATCAATAAAAAGAGACAAATATACTGTAGAGGTGATGCATAAAAACAGACTATGGCATGCTTGAAAGAAGGAATTGGTACAATTCACATAACGCTTATCAAGAAAATTGAGAAGGTAATATGACCAATGTATTTTACATATATTTAGAGAATAATAAAAATAAATGAATGCAAATCAACTTAAAATTTTAGCTGATGTTGACAAATTCTTTGAAATAACAAAACCTGAGTGAGACAATATAGAATATATGAGTGGTCCAAAAATCTACATAGAGAATTTAATATCATTGAGATGAATTTACTGGTCAAATTTTCTACATTTAAAAAATAAAAATAACACCAATTACACATAAAATCTTCCAGAGAAACAAAAAGTAAAACAATTACAAATTCTTTTATGAATCAGTATAAATTTTTAAACAAAATTTCACAAAGATTTATTGTAAGAATGAACATTTTGTGTAACATTTACCAATTGATAAATTTGTGCAATAATTTGTGTAACATATACAAGTTGATAATCTACCAAATTAAGACACAAAGAGAAAAACTGCAAGAACATTTCAAAACTTGTAGAAAAATTATTTGATAAAGTTCACAATCCCATAACTAAAATAAAAATCAAAATCAAACCACTCAAGTAACTAGAAACTTGAGGAAAGTTCTTTACTGTGTTAAGTGTTCAAAACAACAAAAAACATTTTAGGAAACATTTTATTGAATATTGAGATTGTGGGAGAATAAGGAATTTGCTCTCACTTTCTCTGTCCAAATTTTTACTGAAATTCTTAGGGAATAAGGTAAGAAAATAAGAGCTATATTATTTGGAATATAATAATTAAAACTTCTATTATGCACATATTATTCTTTAAGAATTTTACTTATGTGAAACTCCAAATGGTCTATGATTAAAAGCTACAAGTGCATTTACAATTTTTACTGGATTGAAGAACCATATACAAAAAAGTCACATAGGGATGGGGGATGTAGCTCAGTGGCGCTGTGCCTGCCTGCCAAGTGCAGGATCCTGAGTTCAGTCTCCCATGCTGGAAAAAAAAATCACATATTTTATACCAATATACATCAATTGAATCTTTTAGGTATTTTTATATCATTTTTCTACTTCTAAACATTTCAGAAGCTCTAAAGTGGAAGTCATTACTGTAAATATTTTTTTCTCTTTTTTCTTTTACATTAGTACATGTTTGATGTACATAATGTTTACATTTTTTTTGTGGAGGTGATCCATGTATATAACACACCTTAATCTTTTTTCATTCACTTTACCTCCTCTCCTTCCCCTTCCTTTTTTCTCTTGATCCCCTTCTTATTATCTAACTTTTATTTTTCTCCTTATTTATACTTTGAGTTTTTTATATAAGAGAAACCATGTGATATTTAATGTGTGTCTAATTTATTTCTCTTAACATTATGGTCTCAAGGTGAATCCATTTTCCTACAAACGACTTGTGGTTATCATTTTTTATGGCAGGCTAGTTCTCCCTATGTGTAAATACCACATTTTCTTTATTAGTTCATCTGTTGATGAACTGCTAAATTGGCTGCTAATTTGGACTGGCTAATTTGGGAGCTTCCCAAATTTACCTATTATGAATTGTTCTGCTATAAACTTGGGTATGCATGTATCACTCTAATATGATATCCTTAACTCTTCCAGGAAGATACCTAGAAAGGGGATAGCCGGATCAAATGAAATTTCTAGTTTTAACTCTTTGAGGAATAGCCACATTGATTTCCATTGATTTTTTTAATAGTTTATTTTTTATTAAAACATTAGCTTGGACTACTTCTCATTGATTTTTGTCTATCTTAAACCCATGTAATCAATGATAATTGTGAATGAATAAAATCAAAGATTTCTTAGCAAGCACTTTGGCTGCTAAAATCTGCAGATCCATGGTTATTTTAAATGGATAGAAGAAAGCATTACGCAAAGTGATATCCTTTTAATTGACTTAAAGATTTACAACTTCTTTTAGTTGTTCTTTTCTAAAAGAGCAAACAGAAAAGAAAAGGGTTTCTGTAGCAGTATTATGTGACATCAAGTCTACAAAACATTTTACACTACTCATCTGAATTCTTATTTTTTTTTTTTCCATTAAATTTATTGGTACATTTTAGGTATAAAATAATTATATTCATCATTGAGATCTTGTACCTTTACATGAGTATCTTGGTTCTTATTTTTTTCCCCTTCCCTTGGCCACCCTTCCCTATATGCAAAGACTTTGTTTCCATTTTTTTCCTTTTCTCATATTTTTTTCTTTTCCCTTCTTTCTTTTTCTCTACTCCTTCCACTTCCCCTACTCCTTTATACCTTTTCTTCCTATTACACAATATCAAAATTACACATTTTAAAAATTACAATATCAAGATCTAGAAGACATTACCACAGATTTTACAGAATTTAAAGGGATATAGAAAGCATATTTCAAAAATCTGTTTTGAAATAAGTTTGACAACTTCTAAGAAATACCTTGGAAGAAAAATTAATGAAACTGACTCTGGAGGAAATATGAAATTTGAATAGCACCTATTAAAGAAAGTATATTCCTAGCTTGAAAACCTGCTTATATGACCACAACAGACTCATATACATTTTAACTGATAAATTATATCAAACATTTAAAGCAGAAAAAAAAGGGAACACTTCTCCCCTCATTTTAGGAAATCAATATTGTACTAATCCTAAAACTTGATAAAGATAATAGAAGAAGAAAGTATGAACATAGATAGAACTTTTTTTAACAAAACAAACTATTAGAAGTCACATCTGGCAGTGTGTAGAAAGTGGTTTTGTTATAGGATGGCAGTGTTGTTTCAGCATGGGAAGATCCACCCCCAAGTCATCATTTTAAAAGAGGAAAGGAAAAGGCCATATGATCCTGTCAGTAGTTGGAGAAAAAGTATTGGACTAAATTCTACAGCTGTTCATGGTAAAAGCTATCAGGAGACTAGAAGTAGTAGAACAGAACCTTCTCAACAGATAAGCCATGTACTCCATACTTCCAGCAAAAATGCCTTATATGAATGGAGAAGATACAATGCTTTCTCCTTAAAGGTGGGGAACAAGGGCAGGTATGCCTACTCTTCATCTGTCTATTAAACTTTGAAACATAGGCCCAAACCAAAATAGTCTGGCAATAAAATGACACAATTAGGATAGGATTGGCAAGGTAGAAGTAAAATCTTTATATGTAGATGAAATGATCATCTACAGAGAAAATACTAAGAAATCTCAAGGAGCCCCCAGAACTTGTATTTGAATTTAGCAGGATTAGAAAACACAAGGTATATATAAAAATTCCAGTCTAGGTATACTTGCAATAAATGAAGACTTGGATATTGAAATTTAAAAATTATGTAGAAATACAAAGGACCTACAAAAGTAAAAACAGTGTTGGAAGACATCAGGGATTGGGATTTAGCTCAGTGGTTCCACCACCTGCCTCACAAACACAAGGTCCCAAGTTCGATTTTGGGTTCCAAAAAGCAACAACAAGAACAACAACAACAAAACTGCAATTGCATTGCTTGAAGAAATGAGCAAGCTGATTCTAAAAGCCTTATGATGTTGTAAGGGACTGGATTATACAAAATTATGTTGAAAAAGAACAAAGTTAGAGAATTTGCATTTTCAAACTTTAAAACTACAATAAACTCCAGTAATTAAGAGAGTATGATTAGTGTCAGACAAATAGATATATCAATGTAATCAATGTAATATAATCAAGAGTCCAGAAATAAGTCCTTATATTTATAGTCAATTGATTTTTCATAATGATAAAATGATCATTTTGTGGGAGAAAGAAAGAATAGCTAAAGCAGACACAGTGTAAATTTCCATCAATTGATAAATGAACAACTGTGAGTGAATGGAGTATTATTCAGCCATAAAAACAAATGAAGTACTGTTTCATGCTGCACCATGGCTTCAAACCTTTATCCTAAGTGATAGAAACCAGACACAAAATGCCACATGTTATTTGATTCTATCTATATTAAATATCTGAATAAGGAAATTCATAAAACCAGAAAGTAGATTATTTGTTGCAACAGGCTGGACAGAGAAAGGAATTGGGAGTGAGGAGCAGTTTTCTTGACTGCTGATTAATACCCTGTAAGAGGAAGCAGTTTTACATAAACCACTTAGTTTTCTCTATGTTTGGAAAGACAATGAGCTTTCCTGGAGGAGCTAGTCAATTGCTCTGGCTTTTTTGAAATTGATGAACATATTCTGGTCAGATAGTAATGACAGTTACATAATATTGTGCATATGCTAAAAAGCCCTGAATTTAAGGCTTTAAAATAATAAACTTTATGTTATGTGAATTAAATTTTAGTTAATAATGTCAAAAAGTATAGAGGTCTAGTAGGTCCATTGCTGGTCAGAGTGTTTTATGTGCAATAACTCTTTTAGTCATAGCGATTCTATGAGATAATCATTATATTTCTCCTCATTTTCCTTGTAGGGAAACTATGCACAGAAAAGCACAGCTCGGTTGAGAAAATTGCTCCTCACACAGTTTGTGGTAGCTGAGCTGTAACTTTAAGTTGGGCAGAATAATTTCCTGGTCCACTCTGTTAACAATCATGGAAGAGTGCTGTGGGAAGGCACAATACTGCATACTTGATGGCATTCTATTTGTTTCTAGCAAGAACCTTGTGAGGTAGTGGCCATCACACCCTTTAAAGAGATAAGGGTAGTGTGACTGAATACTAGTGACCTTGCCTGGGGTCACTCCTTCCCTGAGATGCAGCTACTCCTAGACAGCAAGACCAGATTGATCAAATGGCTGGTGCATTGAGATTGTAGAGTAGGTTTTACCCTGAATATACATATGAATCCCTCCTGTTTCTTGTACTTCAAACCTTATTGTGTTTATGTCCCTATCAATTTATTGAATGCTAGAAAGTCAATTCTCTTGCTAATTCCTCTGGTAACAGAGCAGGCGAATGTCTTCAAATGAAAGTAGTTTGTAGGCTGCAGATAAGGAGGCTGAACACAGGAAATAGTTTTATGTTAAACTACTCAGTTTTATCTAAATTTGGAAGGATGGTGGTGACAGGATCTTCTTAAATGAGCCAATCAATCACTTCAATGCAATTTGTCAAAAGGTACGTTCTTTTAGGATAGTTCCTATTCTAACTATGTCAATTCAACAGCACAGTGTATGTGCTTGGGTCTGTTAACTGAGAGAATGAAGACCATAAAGGCAGAAAGGACTGAGATGTGGAATAAGTTTTAAATTTCTTGAGGAAAAGACACCCAGTAAACTCTGAGACAAATAAATGAGTAGAAGTTCATTTTTAAAAGACAAAGAAAATTAAAAGAGAGCAAAATTTAAATTAATCCTATCACTAATAAGATTAAGAGCTCAGCTGTAGTTTTGGGGCCTCAGAGGAGAGGAAGGGAAAACATCACCGCAGAAACCAGATCTATCTCTGCTGGCGTTTCTTACTCAAGTTGACACAATCAGTTAACCACCACAGTAAGTTTTCAGATTTCTACTTTAAGTTTTTATAAAATGGCAATCATAATATAAGTTTCTCAGGGTTCTTGTGGGGATTTACTAAGATAATGGAAAATGTCGAATATAGCGTATCAGTGTGCCCTAGGTGAATGCAATATACTCTTCCCTTCTCTTGTATGTCCATGACTTTGTGAAGCATGCTTTGGATGTGTCCCATCTTTCCCCCACTTTCACCTTCTTGAAGTCTAATGTTCCTATGACTGGGCTCCCCAAACTTCCCCAGATGTCTCTCTTACCAGGAACAAATTAAGTGTGTATTTGAAATGTAGTCTCTTTCTTCTCAGTTACTTGAATCTTCCTTTTGAAATCAAATTTGGGTACCCTTTATCATCCAGGCATGGTCTTAAATATAGGTTTTATTATTATTCAGGCATGGTGGTGAGGATAACTAATCAGCAGATGATTGCTATTAAACAGAGAGTTTGTTATTCACATTTCTCAAAAAGTGGATGCCTTTCATGTCACATGGGCCTCCTGGGCAGCACCACGTCACGTCACTGGAAGGTGAAGGAGCCCGTACTCTGGTTTCTGTGGGGAGGACAGAGAGAGGCAGGGTAAGCTGGCTTAAGATTGGTGACTGCGAATAACTTTAGTAAACTCTGAGTTTTAGGATCTGCCTCTAGTTGTTTGGTACTTGGCCCAGAGCATTTAAGACAGAGGCAAAGTGGCCCAGAGGTGATTGGTTTGTATACGAAAGGCACACTCTCAGTGCTCCCAAGTGAGCTATTTATGTGTAAGAATTTTCTGGTCTAGGAGAGCAAGATGGTCCAGGGTCAGGGAGTCATCAAATACAGCAGGGCATAGCATCAAATACAGAAAATAGAAAACATGGCCACACCCTATAATGAAATCAACGTGAGATCTGGATTATGAATTTAAATTCTAGTTTTAACTGGTAGGAGATATATGAACTTGGATAAGTCAACTGTGTTTCTTTAAACCTATTTCCCATGAGTGAAACAGCCCTACTTCCTGGGGTGGGTGTGAGGATTAAATTATATGCGGTATGTATCTTTCTTAACTCAGTATTTGTTCCAGTATACACGACAAGGGCAATAGATGTAAAAGTGGTCTCTTATTTTCATGTGCTCTTCTAGGTGCTCTTGATGAAGAATGAAACAAGCATGCTTAAGAACAAAGAATACTGCATTCACTTAGGACTCATTAGGATTATAAAACAGGAAAACACAAATTCAAATATCTGTGAAAATGTTCTGTGTGGTTCCATAAAACTGTCTATATTTGTAGCCTTAAACTCCAAGGAGGGTTGAGAACTCTATCACTTGTTTGTCAAGAATTATGACTGTTGTCAGCAAAAATTAATTGGTCTTAGAAGAAAGGGGTTGGCAATTGTCTCAGTCTCTGCCATTTTAGGGGAAGCAATCTGTAGTATAAGTGGTCACCAAATATTATCAGAAAACATTCTGGAAGGTGAAGTTTGGGCCAGTTCAGAGGCCAGTGTGCATCTAGGTGTGCATGCTCAGGCAGCCAGTTCTAAACTTGTATGTTGATGTGTTTGAAACCTGACCTAACAATGGTGCCCCTGAACCAATGTCACTCGTTTTGGTTTTCCTCGCTTGACAGTACTGAGGATATAGCAGGAAAGAATTCAGACAAAAGTCCTTTCCCCGGGCATCTCACAGTCTGGAGATAGTGTAATTAGTAATAAAGTAAAAATAAAAGTGTAGCAGGTCAGAGGACAATGAGTGCTATGGAGAATGTGAAAGTAGGGAGTGTTGCGAGTTGGAGCTATAACTTTTCCAGGGCTTTTAAGGGAGGTTCTTGTAAAGGAGCTATTATAGCTAAGGATTGGGATAGGGAGGACTGTGGCTGTAATGTCTCAGTGCTGCAAAGGAGAAACTAGTGCTTGGCTAAAGATGAGTGAGGTGGGAAGTGGGAAGGGATGGAGTTAGGAAATTGATGGGACCAGATCCCAAAGGGCATCATAGACCAGAGTGAAGCACTCAGCCTCTAGAGCCAGGAGATTGGAAGCTAATGATGGACTTGCTTTGAGGAGGAGCATGGCCTGACTCAGAAGCACTTGAATTACTTGGGTTGTTATGCTACAGATCAGTGGCTGGAAACCTATGGCATGTATGCTGCAGCAGGCTGTTTGTATCATTGAAAGCTCTAAAAGGGTCCTCATCACTGCTATACAAAGCAAATTATTCTCAGAGGATAATTATGATAATCTAAACATCATCTAGGATAATCCAAGAATAAATGAATGGGGTCCTGGATCACAGGGTGAAGATGAGGTGTGGATGCTAGCTAAATTTTGAAGGTATAGATGACAGGATTTATTATCAGATAAGATGGGAAGGTATTAGGGACAACAAAGTTAAGAAGAACTCTAAGGGCTTTGATAGGAACAACAAAGGATGGAGGTGCCATTAATTGGGACAATGTCACTTGTTTATGGGATAGGAGTAGAGGAAGAGAAGAAGGTTTAGATAAATTGAATTGGAAATGCCTATTAGATATCCAAACACAGATGCCAAGGAGGTAGTTGGGTTTATATATTTGGGGTACATGAAAGAGCTCTAGGCTGAAAATTTGAATTTTAGATTGATTTGCGTATGGATTATATTTGAAGTCAGGAGACCTCATGAAATAATAAAGGAGGTGATCTCAGAAAAAGTAAAATAGTATTGTGAGAATTCTTTAGGCACAATTCTCAGCTCTGACCAGTAAATGCAATTATTACCCATTTTTCAGCACTATTGTCCCATTCACTGTTCTCGGCTTCATCCATGTCATCATCTCCAAATACATTATTTTACATATTTTTTATGTGGTTGTTGTCCTCTTCCTACCCCTTTGTGGCCCCCTCTCTCCCTCTTCTGAATTTAACAGGGCTTTATGTATCTTGTGTTCAATAACCAATACAAAACAACGAAAATAATATCTAGCATTAGGTACTCAACAAATATTTGTTAATAAAATTTTTAAAAATGGCAATTTTATTCATTTCTTTCTCAAAGGGCTTTTGATCTTAAAATTTGACTTTTAAAGGTCAACATGTCAGGAAAAGCTAAAACTTACTAGCTTTTGTATTAGTTGACAGTCCAGCTCTTTGATGTCAGGTTTGAGCAAGATCTTGAAAGGAATAGAACCAAAGATCTGCTCCTGGTTAGGAGAAAGTAACGGAGGAAAAAATATCCAGGGAGAAGGGACATGCTGGGGAAAATCTGCTTCTTAGACTGTGTTCTGGTCTCTTCGGGACTAACAAAAGGCATGTAAAGGCCAAGCTGTTTCATCCTTGGGACCAATTCTAACTGGGATACTTTTGCCAATAATTTCAGTCCTGATTTAGTTCAGCATGAACGTGGGCATAACATCAATTAGTGCTAATGAACAAATATTTCTTCTGCATTAGCTATGTTGTAAAAAGTATACTAGGTATTTCAAAAACAAAAATGAGTAAGATGGCCAATGTTTAGTTGGATCTGGTCACTTAAATAATAAAGCATGGATGCAGACAGGAGGATCACAAAACAAGGGGCTTAAGCTGATTTTGCACAATTAGAAAGGTCTGCAGAGCTGATATGCCTCAGAGTGAGGCTTAAAGGTGGAGGAGAATGATTTTGCCAGTCACAGGCCTTTTCTAGGCTTTTGCTTTTTGTTTTTATCTTTGGTTTTCGGTCATGTGAATCCTGACAGTTCATAATCTTCTCTTCCCAGATGATTCAGAAAAGACATAAAGATGCATACAATGTTCAAAAGCCAAAGCTTTGGCACCTACTCTTTCAGAAACATTTACTGAATGCTAATTAGGTCAAATACTGGCCACTGGAAATACTAGGTTGAATAATCCACTGGTGCTGCTCTTAAAGCACTTATGATTTAGAGCAGTTGTTTTCAAACTTTAAGGTGCATATGAACCATTTGGAGAGTTTGTCAAAACATGGAGTGCTTGTTCTTGCCCAAGCGTGGATTCACTAAGTCTGGAGTAGGACTCAGTCCTTTCCTGTTTCAGGAAACTCTCCAGTGAGATGATGCCAGTCCGCATGCCACTTAGAAAACCACTGATCTATAGAAGAAACAGAGAGATGAGTAGGCCAATGACTACAAATCAGTGTGACAAGTAAGTGAAGGAGAAGACACAGTTTGTGACAGCTCCACTTTAGATTTGGAAATGAAAATCACAGTACACAAAGCCACCTTTGCTGTACATTCATGGGGATTCTCTGGTGATGAACAATAGGCTTCCTTAATAATTTATCTTACAGAAAGGTATTAAACCTGGGCAATCTATAATTTCTCTCATCTGAGGAGTTTTCATGTTCACTCTCAATACTAAAAATCTTAGCTAGAAACTAAATGCATATGCATTTTGATTGATTTCACTGATAGAAAAAATATATATTTTGCTCGTGATGGTTGAAAGCAATTGAAATAGAAAATTAGACATTTGATAAAATCCACAGATTACTCAAATTTAAGTGTATAGGAGAATCAGAAAGGATGACTGATTTATGTTTCTATAGCCAAGGAAGATTGAAATAAAAATATGCAACTAATGTACCTTTCATGGATCAATATTGTTTGCTGTTCAAGTAGTTAAAAGTATTTTTTTACCCATCTCTCCACATATACCACAGTATGATATAATAAGAGCAGTAACAGCATGAGTGATAGACCATGGCCTGCAGTGAGTTGCAGTTAGATGGATAAAAGGGTTAGGTCATATCCAGTCATTCATGCAAAAAATCTATTTTTTAAATATTGTATAATAGGAACTGTGTTACATACTATGATTACTAACATAAATTACCCAAATCAGAACATAGTCTATGGAGAAGGCACTATTGTCATTCCTATTACACATACAGGGACCCTGATATACAGAAGTGCTATGTAACTTCCTCAAAGTCATGAAGTTAGAGAGCAGTGGACTCAACATGTAAACCCAGAAGTGTGCACTCCTCACTACTGCATTGGACCGGTCTCAGAAAGTAGACCTGTCAGACTTGATCACAGCAATATGCTCATTCCTATTCAGAGATGTGTTCTGGCAGCAAGGAAGCACTTATTTGAAGGTAGTTCTTTTGTTTTGTCTAGTTAGGCTCTTGGGAATATTTACAGGGGACAGTACAATATATTAGTTTTCTATTTTTATGGAAAAACTTTCCCCAAAACTCTGGGACTTGAAATAACAAATATAATCTCCCAGTTTCTCTGGATCAGGAATTAGCAGGGCTGACTGAAGTGCCTCTAACTCACATCTCTCTCTCATGAAGTAATTGTCAGTGGGCACTGTGGTCTCATCTGAGAGCTGGCTTGGGGAGGACCTGCTTCCAAGCTCATTTTAGTGGCTGTTGGAAGGTTTCAGTTCCTTTTGTACTGCTGGACCAAGGGCCTCAATTCTCCTGAAGGCTGTTGGCCACAGGCTTTCCCCCAGTGTTTTGACATATGGGTCTCCTCAAGGGCAGCTCACAAATGATTGTTGGAGTTCATCAAAGTTAGAAAGTGAGTAAGCACCCCTAGACAAAGCCACTGCCTTTTTGTACTCTAAACTCAGCAATGACACCCTATCACTTCTGCCATATTTTATTAATTGGATGAAAGCAGTGAGTCTGGCTCACATTTAAAGAGAAGTAGGAGAAGATATGAGTCCTAAGAGGTCAGGATCATTGGGACCACCTAAGAGGCTGCTTCACAATGTGGACTCCCTCTTTGTTCAGAGGACTTGATAGGATTTACTGGCCGGGAAACAAGGAGCTGTTTTGACAAAGTTTCTGCATTCCTGAAAAAACACACAATGAGGAGAATAGAAGAGGTGGAGTCCCAGATATTCTTAGCTGAGCCCTCCATGCACTTGGCTGCCATCTGATATAAACACGTCAGCAGGGATGGGAGATGTGCACCAAGCCTGTTGCAGTATTCAATAGTCAGATCTATCAGGAACTAATTGAGGTTCTACGAATCCTGCAGAAAAGCCACAGGGTCTGGCTTTTAATAGAGGGGAAGCTAAGCCACAGCTGCCCCAGGAGGGGAAGGGCTTCACCTCCCACTCTGGCTCCCTTGCTGACATTTGCATAATTTCAAGTCACATTCATTTGTCTGTCAGAATTTGCATTTGTGATTTTTGCTTTTAAACACATACTTATTCTGGACAGAATAAAGGAGGGATAGAGTTAAAATGTGATTCTCTATTGAGAGTTGGGTGGATTTGTTGGGACTTCTTAAGAAGGCTTTGTCAGCCTTGATAGCTGGATCTTCTTACTTTCTGGGCTCAAAAGGGTCTGGACAAGCCTGAGGTCTTACCCTGCTGTATAGAGAGGGAGGAGACACTGCTAAAAACACCTTCCCTGTTTCTAGTTATGCACAGTGAATACTCAGGATATTATTTCATTAATAGCTTCAAAAATTATGGCCAGAGTCATCACCTAGGGAATGAAGGTGGTGAAATTGGGGGAGATAGAGTCATTTGTTCAGGGCCACTTGACCCTATATGGGAAAGGATCTCATGCTTGACACAGGCCTGGATGACTAAGGAGTTGATAACTCATGGTACATGTCTGTTCCCCACAGAATAAAGAGTTTCAAAAGCAACAAACAGACAAGTAAACGAAAAGATAGCGCCTCACACCCTTTGATTGTTGTGTTCATCGGTGTACTCCCATCATGAAGACTATGATCCATTTCATACATGGAATTTCAACCAAGGAGTCTCTGCTTTGAATTGTAAGAAAGTCTACAGCTCTAAAACTCTACTCCATGGTACATCTTCAGTTTTTGAAATATCCAATGAGATTTCAAGTTTATATTTGGGAAAAGCAAGAAAATTGAAAGTAATCTCTTTCTCTAAACCATCTTGCTGGTTGGCAAACAGCACATGTCCCTGATTTAAGTGTTGAGGCTGATACTCTGGTGCTTCACAGTCACTGTGTAGTGCTTTATTCCATTTGGAGCATGGCACACCCAAATTTGACTCTTGACTTTGTTCTAACTACTGTGTGACCTGGGTGAATTTAAGTAACCTCAGTTTCTTTATTTGAAAAATAGAGTTAAAATTGTCCACCAGTGTATGACACTTAGGAAGAAGTGCAAATGTTTGACAAAAGGAAGTTGGTTATTTTCACTGGAGTAAGGGACAGTCAAATATTTGGTACTCATGAGAGTTGAGATTTCTGCATCAAAGAGAAGTGCCTAAACTGTGTTATGAACTTACATATCCTTATAAATTTAATAGGAATTGTTTAAAGTTGGTCTTGGTGTGAATCGTCAATAACATTATTTGTCTCTGAAATTTGTTTCCACCAGACTGTTATCCCACAAACATGGATGGGCTCAGATGGGGTACCATACTATGGAAGTTTCCAGAATTCCATAACAGAAGGCAAGGGTCATTAAATCAGAATCTGATAAACTTGTTTTAGTTCCTTTCAGAACACTGGCCTGATTCTCTGCTATCACTGTATATCATTGATTGAAGAAACAAATCTCCTTCCTGCTTAAATAAATTTTATCTGTAGTTAAAAATCTAAGGAACATTTAAAAACTAGACCTATAGCCTAAGAAAAAGAATGCAAAATTCAATTATATGTACATCTGACAGTAAGTGTTTCAAGAACTGAAAGATCCAAATAACATCTAACACACAGATTTGACCAGGAGGAAATCAAATGTCCCTCAGGTTTTTACAGCAAGTTGAATGGACATTGATGGACTTGTTTTTCTTTCCGATTAAATTGATCTTCTGATGTGAAAGTAGTTTACCAGCTTCTGATCCTGAAAGCTACATTTTTTTACCTTAACTAAATTTCTCCTTTAGATGTCCAAGCTCTCAGGCAGCTTGAAAAGTGGTACACTGGAGTCTGGGAAGATTTAGGAGAAATTATTATTTAGAAAAATTTGAGAGAAAGACAGTAATTGATGAAACTTACCTTCCCTCCAGTGAAGTGGAGTCTGGCAAGTGGACCTTTCACTGGGCTTGAACATTTTCTCTCAGGCTCAAATACTTGAGTATACGTGAAACAGCTTTTCAGTAATATTTTATAACTTGACAAGATAAATATTATCAAGATAGAATGCGAACATTTGTGCACTTTAAGCCTGGCCTTTAATGATGGAAACAGCACATAGGAATGTTAAGTAGATGGCAACGTTGACTTTAATTAGATAACGTGCTGAGAACTTGTTTTTCCTTTAGCTTTTGTGGACATAATTTCTTATTTAGGGTTATCTATTTAAGCAAAGATTCTTATACTAATTTATAGTTCAAGAAAGGATTTTAATTTGAGGCATTAAAAGATTAACATATGTAGTCATGACAAAGATAGCCATAGAAGTATAAAATAAAAGCTATTGTTCATGCATAATTACAGCTTTCCTAGAAATTATATTTGTAGATTATTCAATTGCATAAATTCTTGCTTATATTCCAAAAGTTAATGTAACAGGAAACTTATTGACAGTGTGATTTTAGAATAGGATTTCTCATTTTCTACACTGTTGACATTTTGGGTTGGATATTACTCTCCCGTGGCTGCTACTCTGCGTCATATAGGAGGACCAGCATTCCTGGCCTACTCACCAAATTTCAGCGAAAATTCCCCTCTCCACCATGACAATAATAAAAACAAAAAAGCCTCCAGTTATTGCTAAATATTCCCTAGAGACAAATTGACCAAGTTGACAACCACTATTTTTTATTAATAGCTACCATACCCCAAATTATTTTTCTTTACTCTTTTCAAAATCTACCAGTAATTTCTTCTTCCTCCTCCACCACCAGCACCATCATCATCAGGCTATTTAATGACCATGCTTGAGATGCTTGGCACTGGTGCCTTATATACAATAAACATTTACCAAGTATAGATTAAAATCTAAGGTTGTGTCCAAGGCTGGTGAGTGAAAAGCTTGAAATTGGACAGATGGAGGCAAGCAAGAGCAGAGAGTTTCAAATGCCACACTAAGCAGTAAATACCAGCCCCTCCATACACACTTGTATGTAACTACAGTATAGCAGTGGAAAAGGCAAGACTATGACCTTCCAAGGAATTATGCTCAAGTTGTGAAATGATATTTTCATATAGAGAAAAACAATGAAAGGCAATCTGTCCCCATGTATCAAAAAATGACAGGGAGATTGAAAATAAGATAGATAAGACTCTGTTGGACCAAATTTGTGTACAAGAATAGGAGTGTGGATTAGTTTTCTACTCCTGCTCTTAGAAATTACTGCCAGTTTTGTATCTTGTAATATCACTCATTTATTATCTCATGGTTTTGTAGGCAAGAGTCTTAGGTCATCTAGGCTGGTTCCTCTGCTCTGGATTTCATAAAGATAAAAATCAAGATGATCATTGATGCTGGGCTCATATCAAATGGTCTGGGAAGGAATTCCTTTCCAAATCAGCCAAGTTATCAGCAGAATTCAGTTCTTTGCAATGGGAGAATCAAGCTCCTTTTCTCCTGGTTAGCTCTCAGCGGGGGGCTGCTCTCAGCTTCTAGACACCTCTCTCTGATCCTTGCTTGAGGGGAGGGCACATGTCAGAGTCAGCAATATTGCCTCACATCTTTCTTGTGCTTGGAATCTTTCAGAATTCCCCTTCTTCCATATCTCTTCTGCTTCCAGCCAAAGTTCCTGCTTTTAACAAGGTTGTATAACTTGTTGGACCACCCACATAAGTCAAGATAATCACCCCATATTGAGGTCCATAACTTAATCACTTCCCATAAGGTGATATCTTCACAGGATATAGAGGTTAGCAAGTGGATAACTTTGGGAGTGGAGGTACCTTTTCCTGCCTATAAGAAGAAAGCAGGAATGAGCCATGGTCAACAGGGTTGTTCCTATGGCTTAAAAATACTGAGGTTCTATTGAAAGATTTTGCACAAGAAGCATTTTAAAATCAATGTTCTCTTTTGGAATATTTTGAGTGTACAAAAAAGTTATACAGAGAGTACAGTGTTTCTGTATACTCCATCTAGCTTTCTCCATCATCATCTTCTACTACATGGTACTTTTTCTAAAGTAACATTGAAACTCATAACCGAACTGCAGTCTTTTTTCCCCCTACTTTTTCCATTCATGTCCTCTCACTATTTCAGAATCAACCCAGGGTACTGCATGACATTTGTCATACCTTCCCAATTTCCTCTGGTCTGTGACCTTTTCAGTCTTTACTAGCTATTTTGGATTTTGAAAGTTTTCAATAGTTCATGTCAAGTGTTTTATAAAATTTTTCCCCATACAAGTGTGCCCCATGGGATTCTGTTATGACTAGATTGAGTTGAAGATTAGTCACATCATATGGGGGGGCTGTGACCTATAGTTGAGGTAGACTGTACTGGATTCTTTTGCTCTAAAATTAGTATTTTTCCTTTCCATGCTAAAGAGGAATTTTCAAGATTTGTTTTGACACATGGAGTAGACGGGTGTGAAGTAAAGGGATGGAGTTCGATAAGAAATAGTCATGACCTAAGTCTGTTTGTATAGATGTGAACTAGAGTGAGAACTGTGGGGGAGGATGACAGACAGAGGAGGGCAGAAAAGAGAAAAAGAGAAGAGAGAAATGAGAAAAATTCAACAGCACTAGTAATGATCCTTCAGGAGAGGGCAAAGGTGATTTCAAAGTGCTTAGGCTGCACAATAAAGTAAATGACAATATCAGTGACAGGAAGGTCTAGGTGGGAAGTTAAACAGAGAAGATAACTTTGGTTTTATGTGGATTATTTTAGTTTTCAAAGATATTGGTCTTACCTGTTGGATCAACCAGGACACAAATGAAAACACAGAACTGAAAGCCATAGGGAAAGTCAAGGTTGAAGAGAACCTGTTTGCAATCGAACACCATTAAAATGGAAAAGTTAATTCAAGAGGTCACCAAACATGTTCATTCCCTAGTCTTGCAATTTATCCCAGAAAAACAACTCTCCATGCCAGACGTTTCTTTGGCAGTCCTTATCACAGACTTTCATTATAACTTCAAAATAAAAGCAAACTGAGGTCAAATATCAGATCCCTGCAGGGAGATAACCTGGGCCCTTTGTCTGATGGAGTCTCAGCACCTGACAGCTCACTGCTCTTCAGGGAAATCCAGGGCAGCCACTTTCTTTTAACATTTAAAATTTAGCACTTTGGTTGGAGCCAAGTTCTTTGCGGCTGCTCCTCTCTCCTCTCCAGTGATCCAGCAAACTGACTACTTTGCTGGCAGCCCTGACTGAATCCTGGAGTTTTAAGACCCACGAGAGCAGAAGCTATGCATAATATTTCTTTTTGCTATTGCAAAGTACTTGGCATGGAACTGGAAGCATTCCATTTCATGGGGTAAAGCATGAACTTGAAAATCAGACTTGAGTTCAAAACCTTGCTCTGTCATTTACAGTTAAATAACTGGGCAAGTTGGATAATCTTCAGAGCTTCAGGTCTGTCACTTGAAATATTGTGAAAATTGTTCCTATCTCCTAGAGAGGTTGTAAACATTTTTATGTGGAAATGTATTACAGCTTTTAACACAGAGAGTGGACATAGTGCACACTTGATCTAAGGTTAATAACAGCCACTCTCTTAGCACTTTCTAGGAGTCAGGCATTGCACTAAGTGTTGTTGTATTTACTCATTTAATCCTCATAAAACTCAGAGACAGGTGGCTGTTGTCATCCTGACTTTGTAAATGAAGAAACTGAAGTACATACTGGTAAAATGACTTGCCCTTCCTAAGACAATTAAGAAGAGCAGAAATTGAATTAGGACCCAGATAATCAGTTTCTGAAATTTTGCTTTTATGCACTATGATATTAGGCACACATCACACAGAGTAATCAATGTTATGATTTTTAATGAAGCTTCTTTAAGTTACCATGAATGTAGAAAAGTCAAGAATATCTCCTATACCCAATTTTACATGAAATCTTTTTAGTTGTTTGAGTTAATAGCAGAAAAATACAGTATATAAATAATTTTAAAATTTATTTTTTCAGATGTTGGCCCTTGAGGGTAAAACTTCAAGATAATAAATTTAAATAGAAAGATGATGGCTGGTTATCAAAATGAAAGCTCAAATTTGGAAGCTTTCCTATGTAGAAGTTATATAGAGCATCATTTTGGGGCATCCACAAAGGTTCCCACAACACACACACACACACACAGGGGTTGCTAGCCATTGTCTGAGAGTCTACCAGAGCTGCTTTCCAGAATGTTGCCCAGGTCTCCTGGAATGGTGGCGTCAGGATCAAGGCCACACTTAGCTCTCAATACTATATTTCCTTAAATCTTCAACAACCTTCAATCCCACCAAGATTGAGTTTCCCTAACCTAAGGGTTTCCCCAAGGGCCTTCCTGCATCTTCCCAGCAAAACCAGTAGTGCACATTTCAGGTTCTAGTTACAAAAACATCCCACTTCTGGCACCAAATTCTGTTCTATGCCTAATCCTGGACACCAAAAAATGCCAGCACAAAGTCTAGCTGTGTACAACAAGTTATTTTGTTTTTCTTATGATTCTGTGGGTCAGGGATTGGGAAAGTACTAGCATAGGAGTTCTTACTTGGTTCTTCTCAAATGGATATAGTCAGATGTCACCTAGGAAGACAGTTGTCACAAGACTTGTCTGAGTTTTTAAAGTTAAAGTTAATGATGTTCATGTGGATAGCAGTTTGTTTAGCAATCAGCTGGGAACACAGCTGCCTGTGTCACCTGGACTGTTAAGTGTGAGCTCTTTGGCAAAGTTGTCTCTGAGTAGTTGAACTTATTACAGGGTGGCTGGTTTACCTCAGAGTGATTGTCCAAGGAAGCAGTAGGAAACCATTTGAGCTGTTCTGTCTTATCCAAGGAAGACACATATTACTTCCATCACACTATATTACTTCCATCGTATGCTATTTTTGAAGCAGTCATAAGCCTGCTGGATTCTAAGAAATGGAACATAGGCCCCACATGTCAAAAGGGGACATTTTGAAAACATTTGGACTCATCTTTTAAAGTTCCATATCAGATTAAAGAAATTCTCACTTTAGCTTCATTTATAAAATTTTTAGTCATCACGTACCAAAATTAGTAGTAAGAATATTACTAATTCTCTAAATAAATATTGTCTTATATAAAGATGTGCTAGAAAATGTTGCCTTATATAAAAATATTAATTAATAAGCTGTTAGATAGAATAAAGATGGGAGTGTATGTTCATTGAATGGAAATGTAAGGAACACAGACAATTAACAAATCTGAATCATTTCTTTGAAAATTCTATCAAACTAGATAGTTTTGATCAAAGAAAAATAACACAAGAAATGGAAAGGGACTCAGGGTTTGTGACAAAGAAGAAATTAAAAGAATAGGTGGTATAATGCAAAAGGCAATGAGTTTCACAACGTAATTATGAGCTCATGTAACACCTCCATTCCTCTGACTATTGTGCATGCTGTTGGCTCACAGTTCTCCTGGACTCTCTGCGACTTGCCTGTGGTTGAAAGAACCACATTGGCTAAAGTAATGCTCTCTTCTTAGGAGAAGGCCACTCGTAATGGTTTGTTGATGCAGGGTGTAAATAATCAAATCCCTTGCCCAAGAGGGGATAATTCTGAAGAATACCTGCCCGAAGAATGCCCAGGAGGATTGAATGAAAGCATTCCTGTGACGACATTGCTTTTCAATTTCTCCCTCTGCTGAATTGTTTCCTTTTCTCTCTTGGTAGGTTTTGAACATCAGAGTAGTCCTCAATGTATACTCCTCCTACAGAGAGCTCTCTCTCTTAAAGAAGCTCAGCCTGTGGCATTGGCCCCAGTAGTCTATTTAAATGTTTTCTTCATGGTTCTCACTTGGGATATTTTAAAATAAACAGTTGCACAGGTGAGAAATTAGCTTTCCCTGTATACCCTGTCTGTTTCTCATGATGCTTTAATGTTAGCACTTGTAACACATCAAAGAAAGAGTGAAGAGAGTAGGTACAAGAGGACCTTGGAATCACCTGGTCATTTCTCAGAGTCTTCCATGTAATCAGTTTTACTTCCAAACTATTAATAGCTCTTTCTTCTCACTTGCAATCTATCATCTATGGAAACTTAAGCTAAAAAGAACTTATTTGTATAAATAGAAATTAAAGAGGTGGTATTAAAATTTGTAAAGTTAAGTTAAAGAATAATCAGAGACAGAGATAGGAAGGTATGTTATCTGTTAACTATCTATCTATCTATGTATCTCCCAAGTTGAACAATGGTAGGAAAAAGAGGCCTTTTTCTCCAGTGTTTACATATTATTATTATTTGTACCTTCTGTGTCCCCCAGAAGTCCATAGATTAAAAGTTAGTCCCTGGGGGTTTGCTATTAGGAGACATTGGAATCTTTAAAAGGTGAGACCTCATGGGACATTTTAGATCATTGAGGCCATACCTGTGAGGGAATTGTGGGACCCCGGCCCCCTCTTGGCTTTCTCTATTTCTTTCTGGACATGAAGTGAGCAGTTTTCCACTGCTATATTCTCTGTCATTGCCATCTGGCACCTCCACCAGATGCCTAAACACAGTATTTTTATTGGATCCTGGACTGCAACCGTGAAATCCCTGAGCCAAAATAAACCTTTTCTCATTATAAGTTAATTATATTAGGTATTTGTTATAGTAATGGAAAGCTGACTAGTATATATCTTAAACCCTATGAAAGTCATTAATTGGGTCCACTTGGATCATCCAATAATCACAAGGACCAAATAGTACAAAGGATAATGGTAGTGTGATCAGGCAGGAGTGATTATGTCCTTGTAGCTAGAATGAGATATCATGACAGAGTTAAATGCAGGAAACAATGACTGGTAGCTAGCAGATACCAAATCAAATACAGATTTTTAATTAAAGTACTGTTTTCCAGAAGTAGGACAAATCATTAGCAACCACAATGAATGGGTGAATTTGTGGTTGTAAGATTATACAAGGCCAAATTGGACAGTCTTTATAGTCAAAATTTTCAGAGCTATATTCACATTTTCTTTAAGTCTCTAAAAGTAACTAGTTTCCATTTAAAGAAGAGACCCCTGCATCCCGAACAAGCTGCCACTGCAATGCTTGAGCCATGCAGAATCAAACTGTGCAAGGGTGAACTACAGTTGGGGCCCTGTGGTATTCCTCACTTCAACCCTCATTACAAGAGGGAGGTTCGTGGGTAGACCTCGGCTGCTGCAGCCAGCCTCAGGAATGGGATGTGAGCAAAGTTTGTCTTTCCTATACCACTAGTTCAAGTTTCTCCTCATCTCCAAACATCACTGTGGTGGTCCAAGTACTTTACCTAGTGGATTGACCAGACCTATATTCCTGGTCCTCTGGTGGCCACACTTTTCTTGGATCTTTGCCATTGTGATTTTCTATACAATGTTATAATTGAGCAAGGCGGGTAGATACTAGTTTGGTCCTCTGGGGAATTCACATGTTCTTCTCTGCCAGAGAAGAGCAATTTCTGAGGATCAATGTCATTTCTTCTCTCAGGATGTTATCTCTTCTCTTTGTCTGCTGTTCTCTTGTTAATAAGAGTCAGAAGTGACCTTAAAGCTGCGGTCACTTACGTTCAGTGGGACTTTAGCAGTGATTTTTGGTAGAATTATTCTCTATGTATGAAACACTGAACTTATAGTTTAGAGCCTAGAGGTATGGAAATGAGAGGCACAGGTTCACCAAATGGAAAACTCAACAATGGTGTGTGTAGCCCCTCTCTTCCATTTCTTGAGGCCATTCATTGCTGTATTCTCCTTTTAAGTCTCCCCATCACTCCTTATGTCTTTCCCCACTGTAGGGAATCCCCTGATTGTAGCCTTGTGAGATGCTAAGCAGAAGCTTGGAGAAGATAAATGTGACTGTGCTCAGCCCAGAGCTGAAGCTGATCCCTTTCCTGTCCTTAGCCTGTGTGGGTCAGTTTATGTGTTAGCTCTGGTTGACTATAATCTCCAGTTATGCAGCCAAATGCTAATACAGATGTTGGTGCGCAGGTATTTTGTAGACAGGATTAATATCTACAATAAGTTGCTTTTAGGGAATTCATACTAAATAATCTGGATGAGAGTAACCAAAATCAGTTAAAAATAAAATCCTTAAGAGTGGGGCTAAGATTTCCCTGAAAAAAAAATTCCACCTGTGGACAGTAGATTTAGTTCCTGCCAAAGAATTTCCAGCCTGGCCCTTTAGGGCCCTGAGGATTTCAGACTTGCATAGCCATCTGCCACAGTTATGTAAGTCAATTCTTTGTGATAAATCATGTATACATTAACATGTATCCACATATATTTGAATATATGCATATGTACGTGTCTCTGAATGATACATGTATACACATACACAACGAGGAATGTATGTATGCATATATTGTTGGTGTGATTTTTTCTGGGGGGACCTTGACTGATGCTAGGTCCTATCAAAATTGGGTAGCTTTTAACTTTCTCAGAGACTATTCAATCCAACAACAGCCCCGCTGTGATAGCAGACCCATTAAGGTGGAAAATTCAATCAACCCTTGAATCCCATTATTATTATAGTTAAATATTTGGTGTGAGCCTGAGCCTCTGTTCTTCCAAATTGTACAATATAAGAGTCTCTTTACATGCCTTCAAGGAGATCTTCTGGCCTTAGTCTTTGGTTGGACATCAATCATCTTCAGATTTTTAAAAATCTATCTTCTAAGTGTTCATTGCCCACAGCAACATCCATTCAGCTCCATAGTCCTCAAAATTACTAATTCTCAAATATTTCTTAATCATCTGATAAACTGCACGTATTAGTGTTGTCTCTTTCCCCAACATTCTGTCCCAGTTAGTCACTTGGAAGTGTTTGGTCCAACATTTTATCATTAAATGGCAAGGGGGATCCATGCTTCAATCACCATTCATGGAACCCTCTTGGCCTATCAGCCTGCAGGTTGTCCAGCTTATGTACAAAGTGTTATTGTAGAGACTCTTCTCTTCTACTACTCCTGGAGCCACTTGTTATGGTTTGAGTTCTCTGAGAAGAATATAATGACATAGGTATTTGCAAACAGGAAGCTTATTGTTGGGATGCATCAGAATTCACACCTGTGGAGGAATGAAGGCAGCAGGACTGAGCAGAGTGATACAGTAACAAAACTATCACACAAAACCAACAAAACCAACAAACCATCAGACAGTGCTATGTGACTTATGAAATTAAGTTGGTGCTGCAGAGTTGTGAGTTTGGACAAGAGGGATGAGGACTTCCTTGACCAGTCATTGTCAAGATAAGGGATAAAATTTTGGAAAGCCAACTCTCTTCAGCTGAAGGCAAGTTCTAAAGAGGAATTCAGGTGAAAGGTGGTGCTTCTACCAGCAGGAAGAATAAGGGTTTTAGTCCTGAACAAGTTTTCTGGGATGTGCCCCCTGGTACTCATTAGCTATGAGGAACAATCTACTAAATTGAGATCAATATACATCGATCATATATTTAAATATGTCTCTATCTTAGTTACTGGGGGTCTCAGGAACATAAAAGTCTTGAAGTTGACTGGGGTTTTAAAATAGTGATATTGTCAGAAAATCACAGTCTTTCCAAATAGGGATATATATAGTTTTCTCAGTTTGTAAGGCAACCCAAAGATCCCTATAATTATACCTATAGGAAATGAACTCTGGAAGTGATAAAACCTAGGGATGTAAGTTGTTGTCAGAGTTCTCTCTGGAGGTAAAGGTGCCAGACAATAAAAGCAAGACAACCAGTCTGGGTCACCAAAGAACTTATTTCCCTCATTAGAACAGAGGGTGTTACTTTTCTTGTGAGAAGTATGAGGCATGTGCTTTGGACCAAAGGCTGCCCAATATTTATTTCTATGTCTCTGTTTTCTAAAGAGTAATGCTGGGGCTGTTATCTTATTTTCATTCAGTTTTTAAATTGGTATCTTTTAGATGATGAAATTAATCACCTGTTTCATTCATAGACTACAGAATATGGAAAGAGGATTTCAATAGGCATAGAACAAAAATCCATTTGCTTGGAAACTAAATTTTCATTGCATGAGCTCAGTATGCAGCATCTGGTACTGACTTTGGGCTACAACCTCTTAAGAAGTGTTGAACATAATTTTAATTGTACATGGATGCTTGTAATTTACTGTGTGGAATTGAATGTTAGTCCAGAAGCTTATATGATTTTTGATCAGTAAGAGAAAACTCAAACTATTGTTTTACTTTCATTGTTTCTTCCAACTATATATTCCCTTCCTTTTAAGGCACTTTTTTTCTGTGCTCCCAGATTATCAGTGAATCACAAAATCCTTCTGTATCACATCAGCTATGAGCTTGAAATGTAACCTGAATCTAGTCAATCACACTAACCAGTTTCTGTGGTGTCACATTTGGCAAATGACCTAAGCAGGAGAAATTAATGTTCTGCCCTGTAATTTCTGTTTGAAACTTGGATGATAGGTTCCATTTTTAGCTGAGTTTCCTGAAATTGCAAGTGTATGCATATGGAATTACAGTTGACATTCCTCCTCACTGCCTGGAAGATACTACATATGGAAATGATTAAATCAACACAGAAAGCAAAACAATAAAGCTGGAGAGAAAGCACTGGTGATGATTTGGGCATCTAGGGCCAACTCAGTCCAAGACCCTTGCTTCTTGGTTACATAAGGATGTAAATTTTTCCTTTAGCTCAAGTTAGTTTTACATGGTTTCTGATCGTACTGCAAAAGAATCTGGACTCAAAAGTTCATCGGTGGATCTGTTTGCTCCGTCAATGACCTCTCTTCAGTTGTCTCTCTTGTTCAACTCTTCTTGATATTTCCCCAAGATTATTGGTGCGCAGTTTCTGAAGTTCTTTCTCCATTTACCTGCTCTATTCTCCCCCATTGCTAAGACAATCTCTACTCTGGCTGCACAAGACAGAGAATCAGGAGCCTTGAGCTGTGTCCTACTTTGTCACCAATTGTTTGTATATCCATAGGTACTTGTCCAAGCCTTTATTTCTCCATCTCCAAAATGAGAATTGGATGTGAAATCACTCTTATGATAGAGCATTCAGCTCTAAAATCCTGCTATTTTATGTAACAAGAGCAAGTGGGGAGAAAAAACCGTGCAGTTAGAGGTTGCATAAACTTTAGCATATGCTTGATTCAAATACAAATGCACTCAGGTGAAATAATTTTTAATGTGCCTTTTTACTGTTGGGTAAGATCATGATGTTCTATAATATGTGCATTTTTTCCCAGAAAGATAGAAGGAGACCTTTCTTTAAAAAAAAAAACTGTAAAAGATTCAACAATGCCCAGCGTTATTGTTCCTTGAATTCCAATTACCGGGGAACCATTCTGCACATTTTTCCTCATCACATTTCAACATGTCATCTTCTCTAAGTGAAACCAATTGCATTAAAGCAGTCAAAAAACTACAGTCATTCTCTTCTCTTCACTAAAAATGTAATCATACAAATTTAAATGCACATATTCATTTTCTTCCCCTTCAACCAAGCAAGTGCACCTCCTCAGAATTCACTGCAAAAGTGATTATCAGGTCTCCATCTATGAAAATCTTAATGGAAAAATTAGATACACAACACACTCCTGCTAAACTAAACATTTGATTTTATTACTTGCAAAAGTTGTATTCATTTTTGCACTGCCACCAAAAATCATTCCAGCTTTGTTAATTTTCCTTTTTTCATTCTTTTCTTCTATTGGGTATGTGTGCACATTGGTGTGTATGAACTAGAGAAAAGAGAAGAAAATCTTTGCTTAGATACTGAGGATGAAACCATACCAAATATTTAAACTTCAGAATTTCAAGAATATATATATGGAAAAGGTTTTAGTTTATTCATGTCCAAGAATTTTAAACTTTTTTCATTTGTTCCAAGTGAAATTAAACCTGATTCTAACCCCTATTTGCCATAATAAATGAGAAATTTACCACCTCTTGTTTTGTAGAATTCTTTCCCTTTCAAAGGTCACTAGTATCTCTAAGGGCAGCTACATCCTGAAAATACAGCATAGGTCCTCTGCTCATTTGACCACAATGGTCGACATGGATGAAACTGTCCAAGTGCACATGGTTCTTGAATTTGACAATATTGTTATTTCTCTGTCAGTCTTGTACAGTGTTGAGCTTAGGTGCCTTTCTCCCTCACATGAAGCCTTTTGACCACAGAATTTTGCTATAGGAAGTTCTGCCATCTTTCCAGGGTGCTGAATTCAGATCAGAGGAACTGAATTCATAACATGTGGGGGCCGCTTATCTCTCTTTTTGATGTTAATTATCCTGTTTTAATAATTTAACAATGTATACATATATTGTAATTTCACATTTTACTCAATAAATGGATACAATTACTTGTCAATTAAAAATAAAATGAAAATTTAAAAGATGTCAATGGAAAATAGCGATGAGGAAGCCTTGAATAGTAACGTAATGATATGCAGTGGGTGACATTATGGATTCATTTTAGGTAATTTTTCTAACCCTTCATGGCCTTACTTCTTTCTCCAGCCTATGTAGATGCAAATAGCACCACAGGGACTTTTTTTGTTATTGTTGTTGTTAAATTCTTTTATTGGTACATTGTAGGTATGCAACACAATTACATTTCTCATTGGGAATTGTACCTTTACATAATGCATCTTGGTTCTTATTGTTTCCC
>NW_004624732.1:22539377-22598796 GCF_000247695.1 Heterocephalus glaber | reverse complement strand
TTTTCTTTATAGAGGTCTTTCATTTCCTTTGTTAGATTGATTCCTAAATATTTCATTTTTTTGGAATTGTTTCTCCAGTTACCCTGTCAGTGAGTCTGTCATTTGTGTACAAGAAGGCTATTTTTTTTTTGAGTGTTGACCTTGTGTGCAGGTACTATACTGAATCTGTCAATTAAGTCTAGAAGTTTCTTGGCTGAGTTTTTTGGGTCTTCCATGTAAAGTATCATATTCTGATTTTGTGGGGTGGAACACTCTGTAAACATCTATTAAGTCCATTTGTTCAATAGTTTGGTTCATTTCTAGAATTTCATTGTTAACTTTTTGTCTAGATGATCTGTCTATTTGTGATAGTGGGGTATTGAGGTCCCCCACTGCAAATATATTAGTGCTTATTTGGTTTTTCATGCCCATTAATATTTGTTTTGTATAATTGGGGGCATTCTTATTTGGTGCATATATATTTATGACTGTCATTTCTTCCTCTGGAATTGTTCCCTTCACTAGGATGTAGTGACCATCTTTGTCTCTCTTAATTAGTTTTCCTTTGAAATCTACCTTGTCTGGAAATAAGATTGCTAATCCTGCTTTCTTCTGAGTTCCTGTTGCATGGAGAACTGTTTTCCATCCTTTTACTTTCAGCCTATGAATTTCTTTTTGAGTTAGGTGTGTTTCTTGTATACAGCATATTGTTGGATTTTGCTTCTTAATCCATTCTACCAGTCTATTTCTTTTGATTGGTGAACTGAGACCATTAACATTGATGGTTATAATTGATAGATATTGACTTGTCCTTTTCATGATGCTTTACTATTGTTGGCTCTTTGATTTTTTATTTTCCTCCTTTCCCTTTAGTTTCTAGCCTTGCTTACTGGCTTCCCTCTGTTAGGCCTCATGGAGTTGTGACATTCCTTGTCTTTTTCTAGAATATTGTTTAGAATTGTCTGGAGTGCTGGTTTAGTGTTCATGAAATTTCTCAGGTGTTCTTTTTCATGGAAGTATCTAATCTCCCCATCAATTTTGAAAGATAATTTTGCAGGATACAACAGTCTAGGTTTGAAGTTATTTTCTTTTAGGGCTTGAAATACTTCACTCCAGGCTCTCCTTGACTTGAGGGTTTGTGTTGAGAAGTCTGCTGTGATTCTGATGGGCTTTCCTTTGTAGTTGATTTATTTCTTTTCTCTAACTCCTTGTAGGATTTTGTTCTTCTGTTGGGTTTCTGGGATCTTAACTATTATATGTCTAGGTGTACATTTTTTTATTTTGATCTTGGCTAGTTGGCGTTCTGTATGCCTCAATTATCTACTACGTCCAATTCTCTACTTCTGTCTGGGAAATATTTTACTATTACTTCTGTGAACAGATTTTTTATGTCAATTGTACTTTCTCCTGTTTTTTTGTAGACTCCTATCAGTGTTATGTTATTCTTCTTTGCATCATCTAGCAGCTGCTAGATTGATTTCTTGTGGTCCCTTACTATTTTTAAGAAATCTCTGTTTTCATGGTCACTAACCACAATCCTGTTTTCTATTTCTGATACTCTATCTTCACATTCCCTTAATCTACTGTGAATGCTTTCCATGGAGTTTTTAATCTCCTGAATATCTGTTCAAATCTGTTTTGTGGATTCCATTTCTTTTTTATGTTGGGCGATCATGGTTTCCATTTCTTTCTCATTCTGGGCATTCATGGCTTCCAGCGTGCTTCTGAGCTCATCTATTTTTTTTTTTTATCTGTTTCTGTTCTAGAGCCTCTAATCATATCTTTCACTCTGCTCACCATTTCTGTAGTTATCTGGAAGATTATTTCTGCTTTGAATTTTTCTAGAGCCTCATTCATCTCTTTTGTTACTTCCTGTGCTATCAGTTCAGGGTGCCCAGGTGGTTGATTATCATATTTTTCCACCTTGTTTCTGCCAGGATTTTCTTTGTGTGGGGTGGAAGCCTGAGTTTGTGCCTTGCTTAAATGTCTTCTTATTTTGTTTTTGGTACTGTCCTTGGTTTAATTCCTGGGTTGATACTTCAAAATTGCTTATTGAATGTATCTTTGTTGCTTGTGCTTAGAACCCTTGTGGAACGTTTGGTTTTCAGAGGTGTCTTCCATATATAGCTGGTCTTTAGGTTTTGAGTCTCTAATGACTCCAGGATTATCTCATTTTCATTATACCAGGAAGGACAACTGATTAGATCAATCACAGTACCTTAGCCCCAATGATACACTTAGTAACACCATAGCATCAAGCACAGCTTAGAAAATGACAATTTGTAGTAGTTATTAATCTATCACCTTTACCTGTGTGAATTAAATGAAAATTGAGGACCAACCCAAGATATGTTTATTGTGAATAAACTCTTCAGTATAGCAACTTTACCCTTTAGGATGGGAGTTAGAAGGAGTTGGGGAGGGAGGAACAGATAGGTAGAAGGATCTGGAAAGGTTAGCAGTGAGGCCAGAAGACACAGGAAGATCACACAAACCCTAAGAAACTATTGAAGGAAAGAGTAAAAGGGAGATTGAAAGAACAAAGATGTGAACAGATCCACTTAACAGTGATAGGGAGGTTAGATACTGTATTTACTTTCCTTTAAAACTAATGATAATCAACAGAAGGAAAAAGAGACAAAAAGAAAAATAAAGGAGTAATCTGAATTAGGTCCAGAAAGGAACAAGAAGAACAATGTGGGACAGCAAGAGATACAGAGAGAGAGAGAGAGAGAGAGAGAGAGAGAGAGAGAGAGAGAGAGAGGGAGAGAGAGAGGAGAACAGAAAGAAAAAAAGAGAAAACTAAGAGTCTCTGTGCATGTTTCATTATTTGTGAAGTGAGGATATGTTAATATCTAATATATGAGGTTCTTATGAAGGTTAAGTGGGCTCTTATTTTTAAAGGACTTATCAAATTGTTAGGCTCCTAGTGAACACTATGGAAATGTTTCTTATGTATTAGCCACATTTTCAGGCTGTAATTTTTGAATTCAAGAAGCCCTCAACATCTGATGTAGAACCTAATGAGGTGGTCTTCAGAATTAGAGTTTAAATCTTCATTACATCAACTGTGGGAGAATGGGAAGAAGCCACAAGCCTCTCAGCTTTGGTTTCTTTGTCTGGAAAATAGAGCTATCACTATCTACTCATAGGATGGTTGTGAGTGGTAATAAAAATGATGTCTATGAATTTTCTGGTAAAAAGCCAAGAAGTTATTTATCTCTTGACTACAGAGAGAAATTTATTTCCTCCTCTGATGATATGCTGTCCAAATAACTCTATTATCACATCTTGGACAAAGGGCACCATCCTTTATTTTTGTTCTAGGACATCTCTGATGTCCTATTTTCCTGATCACAAAGCCAGATACCAGGTAGATGCACAACAGTGTATAAATCCTGTTGAATTCAGTTAACTCATCTGGAGCTACAGAAGTGCATCTAGATTATCTTTCAATTGGCTGTCCCTTGTCATCAGAAGAAGTGTACCATCTGTAGGCCAGATCTGGCAGCAGGACTCACCCTCCAGATACTTTCATTTTTCATAGAGAGGAGCCATGGTAGGAAAGAGTTTTTACCATGGATGCTCTTTCTGGAGCCAAGCAGCCAGGCTGCCTGGATGGAAGCAGATGCAATGTGTTTGGCCTGAAGAAGTCATCAGAAGGTCCTTCAGGTTGCCTGGGAGGATGCATCTGGTGCCCTTATTGGGCCAAGTTTAACACATGGGGCTGTTAGCAATATTAAAGACTATCCTCAAATGGACCCATCCAAATGTCATTTATATTCAGCAGTCTTCTGACTCATTCTGTGTGGCAAAGACGAGTGAAAGGAATAAGCAATGAGATTTTGCTAGAAATAAGATCTATTCTGTGAGGGTCAAAGAGGAATTCAGGTGATATTCATCACTTGCATTCTATTTATTTATTTTTAATTCAGTTAATCAAGGATTAAAGACATGATGCTTGTTCCATGTGTCCATTCTTGACTTAGGAACTTTGTGGAACATCACAGAGGAGAACTATTTAATTTTGTATACTGTTTAACAAGCATTCACTCATTTATTGCATAGTTTTTGAAGTGTGACTGTGTGCTGAACATTGGTAATATGTCAGTAGACTGGGCTGTACAGGAGAAAAGCAGAGAGAACCACAGAAACTGAAATGCTTATAGGGAATTTCAGAAATAAGGGAAGAATTGAGCATTAATTATATGATGAGAAAGATAGTAATAGCTGATGTATTTTCTGCTTTGGCCCCTTTAATTTAACACAGGTCACCAGTATACTGCATCAGAGGGATAATGCAAACAGCTTCGTTGGAACACATTTTCTGCCTCAGTACTCTCCAGGCTGCCTACTGTTGTTGAGTGTAAAAATGTCTAGTCCCCTAACCTAAGCTAATGTTGGAGGTTGTAGTGACAATTAGGCTGTTGGTCAGTACTACCTGGTAGTCCTGTTCTTTCTGGGCACTGGTAGAGCTGAACTTTCTTTTCCTTTTCAAGTTCTGTCTGGCCATGTAACTAACTTTGGCACATGAAATTTGAATGGAAGTAATCTGCATTGCTTCTAGATGAAAGCTTGAGACCACTGTGTGAGTCTCCATGACGCCTTCTTCTACCATAGTCATGTAAACATGTGCATCAGTGAAACCCCATTATTCCGCAACCCTTAGTGACAAAAGACACTGGCTAATCTGAACTGGCATGAGTGTGAGGGTGAAATGCATTTTTGATGTGTTAAGTCACACATGAGATTTGAGGGCTATCTTTTTCTTGAGGCATAACCTAGCTTACCTTATCTGAATTAGAAGTGTAATACAAATACCAGTTCTAATAGGGACTAAGGACTAGTCTAGTGGTAGAAGGGGTGATTACATTCCCCAAACCATGAGGAAATCTCAAAATCCCTCCAATTAAAAAAATCATCTTTTCTACCTGGTGGTCATAAAGACTCTGTAATTCTCTCTCCCTGTAGCTCCAAATTATGGCAGAATCCCTCCAGTTAAAATGCAAATGTGATCCCCTACAGCTGCTAATTAGGCAGCTTCACAGACTGAGTTTGCCAGCTGTTTCTTTCTAGCCCAGTGGTTCTCATGCTCTACTCTGGCTCCAGCCTCATGGTCTAGTATTAAGATCAGATACAATGTGATTCAGCACTTTCCCTTCCTCAACTTTCAATGTGAAGAAAGTTGACTCTGATGGGAGTAAATTTCTTAATTAAGAGAAAATGCCTCCATTAATTATATTTAAGTCTTTTACCTGCTACTGAGGATCAATAGTGAAATGGAGTTTTCAGTTCCATATATAATTACTTTCAATTACAACTGTTTACATCTGACATTCCTCATGGTTTCTCATAGAAAGACAAGTGAGATATGTAGGTTTTCTGGAGCTTGAGTCAGTTGACAAACATTGATACTTATTTACCAATGGTTCAGGGATTTTCATGGCTCTTCCTGTTCTCAGGAAAGATGTGTTACACAGGGAGGATGCCAAGAGGAAACAAAACACCCCAGGGAATTATGACACCAGCAGATTAGGCACATCCTGCAGACAAGTCTTCAATACTCATTGCTTTAAACCATTTGCCACCACTGTGCATGTATAACAAAGGTAGGTAATGTTAAAAGAGAGGGAGGAAAAGGAAGTGGGGTTTGTATTCTGAATTTGGAGGAGAGTTTTAGGTTCTGATGGAGAGAAGCCAAAGTGTGGTGAGAGGGAAAGTGTACTGGACTTGGTAACAGGGAACAAGGGAGACAAACTGTGTTCATGGAACCTCATTGTCAGGATGAGTATTGAGACTGCTTATATCCATGTAGCTTCATTATTTCCTCCAAGAAATTTTTGCTCCAAAAGAGAAGTTTGTAAACCAATAAATAACTTTCCTGGTGCTCCAGGGAATTTCTGCAAAGTAGGGTGTGCAGGCAAATGGTTTGCTCATCCGCTCACCTACCTAATCTAGTCCACTCCTCAGGCACACTTCCAGGTCTCACCTCATTGAGCTGCCTATCTCACACCATGATCTCATAAATGAGACTCAATGAGAAACTGATTCCCAGCCTTGAAAGATCTGCCTTAAACCCTTAGCCCAGCACCAAGAACTCTATGTATATCCTCCCAAACTCCTCCTATGCTACACTCTGAAGTGTTGAGCTAGTATTTCCCTGTCTTAAATTAAGTAAGCCTTGGTGAAGTACAGTAGGTTAGGATCATGTGTCTATCCTGGTTAAATATCAACTTCTCCTCTTTCAGAAATGGAAAATTTGTCTTTTTGAATATTTGCTAAAAGTGACAAAATGCTTTCTAAAGAATAATTTATTTTCTCTAACATATTCATTTGTGCTTGTTAATTAACTAGTCCAGTACCAACCACAGGGATTCTGGTTGTGTTGATGCTGCATTTGAACAAATTAAAAGAAAATAAATGTGCATGTTTTGGCCAAGCTACCCAAATTTCAAATTAAGTCTACACTGTATTCCATCTTGAGGGAAATATAAGCCACTCTGTAAAGAGAAGCATAGCTAGTACAAATGAGAATTCTTGAATTCTGGTATTTTCTGCTTAAATTATCATTTCCAGTTTTATCAATTTCAAAGGAGTAGATTTTTTTTGCCATGGTTGATAATTCCATGATTGCAAAATACAAAAATGAGTTTAAGGCTATTTGGACTTTTCTTAGTCTAAACTTTGGCTGTAACACCATTTTGTTTGCAAATGGAGACTCTGCTCTTTGGGTTTTATCTATTCTCAAATTAATTAGCCCCTTTCAATAATCATCACTGGCATGTCTCACATTGCAGCAGACGGCAAAGACACACTTTTGCTATCTCCCACATTGCAATGATTTCTGCAAATCAGATCCACCTCCAAAAGCCTGGGAACAGGCTTTTGGATTCTGCTATCTGAATAAAATGAGAGAAAAAGAGTATTCCTCTCAACCCAGCAAACGACATCTAACAAACAAGTACTGAGTGTGCAGGATTCAAACCATGACCCCTCATGATAGCCCCATGAACTAGGCACTATCATTAACCTCATTTTAAAATGAGAAAGTAGAAGCAGGGGAATTTGAGTGAATTACCATATGACAGCAGCAAAGATGTGGGGGAACTGGTGTGTGATTGCTACCTTCTCTCTTGTCTTGTGCACCTAACCACATTTTCCATTACGGCCTTGATTTATTGAACACTGTAGTTCATCTTATAAAACAAACATAGTATCTAGATCGCAGTTTCTTCATTCTTTGTTTCATAAAAAGTGGGACAAAAATGGCTTTTCATTTTCAACTGTATAACCAAAGGATGAGGTTTCTCCCAAATAAAGTGGTACTTGTCATTTAGCAAGCAGATGATAGCTTCCTTTTCCAAAGAAAATTCATAGATTCTTGTAAACACCAGAACAAAGTTGAATTCTGTCTGCCCAGAGGATTTCTTTCCTCCTCTTAGGTCCTAAGGTCAACTGGACTTGAATTGTCATTGAATTTCCTGTCTGTCCCTTTATTCATTTTGAGGCTGCAAAGTAGATGACCCTGAAGCTACCCTTCTACCAGCACTTTTCATGCCCTAGAGTGGCCCGTCTGTTGCCAAATTGTGGAGTCTTTCTTCTCTCTGCCTAATTTTCCACAAGGAAATGTTATATCTCATTCCTTATTTTCAAAATGATGTGCCCAGTGGTTTTCTACACATTTACAATTCATTTTTCTCTTTGCATAATGTAAGATGAATCCATTCTCTTTACTTATAATAGATCACTTGTCCATTGGCACAGAAGAGGTGAAAGAAAAATGAGACTGGATTAGCTTTACAAGTGAGATTGTAGTGAGAGAGAAAATGGAAAGATTTTTGTTAAAAACAAAAGTGGAGATATTTTCCAGATGCCGCAGATTCCTTAAAAAGGAGGTGGAATTGTTTTACTTTGAATGTATACCTATTTAGTCTTCCTAATAAATCACTGTACTCTCATCTTCCCTACCCACTCCAACTTAATTTGCGAAATGCAAAGATGCATGCTTTATCTGTGAGCGAGAGTCTGTTTAATTGGCAAGTTGTCACATTTTTGTAATTATGGTTTTTTAACTATGGGAAAAAAGACAAATGGTAAATTATAGCAACATCATTTGTCATTTGGTATAACGATGATCTCTGAATTATAAGTGCTGTGTGCACTAATGCATCTGTTATTTTTCTGTGACAAATAGGATAATCAAAACCTCTAATAGATTGTACTTTTTTCTCCTGACTGATTTATTTATTCTCTTTTCTGTGTTTAGAAAATCCACTATCACTCACCACCTCCACAGACAACCAAGGCAGAGGTAGAGAACTAGAACTGAGAACAGATCAGCTTTTTTCTGGAAAACAGACCAAAGTAAGACTAGGATCATGGTTGAAGAATGACATCTAATATGGGCAACATGAGGAAGAAGGTTGGTGCTTGAGGACATCATTTGCTTAGCAGCATCTCTTTGCTGGTATGCATTATTATTCTTACCATGACAGGGAAGGGAAGGAGGGGGAGGAGAGAGTCACACAGGAGTGTTTCAAAGGTTCTTAAGCAGCCTACAGACTTGTGTTCTTCCATCTGGGTTAAATTTGCCATTTGAGCCAGCTGAAAAGTGTGTGTGTGTGTGTGTGTGTGTGTGTGTGTGTACAACATATCTTATTTATTTTATAAAAGTATCAAATGGGGACTATAATACCAAAAGCAAAACTCAAAATAGTTGCTTCTCTAGGACAGTCTTTGAGAGAGAGAGGAAACAGGAGGAAATTAATGTCCTGTTTCTATTTTGAAAAAGGAAAGAAAAATAAGGAAAGGCAGCAAAGGAGTAAGAGAGCTATCACACCTGGTAGAAGTACATAAATGGCCATTGTATGGATGTCACAGGCTTGTGTCTTTTCTTCTGCACCACCTTTCCCATCTTTCCCACTGTTCCTCATGATCTGGTTGGGGCAACATTTTCCTGGTGTTCTTCTTTCTCTCCTTTTCACGGGCGAGCTGTGGGGATCTCAAGCAACTTGTTCAAACCACTGATGTGAATTTACCTTACAGGGATGAGAGGATTCTATTAAATGCAATTGTCTTTATTAGGAAATAAGAACTGCATACCCTCTCAGTGTATGTATTCTTAGAAAATCTCATAAACAATGATCTATTTCTGAAAGTGATAGGTTAAAGAAATATTACAAAAACTGGAAGCTACATCAACATCTTAATGTAAGTAAGGATATGTTCAAAGTTCATTACTTATTCATGAGTGTGAAAAGAAGGAAATTAACCTAAGTATTAGGAACCATTATCTATCATACATCATTTAGCAAAGAGGATATTTTGGAAGTATAATGGAAGTCGAAAGAAAGTCTAATTTAATTTTATGATCAAAGTATAATTTTTCAGTAAAGGTTTACTAGGAAATAGATTTTACTAATACAGCAATCTTTTATTAAACACTAGTGTCAATAAGTGACTAGCTATGACATCCATCTTTTCAGTATTTACATTTACAATTATAATTAATGTTAACTTAATTAATAGTAAAGATATTATTTAAAACACCATGGGATATAAATGCAATGTGATATCTTGGATTTGGTCATGGAACACATAAAGGGTATTAGTAGAAAAACTTGTGAAATCTGAATACAATCTTAACATTTGATTTATAGTAATTTACTAACGTTGGTTTCTTAGTTTCCCAAAATATATTATAAGCATAGAAATGTGTGATAATTTTCCTCACCCATCACAAAGGTCATGGCATCACTCTGTAACAGAAGATAAATTAACAAGCAAAAAGCATTATAAAATTTTTAAAACAAAGTTTTATATGACAAAATAGACTGGAGGAATGAAGTCCCAAAGACCTTTTCAGAGCTATTTTCATGAGAAGGTTTGATGACAAATGGCCATCAGGATGGAAATGTGATTGGACAAAAGCACCTGATGTAGTGGCAGTAGACTGAGGGGGTCTCAGCCAATCCAGTCTGTTAGGATGGTCTTGGTCTTTCTGTGTCATATTTTTTTCCTTTGGATACATATAGGACAAGATGCCTTCACATGAGTGTCTTCAGGTTGAAAGAGAGGAGGTCAGACTCTGAATTTCCTATGCTTTATGACTGGGTTTGGGAAAGAAGGGCTTTAGTTTCTATGACATGTCTTGGAGGAGAAGAATTTTGATTTCTGTGAATCTCTTCACTGAAAAGTGGAGGGGCTGAAGACAGGAAGACAATAGAAGATCAGAAAGATCACCAATCCCTCAAATGTATTTCAGTGCCAAACGTACTTCAGCATGCCAAGTCACCATACTTTGGGGTATCATTTTCTGAGCTCCAATGAAACCATGGCTATGTAAGATATAACAACTGGAAACTGGGTGAAGTATATTTAGGAAATCTTCTGTAGTATCTTTCCTGTAAGCTTAAAATTATTCCAAATTTAAAAGTTTATTAATTCTATTTTGAGGACTAGAGTTTAAGCTAAAACTTCTAATCAATTAGGTTGATATCAATTTTTGTCAGTGTTTTTCTTTGTGTGTGTGTGTGTGTGTGTGTAGATGTCTGGGTGTGTAGTACTGAGGATGAAACCTGGAAGATCATGCATGCTAGAGAAATGCTCTACCAATGAGCTACACTCCCCAGCCCTAATTAGGCTGTATTTGAAAAACTGTTTTTCTCAATATTAAATCAAAATCTTTGGAATTTCATTCTTACCTGACAACTGTACTAGACTATAAATAACAGCTTAGAGTTCTAAATATTTTATTATTGTTTGTTGCTGCAAATTTAGTCTTGAGTTCCCTCTTTCCAATCAATGGTCCCTCTGAATACTGCCAGCTCCCACTTTGTTACCCTATTATTTTTCCTAAAGTGGAACATTATGTATAAACAGATAGCTCCTCGGTGACATTTCCTCAAAAATCCCTTCTCCATTCTTCATAATTCTATCATTTTTTGACTGTTCACCTCTCTTACATCTATATACCATTTTAGTTGAAACAGGTCCTGGCCCATGTGGCTTCATAAGTATCTGTTATCAGATTTGACTATCTACAACCTTCCGTGAGAAAAATTCATCCTTTCTCAGTGGTTTGCCACAAATATGCTTCTTAAAAAAAATATAAATATTATTCTAACTCACTGATATTTTATTTAGTAGCTTCTGAGGTTTTATTAAATAATGTGTTATACTAGTGATCAAACGATATGGTGAATGTTCAAATTTTAAAATTTTATTATAATAAAAGGCATATTGCCATTACTCTCCCTCCAAAAATACTCCTTCTTTCTTCTAACACATTTATCTCATTGTTCTTGCCACTTTCTGAAGAAGTTCTAGAAATCTTCTTTCATGAGTGTTTCTATAAAATGAGATTAAAAAATATAGTGAATGCAGCTGCCAGATGCCATCCAATAGAAAGGCAAGTTTATAAAAAAAATTGCAGTGTGCCTTCATCCACCTTATTCACTGGATCTGGTGCTATGTGACTTCTGGCTCTTCCTCAAAGTCAAAATGACTGTGAAAAGTAAACATTTTGAATGAGTAAATCAGACATCAAAGCATCCACAAAAGTGCAGCAAAAGACACAAAAAAAGACTTTCAGAACTGCTTCGGGAGCGGCAACAGCAATGGGATAAGTGTGTTTGAATTAGGGAAGTGTATTTTGAGGGAGATTAAAGAGAATTTGTTTTTAAGTAATAATTTTTAAAAATTTAAACATTCATCATATCTTTTATTCACACCTTATATAGTGGTTTCCAAAGTAATGTCACATGACTTTTTGCTTTTAAAGTACTTTTGGAGTGATCTTTCTTCAGAGCTCATTTTCTGAGAAGCTTCCTTTTCTTCAAAGGTCTTAAAACCTGGTAAATTTAGATCTTTCAGATTGATCAATGTTGATGTCAGGGACAGAATTTCTTCAGAAAAATGCTTCGCTGTACTTTTGAAACAATAAAAAAAATGGGATACACAGAATTTATCAGTTTGTTCATATTTTATTCTAACCATCATTTTTAACTACCTAGTGTTTAAAATAATTTATTTTTGTCATATTTATCATATATCTACCTCGTGTTAGACACTGTACTGGGGGCAGAAAAGTGACAGCACAAGAACTAGGACCCTGATGACTGACTTCAATTCCATTGAGTGGGTGCTGTGGGGTGAGTCTATGTATATGTAGTCAGGTGTGTGAGTGTTTGAGGGGAGTGTGTGGGCAATAAGTAAAAATAACTGAATGAGACAGATGAAGAGATGAGCTTGGAAGGGAAATTGAGGTGGAATACACGAGGGTGCTTGAGGTGATTATAAGAGGTGATATTTGACCTTAGCTTTGAAGAAGTCAAGAGAGTTGAACTTTGAAGAGCAAGGAGCCAACATTTCAGACACTGGGAGCAACAATTGAAAACCTCTCAGACAAGAATAAGCCTGAAGGGTC
Organism: Heterocephalus glaber; assembly: GCF_000247695.1. Next base: position 22,586,390 of record NW_004624732.1, on the reverse strand, counting down.
AGAACAGAATAAGAGCTGAAGGGTCAGAACAGAAATCCAAATGACAGAACTTAGTGATCATATGAGAGAGTGGTACAAACAAAAGTTGGGGCAGTGGGAAAGGCTGCTTTGCTTGATTTTCCTGGGCCATGTAAGCAGCAAGTCTGGTGTCCTTTATTGGTGGATTTCATGGAGGATACAGAGAAAAGCAAAGCATATTTTCTTTCTCCAAAGAGCTCTAAGTCTAGTTGGATTCCTAGACAGTATGCAAGGAATTACACTATATGCAGTGTTGGAAAAAAGTCCTTTGATACACTCAAAGAGTTGCAGAAGCTAGGAAGAGAAACAGCTTTCAAGGCCAAAGGGCAGTCAGACACATTTCATGTAGTGGGAATCCCTTAAAATTGACTTGAAAAGGAGGGTTGGCCCTGCTAGGGTCTACTATGTGTCAGACAGTGTCACACATTAATTTATGAAGAAGAGTAAGAGATGTTATTCTTCAAGGACTGGTGAGAGATGGGGACAGACAAGGATGATGCAGTGTGGCAAGTGAAACCACAGTCCATGCACAGAGGTATTGTGGCCATGTTGTGGTTGTGTGTTGATTCGAGCCGCACACCCACAAGTTCACCCTCATGGGGTAAGAAAGTCAAGGACCAGGTAAAATATCCAGGTGGAGAAATAGTAGGTGGAAAGCACAGATGTGAGAAAATGCCAAGCAGCCATGGCAGATTTAATGGGTGTGGCAATAGGGTCACACCTGTGGACTCTCTGTGCTCACAACATTTATGCTGCAAAGACAGACTTCCCACATTGTATTTTCTGAATTTACTTAACTGTGCTCTTTATTAAGTGTAGTTTGCATTTGGTGGACATTTAATATATAACATGAGCTTCATCATCTGTCTCAAGATTTCAGTGGATCACAGTAACAACACTGACATTTGAGTTATTTTTCCAACATTTCCCCTCACTAATTAGCTTTACAAAGCTTTGCCAAGTGGGCTATTGAAATTTTTTTGGACTCCTGAGCATATCTGAAACACAAGCAACTCTATAATGAAGACTTTGACAAAATGTTATAAAACATATGCTATTGTTTGTATCTAGATGTCCCCAAAAGCCTCATTCACTGAGAAGTGGGGCTTTTTGGAGTTGGCTAGATTTAGGGTGTGATACTAGGATTAAGTGTGTGCAGTACTAAATTCGCCCACTGATTGGTTTATTACAGTTCTGGGTGTGACTAAATGGATTTACTGAAGACAGAAACTCCACCGTAGGTGTAGGTGGCACCACCCAAAAGGCTTGTATCCTGGATGGGATAAAAGGGAAAGGCAGGTTTGCTGCTGCTGCTTGCTGCCTTCTACCTGCTTTGTCATGAACTATTTCCCCTCTGTGTTGCTTCTCTGCCAAGGCATCCTGCCTTTGGGCCAACAGATATGAACTAAAACTTCTACAAACTGCTAGCCAAAATAAACTTTTCTGTCTTTAACTTTGGGTATCTGCAATGAGTAAAGTAACTAAGACAACATGTGTCAGTGTTTCTTAGGTAGAACAAATAAAGAGATAGACTGAGACTATGGATGAAGCAGATCATCCCAGCATCGTTGATGCATCCTTTCTTTTAGATTTAGACCCCGATGTGTCTAGGGCTCATTGAACTTCTGTGTCTAAGTCAGTGAGGAGTATTCTGTATTTTTCTCCTCTAAAGGGCCTGTCCTCTTCTCTGCTGTTTTGCTTCATTTCCCTGACCATTGCATGGTTAGGCATTTTTATCCCCTTCTTGGGAGCTGTTTTATATTTCACTGTAGATTCTGCCTGCTGTTTATGCTGCTCTATGGGGTCACATGCACCTCACATAGGGCTCCAGTGTGACCCTTGCAGAGACTTGATAGTTTTCTCTGGTGGTCAGAATTTTGCCTCTTACCTTACTTTTCTGTTATTTCTTCCTGTCTTAGAGATTTATCATCTCTGGTCTTTAAAATAGGCATACATATCGCCATGGATCTAGGAATATTTTTTCAGAAAGCATGGACAACTATAAGAAAATCATTTTCTAGTTCTCAGCTTCCCTCTGAACTTGTCCCTATGATTATTCTGCTCAAAAATCCTTCTGCCTGTTCTCTTTCCTTGTCATAATTGCTTTTTTTTCATTTTACAAAGAACTGGGCAGAAATAGAAATGGCTCTCTCAGCTCACTGCGATTCACTATAGTGCTCTGAAGAGTGTGTAAACACCTCCTTGGAACCCAGGAAAAGGGATGTTTTCCTCCCGAGGGCGTGCATTTTATTTCAGCAGGAAGCTTAGGGGAGCTAAGATGTTCTGCCATGGCAGCCAGTTAGCATCTTAGAATTCAAACTCATGTGGGAGAAGCTCATGGAAGGGATGCATCTTAATGAATTTATTTCAATTAAAATAGGAAATCGGACCTTTTCTCTCATAAATTAAATCTCTTTAGTTGATGGACTTAATAGCGATGACTGTAGATTTTAATCAAAATATGCTCAAAGCATTATAAATCATGCAATACAATGAAACACATATCTTTTGTTATCATTAGAATTATGATAAAATTCTCAAGTGTCAACTTCAAAAGTTTTAAGGCTCCTAGGACATCATAATTTTCCCATAGTGCATGTGAACAAAACAGCTCTTGGTGTTCAGTCTCCTGTGTCCTTTCGTCATTCAGCTTCCTCTTTCCATTTTTTCTTTATCATTCTAATAAACAGTTCCTCAAAACTTATATACAAGAGTGAAATAAAATTGTTTTTAGAAAAAATTTGTCTACTTAGATAACTGTAATGGATTTGTTCTTGTGAAAGCCCTTTAAGCAATAGAATAAAATTGATTCCATAGTTGTTTTTCCTATCTTCACATGGTCTACTTTCTCAGATATTATACTTAAGGCAGTCAGTTTGCATTTTCAAGGAATCAAAGCCTTAGGGACTTAAATGACTGCACAAACTAGTGGATTATTAATGAGCCTAAAGCTTAGTAGAAATATGATAAGAACATATTCAGAAAAAGACCTAATTTACAGCAGGAGGCTAGGAGTTAGGGGATGCACTCAGCTTGTAATTCATAACAAAAGACTTCTCTAAAATCCAGTTCCTTCTGGAGGAAAGCAAATCCAGAATCCATTTATTTATCAGAAATATTCTAGTATACAAGCAAAGTTATTTTTAATGTATGTCTCATAATATTTATACCCAAATGTCAAGGGAAAGTTGTGCTATGATCTGGAGATCAATTTGATCATTTTCATGAGAGGAAGCACTGCCCCTCAGGACCACCCTTGTCTGCAGAGATCTCTCAAAGTGCTGGAACTGGTAGACACACACCTTCCCCTCTCTCCAGCAATAGGGCAAATAAAATTCTTAGATCAGAAAAGTTGCTGAGTTGGGATACACGTGAAATAATTACATATTTTCACCTTTTTTGAACTTTGGATTTAGGAAGGCACTGAATAATTATCTTAATAAATGAAAATAATAGCTTGGCTAGCAAGACCAAGACAAGCAGAAAACCAAGTGAGAAAAAAAAACCTTTGCCAAGCTGGATGCCATTATGGTATGGGACAAAATGAAGCCACTGAGGATTGTATAGTGTGGTTAGAGAAGCGAAGAGAGGGAGAGCAGGTAGAATGAGAGTGATCTAAATGGACAAAAATGTTAGTACCAACATGAGAAGCAGAGGAATATAGCTATGACTGAAAAAAATAGGTATTAGACTCTGGAAAGACCAAGGGGACTTTTGGTAAGTCAGGGAAGAAACAGTATGAAAATTGATACTCCAGGCAGTATTGCTCTGGGATAAAGGTGTTGTCCCATGTAAGGTGCAGCAAACTGTGGCCTAATGGTCCCTGAGGTCCACTGGCTATTTTTGCATGGACTAGGAATGGAGAATGGCTTTTACATTCTTAGATGGGTTTAAAAAAATCCAAAGAAAAGTAAAGTTTCATGACATAAAATTTATGTGAGGCCGGGGATTTAGCTCAGTGGTGCTGCCACCTGCCTCGCAAGCACAAGGTCCCGAGTTTGATTCCCAGTACCAAAAGAAAAAGAAACACATTATGTGACATTCAGATTTTAGTATCCATACCAGAGTTTAGCTGAAACACAGCCAGTTTATTTATGTATCATTATTTGCACAAATAGAAATGGAATTGAGCAGTTGTGACAGGACCCTGTGTCTCAGAAAGCCTAAAATGTTCACTATCTGATTCTTGACAGAAAAATTCCAATTTTTGTTATAGGAAAATTGTGTTAGGTTTTCAACCAGATAGACCCTGGTTCAATTTCATTTTCCCCTGTTACTTGGGTTGGTTTATTAATTGTACTGGCTTCAATTTTACCATGTGTGAAACAGAATCAAAATATTTTATCTTGGTGGATCTATGATGATGATTGGCAATAGAAATAATATATACATTAACTTGGTAAAATTGTTATAAGTCACTGTTAGGCACAAACAACCTGTAATCATCCTACCTAAGGTTAATCTCATCTTCATTCCTTTGGGTTTATCTCCTCTCTTTATAAAGTTATTCAATAGTCTAAAATTCTCCCATATAATAAACATCTTCTGAAATTGTCACATCACTATGACTTTAAAAGTTTAAATCATAACATTTTTAAACATTGTGAAACAACTTTCCCTTTCAAGCTATTTTCTTTTTTTTTTTGTATATCCTTTTATTGGTACATTTTAGGTGTACAATATAATGACATTCATCATTGGAGATACACACCTTTACATACTCTCTTGGTTCTTATTTTTTTCCACTTCTCCTGCTCTCCCTTCAACCCCTCCATCCCTTCCTATTTACATCAAGCTATTTTCTTTCATAAATACAGAGCTAATTAACTTTTGTTCCCCTTTACCACCAATCTCTTATATTTGTTATCGCTGTTTCTTTACCCTCTATTCTATCTCCTGCTAACTATCTCTCTTTTGAAATCCCAAGCACTGGATCAACATTGACTTGTGTGTCTAAGCCTTGTGGAGAATATTTAGTCTTCATCATTCTTTACTTCTCATCAGTGGGTGGCTGTGATCACTGCCTTCAGATTGGTACTTTCCTCTCCTGGACCAACTCTGCCATGACACCTTTTATTGCACTGACATCTCTTTTCCTTCTTTTCCTGTCCATTAAATATTGCACACACTAAAGACTGCCTCTACTCTGACCCTTCTTCAGTCTTTCTCAACAAGTCAATAATGGGTTTGATTTTGGGCAAATACCACACATCTCCTCCAGCAAGCTCCCTTCCATTGACTATCTCTGTGACATCCCCTGACTGTCTCAAATGTTCCCTAAACTCAGTTATCACCTCAAATCACAGGATGGAAACAACTCCTAAGCATAAATCTCTTAAAACCTAAGACCTTGTAATTTCCATGTGAGGACAAAGCCATCAGCACCATAATGGTGTTTTAAAGTGAAAAGATGTTCTCAGTTTGGCTTTCGCTACTTATACTCAGTCAGTGGTTCTATCCCATTAACTCCAAGTAGGTTTTCAGGCACGCCACCCTAATGATAAAAGTATTGTCTTATTCTAAGGTCAAGAATTGAGCAGCAAATAATTTGAGGTAGGAAAAATGCTGAAAAACAGGTATGTTTAAATGGAAGGAAGGATGCAGGGGGAGCACTTTGGGTGCTAGAGAAGAAGATAATATTTTCTTCACGGTGCAAATGCATTAACCATTACTTTCTTCACTGCCCTGGTCCTTTGGTCTAGACATACTATTTTTACTTCTCCTCAAGATTATATTGTTCTTAGGATTTTTATCTGTGGAATATTTGTTTGAGCTTAAATAAGAAATGACTTTTGTTAAGGCTTTGTAGTGTGATAATATGGGAGATAGAAGATTTCTTCCTTTGGGTAATATACTGGGCTGCACAAAATTGGATCTGGTCTAGAAAATTTTTTGCAATTATTTAAAAAACTTCCTCAATTATGTATCCATAAAACATGGATGTTCTAGAAGCTAGATAGAAGAACACTTTTGCAACAAGTGGAATAAAGTTATATTTTCAAATTTAGAGATTTGGTTGACTTAAAGGATTTTTTCTAGATTTACCTTTTCTGTTTTGTAGTAGTCACTCCATTTTATAAACAAATAATTATCTAGTACAACACAGTAATTTAAGGAATAAAAATATCAGTCAAATATTCAAGTAGTGGTTTTCAGGTCAGTTACCTTAAACTTCCTTCTAGAAATACTTACTAAACTTCAAGATGGAATTTAATATATTAATATTTCATAATGGTTTACAAGAAATGATGTGGCATTCCAGGAGTCTGCCACCTAAATAAGTTTGGGAGGGGCTGGAGGTGTGATTCAGGGGGAAAGCTCTTCCCTACTAGGTACAAAGTCATATATTTGATGCCTAGCATGGCAAAACATGAAGTAAAAATAAATGAGTTTGAGAAATACTGATTTAGCATGCTCTCTTTAAAGTAAATTGACATCTTTTGATCATATTGTTATATCTTATATTGACTGATTCATGATCTTCATACTGACTGTATCTCTGACATAGTAATGATATAACAGAACTAATACTGTCTCTGGGTTAAAAAAATAAAGAAATTGTATATTTTAGCTTTTTAAGTAAATGTATTTATTAAGTTTGGATCTCAGTTTCACAGTAAATTGATTTTTCCTATGATTATGATTTATTACCACCATTAATCTAAGACCATGCTATTTTTTATTTGGTTGCTTCTAGTTTATTTTTAAAATTAGTTTTCTTGCAACTCTCCTTCCCAATTCTGCAGTGCTTCAGATTTCATTCCTCTTTTTCTCCACTTTTACCTAAGGTGTGCTTTTCCTCCCATTTCATTTTTTGATAATTATTTACATTTATGTATCTTTGACTTGTATTGAATGTTGTTTTTTGTAGTAGGGGATGCTTTTACTGATTTAGTATTGCAATTCTGATTTTGCAATTTTACAATGTTTTTCAAATCCGTCTGTGTTAATATGTATATCTAAACCTATTTCTTTCCTCAGATAATGCATGATATTGTACCATTTTCATGTCACAGTTTAATAATATTATTCCCATTTAAGTTATTTTCCACATGTCATTAAAAATCAGTCTGTGATGAGTAACTACATAGATATCTCTCTACCAAAAATGAAATTTATGAGAATATATACCCAGAAGTGGAATGCTGGAAGATAATGTATAACTTAATTTAAATAAATACTTCCAGATATGCATGAAATGATATGTCACTCCTATGAATAGTAGGCAAGGACCTTTTATATCCATACTTTTTTAAACTAATCATATTTCTGGTATAGTGATTGCTTATTGTTATTGTTAAATAAATATCCTCTTAACTACTGAGTTAGAACATTATTTCATATTCTTAGTAGCCATTTGAGATTCATTATTATTGAATTGCCCTCTCATCTTCTTTGTCCATATTTTTTAAAAATATGGTTGTCAAGGGCCAGGGATTTAGCTCAGTGGTTCTGCCGCCTTGCAAACGCAAGGTCCAGAGTTTGATCCCCAGTACCAAAAAAAAAAAGGTTGTCTTATTTACTCTAATAATTTGTAAGATGTACATCTACATATATACTCCCATTTGTCTTTATGATTTTTCAGGAGAAAGGATGACAAACATCTTGTTTTTGTCAGTCTTTTTTCCTTTGATTGCATTTATGTTCCTGTTTAAGCAAGAACAGTTATATAATTGACATAAAATTGCACCTCAAAATAATTTCCTTCCTGGTCTCCCTCCCTCCCTTCTTTCCTGTCTTTTTTCATTTCTTCCTTCCTTGTTGCTTATTCTTTTGGTGTGATCTCTAAGAATCAATTGCCATATCTGAAATTATGCATATTTATCCCTATGTTCCCTTATAAGTGTTTGAGATTTTGTATTATATTTAGATCAATGTTCAAATTTGAAGTAATTCTTTTGCATATGATAGAAAATGTGTGTTATATTTCATTCTTTTGCCTATGGATATCAAGTTGTCCCAGCATTATTTGATGATGAGAAGATATTTTCCCCCATTAAATGGTCTTGACACTCTTCAAAAAATCAATTAATATGTATTTTTTCTTCATTCTTAATTTTTTTCCACTGATTTTTATGTTAATCCTGTGGCAGAACTATCATGTCTTGCTACTTGTTGTTTTGCAGTAATTTTTAAATTGAAAAATGTGAGTTCTAAAACATTTCCCAGGTTGTTTTGATTATTAAAAGCCCTTTGAAATTCCAAATAAATTTTAAGGTCAGACTTCAATTTCTGCAAACAGAACAAGTAGAATTCTGATGGGAATTGTGAAGAATTTATTGATCAATTTGGGGAGTATTCCCATCTTAACAATATTAAGTCTTCTAAGACATCAGATGTTTGTTCACTCATTTAGATGTATAGAATTTTCTTTCAAAATATTAGTGATTTTCAGTGAACAAGTCTTATACTTCTTCTTAAATTTATTCTTAGGATTTTATTCTTTTTCTTATAATTTGAAATGAAAGTTTTTTCTTAACATCCATTTTGAATTTTCTTAATATTATTTTGTTTCTTGCAAGCATATACAGTACTATTGACTTACATGTATTGATCTTTTATCTGTCAACCTTGAACTCATTTCTTAGTTGAGTAATGTTTTAGTAGCCCACTTAGGATTTTCTATGTATGTTATCATGTGATCTTTATGTAATGTTATATCTTTTTTTTTTCAATTTAGAAGCCTATTGATATTTTTTATTTCTTACCTGTCCTGCTGGAGCCTCTAGTGCAATATTGTGTGGAAATAGCAAGAACAGTGTCTTGCTTTTGGTATTCAAGGGAAAGCAGGAGACTTCCACCATAAGTATCATGTCCTGTGGGTTCTTCATAGATTCATATTATTGGTCTGGAGAAAGTGTCCTTTTATGTCCAGTATGTTTATTGTTTTGAATATAAAATTGTGTTATTCTATATATTTTCTACATCTATTAGAATAATCATATGCTTTTGCTTATTTTCTTAACAAAAATTTTTAGATATCAAAATACCCATGTACTCTTAGAATAAATACTACTTGGTAATTCTTTTTACATGTTTTGCTGCATTGCTAGTATTTTGTTAAAGATTTCTGTGATCTATGCTCATAAGAGATATTGAATTTACTGTTTTTCCTCTTAATGTCTTTTTGTGGTTTAGGTATCAGGGTGCATTCAATTGAGAAGTGTTCTCTTCTTTTTTGTTTTCCAGAAGAGTTTGTCAAAGACTCGCATTGAATCTTTAATTGTTTGGCAGAAAGAGCAAGTGAAGATGTTTCCACTTGGACTTTCTTTGTGAATATTCTTTATAATATTAATTGAACATTTTTACTCATTATTGGTCTATTTAGATTGGCTGTCAACTCGTTTCAGTAGTTTGTCATTTTTTAAGAAATTTGTCCATTTTATCTAATTTATCAGCATAAAATTTCTCATAGTATTTCTTAACAATCCTCACTTTTTTCTGTGAGGCTGTTAGTAATGTCCTCTGATTCTAGTAATTTGAATCTTTGAACATTTTTTTCTTTGCCAATCTAGCTAAAGTTTATCAATATTGTTTAATTTTTAAAGAACCATTATTTGGCTTCTTGTTGTTTTTTCCATTTTTATTTTACTAATTTCTGCTCTGATTTTTATTCTTTTTCTATTTCTTTGCCTTGGAGTGAATTTTTCCTTCTTTTTTCTTCTATAGTAGATTAAATTATTAATTTAAGAACTTTTTCACTTTAAATATAAATACTTTTGAGTTGTGAATTATATGCTAAGTACTGCTCTGTCTTTATTGCATATTTTGTATTTTTATAATTATTCATCTCATTAGAATTTTCTAATTTTCCCTCTAATCTGTTCTTTGACTCATTAGCTATGCACAAGGGTAACAATTTCCATGTACATTTTGGTTTCTCAAATTATTTTTCTGTGGCTGATTTTTAATTTTATTCCAGTGTAGTAAAATATATTTTGTATAATTCGATATTTAAATTTATTTTACCTTCTCTTATAGACTAACATTATGTGTCTTTGAGACTGCTTAATGTGCCCTGAGCAGAAGATACATTCTGATGTATTTGGATGAAGGGTTTCCTGGATGTCTGTTACATTTATTGGGTGTATAGAGTTTTTCATCTCTTTTTTTCATTTTTCATATTCTGCCTAGTTTTTCACCTGTTATAGAAAGTGTGGTATTAAAGTCTGTAACAACTACTGTTGAATTTTCTACTTCTTATTTTATATTGGTTTTTGTACCATGATTTTGAGGTTGTGTTGTTAGATTCATATATATTTATAGTCATTATATATATATTCTTGATTCATTGACACTTTTATTTCTATTAAATTTTTTTATCATTGGTAATATGTTTTTTATTTTAAAGTCCATTCCATCTGAAATTAATGAAGCTACTCTTGCTTTACTACATTTCTTGTTTCCATAATGTGTTTCTTCTGATACATTTTAGATCCACTTTCAATCTATTTGCATTTTTGAATCTAAAGCTGCACTTGTAGACAGTACCATGATGGATCATGAGGTTTTGTTTTTAATTCTTTCTGCCAATATTTGTCTTTTAGTTAGATTGTTTTACACGATGAATATAGATGGATTTACAAATGACACTTCATATTTTGTTTTGTTTAAAATAAAAACAAACAGCCTTCTGGTACATACAGCATAGTACACAGCAGTTTTCTTCTTTACTAATTTTGGTTTAATGTTTATAATAAGAAATTTACATTCACATTTAAATATGTTTTAGGTGAATTAGTTGTCTTTTTAAAAATTTCTGTGTCAAAAATGTATTCTTTACATTACTATGGTTTAGGACATAAACCTATGATACGGTCATACAATTCAGTTTTGCATGTTCAATCTTACTTGGACATTTTTATTAGCTCTAGTTTCTTGCCCATTTCACTTTCTTATGAGCAATCATATTATCTGCATATACCATAATTTTATTTCTTCTCCTCCAATTTTTATAATTATATTATGTCACTAAAGGCATCTCTTATTCCTTACTTTAAATGAAATATTTAAATTTTTTATTTCTGTACTAAATGTTAGGTTTTTTCTCGAAATGTTTTATGAAGTGTACTTATCAGATTAAAGAGAGTCATGTACATATGTATATATGGACAAATATTTTAAAAATTTGTGAATACATTTTGAACTTTATCCATTGCATTTTGCTTTCTGTGGTAGTGTTGTTTTTCTGCCTTAGCATGTTAATTTCATGAAATCAAATGACTAGCTTGTAATTATTTATTTAATAAACCTACATATATATAAGATCCCATTTTGTTTAATAAGAGCAACAGCAAGTATATTTTTAAATATTTTTACATCTATGCTCAAAAGTGTAATGAGTTTCTATTTTTCTATCTCTTTGATTTGCAGTATCTTATTTAAATATCAATGTTATGTTAATTTCACCTTAAAAAGCTGAAAAGTTTCCTTTTTTTTCTAGTTTTCTAAACAACTTATTTGTGAATGTGATTTTTTTTTCCCCTGAAGTAGGGGAAATTCTCCTCTCAGGCATTGAGACCTAGGAATTTGGAGTGGGGAAGGAGAGTAAAGAATTGATGATCATTTCATGTTTTTTAAAAGTCATTATTCCACTTAATATTTTATCCATTCAATATTTTGTGTGTGAATTTTGGCAGTTATAGATCTTTTAGTTCTATATTATATGTTTTGTTTTGTTTTTTGGCACCAGGGATCAAACTCAGATCCTTGTGCTTTTGAGGCAGGCAGTGGAACCACTGAGCTAAATCCCTGGCCCTATATTATATGTTAAACAGACTTTTAGTTTGTAGGGTACTTTTTTCCAAAATGCTATTTTATAATTTTTAATACACTTCATTTTCCCCTGACATCTTTTGCATTCGTGTCACCTTCCTCCTATGTCTGTAATTGAATTGCCCTTGTCTGAAGACACATGACCTTAGTTTTAATTGCATCATTTAAGGAAATTGGCATGAAGACACAGGAGCTGTTCTATGTGTACCATTTATTTTTTTAGCCTGGATTTGGCATCATCTTCCTACCTCTGCTGCTTTGACAGCTCTGACAATACTGGTTTTGTGAACCAGAACATGGACAAGGCAGACCCACGGGTGACAGCACATCCATGTGTTGACTTGTATGACTTACTCTTCTGAGTGTTTATCTGCTTTGCTACAGCAGCCGGTGTTCTCAAACACCACCACAGAGCTGTCAGAGGGCCAAAGGTTCAGCTTCAAACTTCTACAGAATCCCTACTCCAGCTGGACTCAGGCCTGCTTAGGGACACTGGCTCTAATTCTCTTCTCTCAGCCATCATTCTTTATATTGAGGGCCCACCATCTTCAGTCTGGAATTAAACAAGAAGTTTGCCAAGTTTTGTCCTACTTTGCTACCTTGTGACCCTTTTCCTCCCCTAGTGTCTCCAGGTTTAATGTGAAGGACAGTGCAGGCAGCTGTAGCACAATTTGTCATCTTGATGCAAATTCAAAGCTTTTCTATTCTTCTGTGACAAACTTGAATTTCTCCTTTCGTTTACTCTCTCCCTATCACTGACATGATGGATGATAACATGTTGACTCTATCATTCCATATAAGGTGATCTTTTCAAATAGACTCAACTACTCAGAGAGAGGGAAAAGGACCATGAAGAAGAATTTCAGGCATCAAAACAAGGGAGACTTATAGGGTATCTGTGACTTTTGTGTCTCACAGTACAAAAATTCATACAGCACTTGCAGGTAGGACTAACCTTCCAGGACATATAGTAACATCTAAGGAAAACAATTGTCCTTATTCCCTGTATGGGATCCTTTTAAGGTAAATAAACCAAATTCTCATGAATTTTGAAAAATATCTAACAAAGGAAGAGATAATCAAGAATTTTGATTGCAAGTGTGAATCAAAAATTTCTGACAAATAAAGTTAATATTCTTGTGATGTAGAAATAGAGAACATTAGACTAACTTAACGTGTATTGCTATTTCCTATTCTTATTGCTAATTTATTTTTTAAAAAATTATTCTCCTTGTTACTGATATTTAGTCAGTACATTTTAAAATGAATGTGATGTACAAATGAATTTAATGACTTCTTGTTTCAGCAAGTCGATGTCTGTTTGACTTTCAAGTTCTACATTAGATTGAAGCTGGAAGTAGCATTAGTTTATTAAATAGTATGAATATCCACAGAACATATTGACAATGGACAATTTTGTCAAGGTTTTGGTGAGAGATATTTTTCTTTTTTATCATATGTATATGTGTCCACACAGTTGGGATAATATATCAGACAGTTTAAAGGTAAGTAATACAAATAACTTTATTCTTTTTTATATCTCATTTTCAGTTTGACTTGCTCTAGTTTTCTATACAAGAGTTTGTTCAATCAAATTGCTTTCAGTGGGAAAAACCTAGACCATTATTTCTCACTAGTTAGAAAAACAAGTGCACAATGGATTAAAGACTTAAATGTAAGACCTGAAATTATGTAACAACTAGAAGAAAACAGGGGAAACTCTGAAAGGCATGGGAAGAGACAAGAATTTGGAGGACAAAATGCTCAAAGTATAGGAAACAAAATCAAAAGTCCCCAAAATAGGATTATATCAAACTGAAAAGTCTCTGTACAGCAAAGGAAACTATAATCAAAGTGCACAGACAACCTACTATACAACATAAAATATTTGCAAACTATATATTTGACAGAGAATTAATTTTCAGAATATAAAAGGAACTCCAAAAACTCAATAGCCAAAGACTGAGTGACCTGATTTAAAAGTGGGCAGTAGATCTAAATAGGCATTTCTTGAAAGAAGACACAGAAATGGACAACTGGTGCATGAAAAAATGTTCAGTATTACCAGTCATCAGGAAAAAGTAAATCAAAACCACAGATATCACCTCACTCTGTTAAGAGCAAAAAAAGAGAAAAAGCACTGGGAACAATAAAAAAGGAAAAGAAACTTACACACCGTTACACAAGACAATGTAAATTAGTATAACCATTTTGGAAAGCAGTATAGATGTTCCTCAAAAAATTAGAAATAGAACTGTCATATGACCTAGCAATCCCAGAACTGGATATACATCCAAAGGAGATGAAATCAGTGTGTCTGAGACAGCTGCATGCTCATGGCTATTGCAGCACTGTTTACAACAGCCAAGGAATGGAAACAACTGAAGTTTCCATCAGCTGATGAATGGATAAGAAAAGTATGATATATATGCACAATGGAATACTATTCATCTATGAAAAGAATTAAATCCTGTTATTTATGACAACATGTACAGAACTGCAGATCATTATGCTAATGAAGTAAGCCAGGCACAGAAAAACAAATATGGTGTGCTCTCACTCATGTGTACCATCTAGAAAAGTTGATCTCACAATGATGAGAGTAGAATGGTGGCTACCAGGATCTAGAAAGAGTGGGGAAATAGGACTGGAAGATAAATCAGTGAGAACTAAGTTATAGTTAGACTCTTTTGTGCTATTGCTCAGTGGTGACTCTAGATAACACTCGTGGACTGAATATTTTTAAAAGCTAGAAGAGAGGGTTCTGGATGTTTTCACCATATAGAAATGATAAATGTTTGAGGAAATAGATATGTTTCACCTGCTTTAAACATTATATAATATATATATATATTACATCACCCGATGTTCCATTCATATGTAGAATTTTGCATATAATTAGAATTTATTTTAAAAGGAAAAAATTTATTCACTTTCTCTGAAGCATGCTTTGTGCTTTCCTGTTTTACTGATTTTCCTATGAGAGTTTTGATCAGCAAATATTTTTGTCTTTGTTTGTTTACCTGTATCTCAGTTATATCTCAAAGTTCACTTCAGAAACTTATCCCTAAGACTCTAATTCACTGTGATGATATCCCCCTTTCAGTTCTCATCATTTTCATGTCATTCTAATGCTCCATCACTGACTTCACAAAGTCCTGTGCCTAATGGTGTGGGGCCTGCATCCCAAGTAGCTGTTCCAGGAGGGAAAGGTTCTGGTATGAATCCGACAGATGGGGAATGCTTGAAGGAATTCCCTTTGAGTAAGTTAGGGGGATGTAAAGCCAAACCAGATTTTGATCAAATGAAGATGGAGGGATAAAGTCTTAAGAAATAATTGAAAGTGACAGATATGGGAGAGAAAATATTAAAGAACATTGAGGTAAATAGGGAAATATGCATAATTCAGATTAATTTAGAAATTAAGCACCTACATTTTATTGTATAACATTTGTTACCTATGCAGGTAATTGTGTATGTGGAGGTTGTTTGCTTGGAGACAGTGAATTTTGTTTATAACTACTTATTCAGGACTGTATCAGTGTTGAGAATGGTATATTCATGAGGGTGGCCCCATTGAACAAACATCAGGACCAGTTTATGGACGCACCCCACCATGACTGCAGTCATATGGAATTGTAACCACACTGATTCCCTCTAAGTTACCCTGGTCAGTTTTCCTGGATAATTTCCAAGCATACTACAAATAGATAAAACCATTATAGTAGCATGTGGAACTTTGCTACTGGACCCTGGTGTCCTGGTTTGATATTAGTTCACAAGTACATTCAGCTTGGATGAGGTCATTTTTTGTCTGACAATTCTATAAGGCCACATCTTCCAGATAGATATTGCAGTGATTTGTGTGTTCTTCCTGTGTCTCAGGACCATGCTTCTGTTGGTAAGATTCCCAATAAATTTCACTCTCTAGAATCCTGGATCTGTTTCTTTCTTTGGTCTCACAGCACCTTTGGGCTGGTCCACATGTAATGAGACCAGATCTTTCAGGGAACATAAAATAATAATATTTAGTTAAAGGCAAAATAAAACTCTCTTATTTCAAAGATTATGACTTTATTATGAGACAAAACTAGTATTCTTAGTGCTTCACTTGGTGAGCACCTTATAAACCTTCATTCACTGGGATGAAGAGGCATTCAGCTCACTATGAAGACAAAATGGCTGGTTTGTGCATGAAAATCACATGGAAAGACCAAATTCAGACAAAATCCAAAGCTGTTGAGAATATGAGTCCACATATTCTCTGACTAAATGGCATCTACACTTATGTTGTCTGCAGTAGTTTTCTGTTTATTTGTTCAAACAGGATCGTTTTAAGCCTACATTGCCTTTATGTATTTATATATCCTACTTTTGTCAATTTTCAAAAAGACTAACCCTGGAGCTGGCTACACATACTTACCATGCAGCAGAAGCACAAACAGGACCCTAACTAGTCAACTGAAATTTGCTCTTTCCTTCCTCTTATGGGATCTGCATGTTTTAGTTGTAAGGATACTGGCTCTTCTAACCTTCAGTAGGTGGACAGCACTCCATAAATATCTGAAGTAAATCAGTCACTGTCAAAAGACACTCTATTTGAGATGCGAGAAAGAAAAAGCTCGCGTTTGTCTGCCCTGTGAAGATAAGTAACAAGATCAAGTCAGTTGGAGCTCTGAATCATAAAGAGAAATAATAAAAAATCTTTTACAAAGCCATTAGGATAAACAAAGTTATGTCAGCTAAACCAATGTGCTTTTTCAGAGGCAGAGAAAACCTCAAATCACTCTGGCAGGAAAACCAAAAAAGGTACAATGTGGGAGAAATAAAAAGCCTGCAGTAGTCATAAAGTATAGGCAATTAGATTAACTTACTGTCCTTACCACTATCATCAATACATAAAGAAAATACCACTTAAAAGCTGTGTATATTTTCTTTATTTTTATTTTTTCTTTTAAATTTCATTTTCGGGCTTGTAATTTTTAAAATTGTAGTATTTTTCTCAATTCTATCACTTATTACTCTTATTTTTAAAAATACTTTTTTAAAAAAGGAAACAATGGAAACAAAGTATCTGTAAATCAGGAAGGGTGGAGGGGGTGAAGTAAGGACAGGGAATGGGGCAAAAATAAGAACCAAGATACATCATGTACAGGTACAAGTACCCAATGATAAATGTAAAGGTATTGTATACCTAAAATGTACCAATAAAAGAATTTAAGGAAAAAAATACTTTTTTAAAGCTTTAAAAAAATACAATTAGGAAGATATCTAAAATTGACATGAAGAACAGAAATTAAAGTTCAAGTGAATAATAATATATGGTACATTTCAAAATCTCTATGAAAATAAAAAGCTCACACCACAAAATATAATAAGCCTTTGAGGTGATGGCTGATTAGCTAGATATAATTATTCTACATTATATTTATAAATTATATCATAGTTATTGTTCCATAAATGCATAGAAAGATATTTGTAAATTTACAATTAAAAATAAAATTTAAAAAGATGAAAACATTCAAACTATTTTCTTAAGCTCTAAGAGAGCTAAAATTGCATGAAGTATAAAACAGACTGAAGAGGTATATAATATGACACTGCTGACCAAGAATAGTGACACAGGGATGGAAATGCAGGAAAGATCTCTACTCCATCTTCATTACACATTTTACTTACCCATGCACTTGACCTCAAAGCGCCCTCGGTCAGGTGGCAGGACTTTTTCTGAACTCTAGCTCAAAAACGCAGAAAAAAATCTAAATGAAGACTCAGGAACACAAAACAGCAACAGAGTTTTAAGTACATTTGGTATTAAAAGTGAAAACTGAGAAAATAAAGGTAGTCAATACATCAGTCATTGCCACAACTCTGTTCAGAATGTGAGGAAGGAAAAGCATGGCTTTGTTTGCTCTGTGAAGATAAATAGTAAGGTCAAGTCAGTTAGATCTCTCTCTTCTCTTATGATGGTAAAGAGAAAGGAAAGGAAGAAAGAAACCTCTATTAATATCTTTTTTCTTTTCACTAAGAAACAAATGTTGTCTAAAGTAGTAGTGTCTTATAAATTCCATTTACCTATTACTACAACCTTCCCCCAAATTTAAAACAACAATGACTCTTATTTAGTACCAATCTGTGAGTCACATTTGGAATGGAATCCACTAGTCAGTCATCTATTGGCCTTACTCCAGGTCTCCTGTGTAGCTGCAATCAACTATTCCATACAGTCTCTTCCTACGTTACATCCCAGGCCTCCCAACACGGCAGTCTCACACAACAAAAAAGGCATATACCAACATAGAAGTGCTTTACGTTTTCCATTATATTTGGTGATGTCCAGCAACCAAGTAAATCACATGGTCAGATCCAGTCTGTTGGGAAGGGATCACATAAAAATGTGGAGACTTGGAGGACAATTAACTCTATCACATGAATGTTAGATGAAATTATAAAAATAATCATTATAACAAAACTATTTCAGAAGAATTATAGTTCACTGGTCCCAAAGCAAAAATATTCTAGATTTTGAAAATTATAATAAACTTATAAAAAGGAAAGTATGATATAAAACATGATGATAGAACAAAGGTCAATCATATGTGTCATAGAAATATGTTTAAATGGGTGGGATTTCCCTATTAATTGATAAACGTGTCCAAACTGAAGCTTATAGCAAACTTGATTCTACATTGTACAGAAATCAACAAAAGTTATTCAAAAAGATTGGAAATATAGATGGTTAAAAATATGCCAGTGGAATTTTAAAATTAAGAAATTAATTACTTTTTAATAATTTAAAAGTGTAATCTTGAAATTTTAGGGAAGAATTAAACAAGACAACAAAATCATTTCACAATATTATGGGACTCAGTTCATAATAAAGATGTCACATTATTTACTGGTCAACAACATAGCATAATCAATTTTTAAAGCAAAAGACAAAGGCAATACAAAGAAAAATTTTTGCAAAAGTAGAATTTTTTTTAGTTTATCTCTCTCAACTCATAATAGAGCAGATAGATGAAAAATAAGTAAGGTTATAAAGATCTAATTAAGGTAAATTTGATATATTTCAAAATCTATAATTAAAAAAGATATTTTTTCAAATGATAATAGTCAAATTACACAAATTATAGAGTTTAAACTAAATAAAAATACATTACAGAAATTTTATTAAAAATAAATAACTAGTTGAATAAAAAATCCACTTGGGAATTTAAAATTTATTTAACCAATTAATTTAGATTTAGTGAAACCATATGAAATTAATTTGCAAACATTATCATATTGTATCCCTAAATAATTCATATCTTAAGAATAAGACATTTTAAAAAACTGTAATACTATGATCACACCTGAGAATAATAGTGGTAACTTCATGTTGTATCATCTGAATTGTAGATTCAAAGACCTTTTCCAAAAATCCTTTTGATAACTTTTTCAAAAAAGACAACATTCTGTGAAATTTTCCTCATACATTTAGTTGGAATCTTTTAAGTTTTACTTCTAATGTATTTATATTTAGTGAAAAGGTGGTAAAATCACATGGTTTAAAATCTAAAATTTACAAAGAGAATGCAAAGAAAATATGCTAATTCTCTTCTTCAGCTTCCTAATTTCACTTCACACAGATTGCCAATATAATCACTTTCACGTTTAAGAAGAATTTCTCTTTCTCTCTCCCCCAGATAAAAATATGTATCTCATCAAAACATAGAGGCCAAAAGCTAGTTGATCAAATTTAAAAAAATACTGTCTAAAGAGTTAATATATAAAACCAGACATTTTAAAAACTAAGTTTATTGGTGTACTTTAGGTATATATTATGATCACATTGATTATTGGGAATTTGTATCTGTACATGATGTATCTTAGTTCTTGTTTTGTCCCATTCCCCTTCCCTCCCTTCCAGCCCTCCACTGCTTCCTATTTAAAAAATCTTTGTTTCTGTTTTTTCCCTCTTTTCTCAAATTTTTGTTTCCTTCCTTTCCTCCCCCCACTTCCCCTTCACCTTTGAATCCTTTCTTCCAAAGAATGAAAAACTAGAGACATTTATGGCTAAATGGATGCACGTTGAGGCCATCCTCTTAATTGAAATAAATAGGACACACGTGTAAATCCTGAGTTGTCTCTCTGGTGTGAGAAACTGAAAGTATAAATGAGGACCAAAGTGTATAATGAAACTAGACATTTTGGGAGGTCTGATCTTTTTAACTTCTTTATAGATTCGAGATAACAGACCTTTGTCTGAGGAAGAGCAGGTGAAGATTTTTTCCCACATTGTGGGTTGTCTCTTCACACTAAAGACCCAATCCAAAAATGGGCATCTGAAAGGAACAGACATTTCTCAGACAAAGAAGCAGAAATAGCAAATAAATACATGAAAAAATGTTCAACGTCACTGGTCATTCGAGAGATGCAAATGAAAACAACACTGAGATTCCACTTCACTCCAGAAAGAATGGCTGCTATCATGAAATCAACCAATAACAAATGCTGGTCGGGCTGTGGGGAAAGAGGAACCCTGCTCCACTGCTGGTGGGAGTGTAGACTGGTGCAAGCACTGTGGAAATCAGTATGGAGATGCCTCAAAGAACTAGGACTGGAAGTCCCATTTGACCTCGCTATTCCACTGCTGGGGATCTTCCCCAAAGAATTAAAAGAATCATACCACAGTGATATATGTGCGCCCATGTTCATAGCAGCACAGTTTGTAATAGCTAAAACTTGGAAACAGCCCAAATGCCCATCAACTGGAGACTGGATAAAGAAAATGTGGGTTTTTTATAAAATGGAGTACTACTCAGCCATAAAAAATGAGAAATTAGAGATATTTATAGCTAAGTGGATGCATATTGAGGCGATACTCTTAAGTGAAATAAATAGGACACACATGTAAATACAGAATAGTTTCTCTGGTGTGAGAACCTGAAAGTGTAAATAAGGACTAAATGTATAATAGGTAATGTGAAATAGGAAGAAAAGGGGCAAAGAGGAAAGAAGTGGGAGGGCTAGAGGAAAGGATAGAACAGAATGGGATTAATATGAGAAAATGGAAAAATAGGAACAAAGTCTTTGTAAATAGGGAGAACTGGAGGAGTTGAAGGGAGGGCTGGGCAAGGGTGAAAAATAAGAACCAAGAGAGACTATGTAAAGGTGCAAATTTCCAATGATGAATGTCATTATATTGTATACCTAAAATGTACCAATGATTAGAATGAATAATCGATAATGTAAAATAGGAAGAAAAGGTCCAAAGGGGTAGGGGTAGTGGGAGGGGCAGGGGAAAGGAAAGAAGGGAAAAGAAAAATGCTGAGAAATGGAAAAAATGGAAATAAAGTCTTTTTAAATAGGGAAGGGTGGAAGGCATGAAGGGAGGGCTAGGAATGGGGAAAAAATAAGAACCAAGATGCATTATGTAAAGGTACAATTCCCAGTGAGAAATGTAATTATGTTGTATACCTACAATGTATCAATAAAAGAATTTGATACAAAAAATCCCCCAAAACTAGACATTTTATACTGAAAATTTCTACCAAATGACTGGAGAAGAATTAATAAATGACATCTGTGTACAACTTCTCTTCTAGAAAGTAAAAAATACATTTTATAAACCTATGGTTAATTTGACAACAAATCAGACAAAGAGCAACAACAACAAAAACTACATAGCAGTATCCCTTATTAGTTCATATGCAGAAATCTTTTTCAAAAATTAACATATACCATTTTATAATACATAGATTGATAAAACATAGCCAAATGAGATCTCTTTTAGGGATGCAGGATTAGTTTAGTATTTGAAAATCAGTCAATATAATTCACATTAGCAGGTTGAAGAAGAGAAACAGTATTATATCAATTGATATACAATCAATAAAATTTTTGAAAAAGTCAGTATCTATTGATGATTACAACTCTCGGAATAATAAAAGTGATAAAAGCCCTCATATTGGTAATTATTTATATTAACAACAAAAAAATCCCCTAAAACTCACATACTTAATGGGGAAAGGCTGAATATTTGCCCCAAAAGATCAGAAAAAAGGCATGGATATCCACTCTCACAGTGCTGGAAATCTAAACAGTGAAATAAGGAAAATACAGTTGGTAACCAACAAAGACAGCTACTCAAATATGTTCGATATCTCTTTGACAGAAACTACTCAGCAGAGGAAAAATAATCTTTTCCAAAATCAGTGTAACTGGACATCCAGAACCAAAGGGAAATAAAAAGATAAAACATAAAACTTTAAAAAATTAAGAAAAATACCAGGAAATTGTTGTGATCTAGGGTTAGAGAGAGAGAGTTGTTAGACTTGACACCAAACCATAATCCATAAAAAAATTTTACAGGTTGTACTTCACTAAAATTAATTTTTATCCACGAAGTATTCTATTAGGAGGATGAAAAAACCAGCTATATAATTGGAAAATCTTTGATAAGAATTATGTTAAAAATATTTTTTAAAACTTTCAAATCCTAAGAGTAAAACCACAAAAAATTCAGTTAGTGATGGGACACAAGTTTTGAATTGATATTTCATCAAAGGGATATACAGATGTCAAATAAGCAGCACACAAAACGATGTACAACAGCACTGAATACTAGAAAAATGTAAGTTAAAACACCAGTGAGATGTTACTGGAGGCAGATCAGAACCCCAATCACCTGACCAAGGGTAGGGCAAAAAAATTAAAAAAGACAAGACAAGATCTTAATGCATAAATGAGGGGTCCAGGACTGTCAAAGCTCTTCTCGGGTTAACACACCATCTCCTGGAGCTTGCCACTATTTATTGAACATGCAGTGTCTAGAAGGGGTAAGGAGTGGTGCAGGGAACAGTGAAGTGGAGAGCACTTATCTGAGCAGGTTCCTAGCAGAAGAGAATGAAACATTCTAGCAAGGACAGCTCATAGATTAATGGGAAATTTGTTTCTTCCCATGGATTGATTTTTGCCTCTCCGAGAGTTTTCCGCATGAGTCATGCTGCCCTTATCTGCACTATTGTCTTGCCCTCCAAGATGTCACAGTGTCATGGATCATTAAGACCTCTGCTGTAACCAGTCCTGTGGGGAGTTGTTCCTTTCCCACACTCCAACTGCTGACTCCAGGCAAGCCATTGTGGGCTAATAGGCAGATTCAGGATTTTAAAATGAAAAGCCAATTTATGAATTTGGCTCACTCAGAGTGGTCTTCATCCAGATATCACTATCTGGCTGAACATTTTTAAAGATATTGATACCGGATGCTTATGAAAATTCAAAAAAATGGTGGATATAACTTTTTTATTAAACATTCTGAACAGTTTCCAGTTTGCTAGATACTGCCCAAAAGATTTTAATAGTTATACAGTCAGCAAAAGTAGAAGAGCACTAATTTCCTAAGCCCTTGAAACACTGGATTTTATCACAGTTTTATCTGTGACCCATCAGTTAGTGAACAAACATTACAGTCAGCTATTAACTACCTTTATCTTTTTAAATCTTTTTTACTTTAATGTAATACAAGTAGATATTAATAAAGAAAAAACATTTCTATGAAAGAATAAAATTTTGTAACAAATAATTAGAGAATAACAATAGCAAATATACTGTGTATCATAATCTTAAGAGTCTATTTTCAATTACTAATCTATCTCTCAACTCACTTCCTGAGAAAATGGTATCTTTTTTTGCATAAAACATTTTAATTATTAACAAAGTATCTGACACGCAGTATTATCTTGAACAATTTCTACCTCTTTCATAATATCTATTATATATTCTGGTCCTTATTTACACTTTCAGTTTCTTATACCAGAGTGGCAATGCAATATTTGCACATGGGTGTTTGATTTATTTCAATTGAGTATGTTCTCAAGGTGCATCCGTTTACCTAGAAATGTCTCAAGTTTACCCTTCTTTGTGGCTGAGTAGTACTCTGTTATATTAAAAAATCTCTTATCATGCTCCACTCTTTTGACAAATAAAACTTATGTGATTTTTCCTCTTAATTTTTGTACTAACTCCTTTTCAGCTTAATTTTACACAGCTTTATGTGATTGGTTTCAGATAGTAAACTTGCCCCATTCTGTTCTTTAAATATGATTCTTTATATTATTTTAATACCTTTATTGCTTTGTTCTCTGAGGTATTCATTTATTGTCTATATGCAGTAAGTACTATTGTAAAAAGAAAGATTTAAGATCTTAGGAAAAAGACTGACTTGTGTTTCACAAATCCCTACCCCACAAGTAATACAGTGCTCTATACAAAAGAGTTTGGAAATATGTACCTTTATTAGAGGATTGGGGGCTGTCATTAATTATTTTTACAAATGTGTAGAGTTATTGGAAGAAAATCTGTTGTGTCAAAATCAAAACATAGAATATTCTGGAAAAATGTCAAAATAGTAAATACCTAGAATCAGTTTCCTTATCTAGACCATAATTGCACCAGCAGAATCTGATATATTTTAGGACTCTGAAGTCTATTGGACTGGAGCCAGAGAAAGGCTTGTACTCTAAATTGTGGTTAATTTCTGTCAGTTCCACTTCCTGGTTCAGCAGTAACCACCACGTTCCATCCCAGCCCCATGAGAAGCGTCTATACATGTGTTCCAGGAGCTTGCGTTAAGTTTGTGGGAGTCAGGTGTGCAACAAAAGCTCTGTCTCTAAGTATCAGGGATCTGTATGCTGCTTGTTACTGCTTCTGACTGTACACTGCAAATGCAGAGGAAGGCAACAATCTTTGCAACTCTTACCCATTATTGTAAGGCTACAATAAAGCCCCATCACCTCGTGCTGAAGCAACTTCTGAGACATTTCAAGGGCCAGTATTTTTCCACCTCCATTTTTTTTTCCTGCCCTTTTAGGAGCCAGACAGTTAAGGACTAGGACCTTGAAAAGCAACCACAAATATAAGGGAATTCAGAAATTCACCATGACCAGTGGAAGATGAAACTCCAAAAGATCCAAGGAGACTTTAAGTTTCCGCTTAGAACTTTAACACAATGATAGCCTACAACACCTGAAAGCAAAAACAATGGCAAACTGTGAGGAAGAGAAGCTATTGAAAGATATTCAGAGTAGCCATCATTAAATACAAATATCTAGCTTTCAATAACAACAACAAAATCTCAAGGGAGATAAAGAACAAGGAATATATAGTCCATTTGAAGGACAAAAATAATCAATAGACTCTACCCTTGAGACTTGCCAGAAAATGGGCCTACTAGCAAAACTTTAAAACAGTTGTTTCAAAAACATAAAAATAAGGCCAGGCGTGGTGGTGCATGCCTGTAATACCAGCACTTGGGTGGCTGAGGAAGTAGGATCACTGTGAGTTCCAGGCCAGCCTGAACTACATAGAGACCCTGTCTCTCTCTCACACACACACAGACACACACACACACACACACACAGACACACACACACACACAAATAGAAATAAAAGAGGGCATGATACAGTTTTTCTTTAAAGTATGGAAATAATGGAAATGTCAGTAAAAGGTCATCAAACACATAGAAGGGAACCAAAAAGAAATTCTGGAGCTGAAAATTACAATTATTGAATTTAAAAATTACTACAGGGACACAAAAACTGAATGAGGAAGCAGAAAATAGAAACAAAATACTTGAAGATAAAACAATTAAACTTATTGAATCTGAGGAACACATACAAAAAGATTGAAGAAAACTGGGACCTGTGTGACACCATTAAGCAAACCAACAAATGTAATTAGAAGAGAGAGAAAAACGGTAAAGAACTTACCTGAAGAAATAAGACAGAAAATTTCAGAAATGTGATAAAAGACAAAAATATAATGATTCAAGGACTTCAATGAGCGTAAGTAGGGTGAATTATGGAGATCAAATATTATAAATACATATTATAACCAAATTATAAAAGATGAAAGGACAGCATCTTGAAGCAGTAAAGGAGAAACGGCTTGTCACATACAAGGGACACTCAATAAGCAGATCTGTCATCAGATATTCAGCACATATTAGGAAATACATGTTTGCCTTTGGAGGCCAGAAGGCAGTGTGGTGGAATGTTAAAGCTGATGAATGCAAGGAACAAACAAGTCAACCAAGGATCTTGTATCTGGCAAAACAATCCTTGAAAAATGAGGGGGAAATTAAGAGAGTCTCAGATAAACAATACCAGAAGAAGGTGGTCCTTGCTTGTCGTCCAAAATTAAAAAAAAAATTATGGAGTCCTCCAAATTTAAAGGAAAGGACACTAATCATTAACTTAAAGTTGCAAGGAATCCAATTCTCTGTTGAAGGATGAATGGATAAATTAAACAACAAAAAATATGTATATACACACATATGGAGAGAGAGAATTCCATTATGTATATAAATATGTCTTATTATAAATATATAATATAGTATAGTTTTGAAAAGGAATTATTTTCTAATACATGCTGAATAATCCTTGAATGCATTTTCTAATACATACCTGAATGAACTTTAAGAACATTAAGTTAAATAAGTAATAGATACTATATAATTTCACCTGTGTGATACAGCTATGGAAATCAAATTCATAGAAACAAAATATCATGGTGTTTCCCAGGAAATAAAGAGATGAAGGAATTAGGAATTATTGTGTAATGGGTACACAATTTCAGTTTTACACTATGAAAATATTTCTGAAGATGACTGCACAACAATTACCAATGTACTTAAATACCAATTAGTAGTACACTTAGAAATAGGTGAAATGGTAAATTTTGTATTATGTATATTGTACAGCAAAAAATGTTTAAAAGTCAATCTAAGTATGAGTAATTATCATTAAATGGGTATAATACTTCAGCTTTGCTATATGAAAATTGTACTGAAGAAGAATGATGGTTGTATTTACACAACAATGAGACTATTGAATTTCACTGAGTTGTACACTTAAAAATGGTCAAGAGGATAGATTTTGTTATCTACATATTACCAAAGTAAAAAAAATATAATAATCACATGAAATCTTTGTGTGGCAAGATCAGAGCTTAAGACAACCAGTACTTCTTTTTTCTTTCAATTTAAGAAGTCTGTGCAATGCAAAGATCTGGATGTTGACCATATTTCAGTCTATTTAGAAGAAGCATTAATTGTTCTCTTACAGGACACACATGAGAAATTGCTTCCTTTTACCAGAAGTACCACATGAAAACTTTCCTAATGTTGAACCTACAAATTTTGGATAGGGATTTACAAAGTGTTAGTTATTAATAGCATGAAATTTTTGAAAACAAATTACTAGCACCAAATAGAGTTGTGCCTTGGTTCACGGATGCTTTTGTTTGCAAACAATTTGCAAACAGAAGCATTTGGCAAAATTTTGTTTCCTCTGTGAACTCTGCATCGGTTGAGAAACTTGACCCTGGCCATCTTTCCTGCACAAACATGACCGTGGCCATCTTTTCAGAATCCTGGAGTGAATTAAGTTCGTTAACCGAGGTAGACTGTAAATCCCAAAGAAATCATGTTAGAAATATACAAAACTACAGACATTTTCATTTCAAAGTTCAATAGGACTTCAAATTTTTAAAGTTGATTTAAAATACACATTCATAAAAGAAATTGGTGGAAAAGGTCCAAAAAAATGGAAGAAAAATTTTCATAGTTCCATCAATTAAACATAATTATAATTATTATTGTGTTCTTTTTCCAGAACATTTTCTTGGTGTTTTAAGCTGCCTTACATGAATTATAAAATACAGAATTGTTTCTAGCTTTTTAATTTAATGTAAACATTTCTCATACACATTAATTTCCAGGACTGCTACATATGTATAAAGAGATTTTTTAAAGAAAATATTAAATATCCAATGTACTTTAAATCATTCAATATACTGCGAAAATTTCAAAAAGAATGAAAATCAATAAATACAGTCTTGAATTTACAATGCAAATGAAAAGATGAGGGTATAAATGCAAGGAGGAGTTTCCAAGAGGTGAAATGTTTAGTATTCCTGGGCAGGGTAAATCAGCCCCTCCCACTGTAGTTGCTAATTCAGTGCTGCACATTTTCACCCTCTATTCTAAATGCGCCAAAGTTCTTAAATGGTTTGGTGCTGAGAACTGAGGTGACCATAAGTCATTTGGGAGGAAATATAATCTGAACAGATGTGAGGTTATTTACTGACTCTCACAATTCAGTGTGAATATTCATAGATGAGAAACCTTAATGTATTTGTTTATTGGGTGCTGTCTTACATCAAGGAGTGTTGCCTTATGTATCATATAGGCACTGAATTAACTTTTCTTAAAATCAAAAAGCTCTGAATTCCAAAACAAATCTGGCCTAAAGCTTCAGATAGAAGACTCTGGGTCAGCTGAAGTGAATTGTAGTGTTTCCATGTGATGTTTGATAGAGTCTGAGCTTCCTGAAGGTAAAGACTAATTTCCACCTTCTATCACCTGTCTGTGAATATCACCCAGTTGTGCATGATGGATGCTCACCTACAGACTGGTGTGGCCTGCTGTACTTGACTCAGAAGTTGGCCCTGGAGCATGAATACCAGGCACAAATAGGACCACAGCACCCCATTTCTTAGCTTCTAGGTCCTGAGAAACCTCTATGGGTTGGCATTTTAGTGCATGCCATCACTATCCTGGATACATTTTGTTTCCTTGGAGGTTGAACTCCAGCTAAAAGTTGACATATTTAATATTACATAGTAGCACTAGTGCAGGATGTGAAATTCTTCTAGACTTATTTCTAGATAACTACATCATTTACATTGACAACCATCATACCTTAGACTTGTTTCCTTGTTGTCTCTTGACTCTACAACATTAAATCAGGGACTAATATTTGAATAATTTTGATGTTGATTTAAGGTCATCACAGCTAGAGTATTCATTCCAAATATAAAGTTCTGTTTTGCAAATAGAAGCACTTATGTGCTTTAAATTAAAAAATAAAAAAAACTACCTTTGATTTTAGTATTTCCAAAGTTTCCCAAGATTTTGACATTAGTTATTTCCTTCTCTACTGACAAATCACTTTCTCCAAACTCTGAATTTAAGGAGAGCAATTTAATTGTTTTGAATCTTGTTTGATATTCAGTAATACTGTTTGATACTTAGTAATTTTAGGCTCAAGTTTTTAAAGTTATTGCTACTTTCATACACATTTAGTTTATATTCATAAACTTCTGATGAATGGAAAGCAAAACAATAGAAATGCCAGAGCATGAACTATTTACAAGGAGAAGGACCTCAAAGACCCCTCGGCTTCACATTCCTCATTAACCACAGGGGCAGGAGGAGAGGTATAGCTGATAAGCAGCAAGGAGGGCAGATCTGAGACCTGATGCCCTGGCAGCTACCCTCTGAGTTTGCATTGCCTCAAGTTAAGTTGAAGATTTCAGTGGGCCTGTGATAAGTGAGTCCCTTTCGGGGAGCACGCACTCATAAAACACCTATGGACTGAAACACGGCCCTGAGGAAACAGACCACTACTACAGGGAAATGAATGGATTGGCAGAAAAGGCATTGGAAAATGAGGCCTTATGTTTGGAGTTATCTTCAAATCCCTTTAAGTCACAAACCATGAGTTTGGACTTCATTTAAATCTTTCAAAGAGATGATAATTTCTATTCTTCATCATTTAGGGCCTGAGGGAGAACAGATAAGGGCCATTTGCAGCCATTCTTATATTTGTTCCTTTTACATAATGTATAACTTTTTCCTGGCTGCTTTTAAGATTTTTCTCTTTATCGCTGGTTTTCAGCAAATTGTTTTTGATATGCTTTAGTGTAGCCTTCTTTGTTTCTTTCACTTAAAGTTCATTGAGAATCTTAGATCTATTAGCTTTTATAATTTTTCTTAAATTTGGTAAGTTTCAGCTATAACTTCTCCAAATATTTTTGTGTGTTTCTCTGCCTCACCTTCCTTTTGGTGACTCTAATTAGGCTGCCAGAAATTGTCCCCATGGATGTTTTTGTAGATATAGAAGTAAACAGACAGTTTCTCTTATACTCTCACTGAGTGCACTTCTGCTACCAGATGTGTGTGTTTTTTCTGTGCCCATGTAGCAAGCGATGCTGCAACAGTCAACACTAGCTGGATTCCGCCAATGGAAATCAGTTCTGACACTAGCTACCTGGAAATATTAAAGCCCACAGGCTAAGTGCTCAGTCCCCAATACACCCCATCCCTGTCCATTTCTGATGCCGATCACAGACCTAAAGTCATTTACTTGCATTTCTGACCCAACAGATGTAAAGCAGGGTTTCCCCATCCTCCTTCTTTATTTGGAGTTCAATTAATTTACTAGACAAGTTCTTAGAACAACATTTACTAGTTTATTTTAAAGGATATCAGAGAGGACGAAATGAAAAGAGATGGACAGGACCAGACATGGGAAAAAGGGCTAGGAGATTTCATTCCCTCACCAGGGACACCATGCTGCAGGAGCCTCCCCATGTTCAGCCACCTGGTAGCTCCTCTGAACTCTGTGATTTTATTATTTTGTGAAGTTTTATTACATAGCCATGATTAATCAAATCACTGGTTAATAGGGATCTACTTAATCTCCACCCCACTCCCCTTTCCAGAGGATGAAATTCTGTCTTGGTCTTCCCACAGCCAATCCCCGTCCTGAAGCCACCCAGGCATGGCCCCCAACAAGTCATCTCATTATCATAAAAACCTTAGTACTGGAGGAGATTCCAAGGATTTTCAGAGGTGCATGACAGGAAATGGAGATGAAGGTCAAATGTATATTTTGCAATATTGCAAATTCATTTTGCCCTTTTTGTTCCTTACATTTGTTTTCTTTCTGTGTTTCATTTTGGATAATTTCTATTGCCATACATTAAGTTGACTAATCTTTTTTTCTTTTCTTTTGTAATGTCTAATCTGTTGTTGATCTTATCAAGTGTATTTTTGTGACCCATTGATTCAAATTTATATATTTATTGCTTCAGTTTTTATATTTTATTAGCACATTTTTTTTTTTTTTTTGCTACCGGGGATCGAACTTGGGACCTTGTACTTGCGAGGTAGGCACCGGAACCACTGAGCTAAATCCCCAGCCCTATTAGCACATGTTTATAACACATAATGATTACATTCCTTATGGGGAGTCGGTACATGCACATAACTCATCTCAATTCCTTTTATGTCTCTTTCTCCCCTCTCTCCCCCAGCCTCCATCTCTTGACCCCCTTCCCATTTGAGAAAGATCTATCTCTCTTCTCTACTTCCTATTACCTATTTTTTATTGCTCTTTGTTTATATTTTGGGTTTCTCATTTAAGAGAATTGAAGCTTGAGTGTCTAATTTAATTAGCTGAACATTATGGTTTCAAGGTGCATCCATTTTTCTACAAGCGACTAAAATCTACCCTTCTTTATTGCACAGTGGTACTCCATTGTGTATAAATATCACATTTCTTTATCCATTCATCTGTAGATGGACATATAGATCACTTTCAAGATTTACCTATTATGAATTGTGCTATTCTAAATATTGGTATGCATGTATCACTGTAATATGATGTCTTTAAGTCTTTCGAGAAAGTACCTAGAAAGGGAATAGCTGGGTCAAATGGAATTTCTAGTTTCAGACTTTGAGCAATCTTCATCCTGATTTTCATAGTGGTTCAACAATAATAATATAGAAGTGTTCTTTTTTCCCTGTGGCCTCTCTAGTATTTGTTATTATTGGATTTCTTGATGATAGTCATTCTTTCTGGAATAAGATGGAATCTTAGTGTATTTTTCACCAAAGATGATGTAGTTTGCACCTGTAAAAGTTTAATTTTAATCTTTAGAAATCTTTCTTGTCTTTCTTCACATATTCAATATTTCTGTAGCTTTTTCAGCATATGCAGTACAGTTATACTATTTTTTTTGGCCTTGTCTGCTAATTCTATCATCTATATCATTTCTAGGTTTGTTTTGATTGGTTTGTCTTATAATTGTGTGTCATACATAGTTTCCTGGTCTGAGCCTGCCTGGTGATATTTTTTTTTAATTGAATACCTGACATTGTAAAGTTTACCTTGTTTGGTGCTAAATATTTTGTATTTTCATAACCATTTTAGCTCTCTTCTAGGAATGCACTTTTGTTACTTTGAGACAGTTTACCCATTTGTGTCTTATTTTCAAGCTTTGTTGGCTGAGATCAGACTAATGTTTAGTCTAGAACAAAACTTGCCCATGAGTGAGACAAAATCTTTCTAAGCCCTTTAGCCACTGCTGTTTGAAGTATAAACTCTTTTACTCACCCTCATGGGAAGAGGAATTATTCCCAATCCTCTGTGAGGTCCTGAAATTGTTTCCTGTAGTCTGCAGAGTTGCTATTTCCTCAGTCCCTATAGTCTCTCCATCCATATCACCTGCTCAGTGTATGGTTGAGGACTTGAGCATGTACATTTTTGGAAACTCTCTGAGTGCAACTCACTTCCTTCTGGAACTGTGCTTCAGGAACTTGAATATTGAGCAGCTGCAGCCTCCTGGCTTCATCTCCCTAATTCAGGGGCCCATCTATCCTCACCTAGATTCCCTTTTGCAGCCTTATGAGTTTAAACTTCTTTCCAGCTAGAAATCAATTCACATGTTGGCTCACCTCATTTGTTTCCTAGAAATTACTTCTCCCTTTTCCTGCCATTCATTGCCTCTAACATCTTTGCTTGTTTTCACATATTGTAAGTAATATCTTAGGCTTTAGTGACAATACAATAACAATCCCTGATAGTTCATTTTCTCAGAATTGGATGTGTAAAAGGAGTATTTAGAATAAATCAGTAAGTCAGTTTGGTTGAACGATAGAGAATGAAACAAAAGGTAGCTGAGTTCAGATATAAATACCTTAGATAGGTATTTTGGAAGAAGGTTCTTGATAAACCTAAAATTAACACAAAATAGGACTTTCATGGATTCTTTGGTAAATCCAGCCAACGCTCTTTTTGCATGAGAAATCATGGCCACAGCTCTGGATTGGAAGTTCAACCTGCCCGAAAGCAGATTGGACTGAACTGTGGAACCACAGAAAGCAGGGAGCACAGTAGAAAGCACTGCACAGAGCTCAAAGAGGAGGATATAAATTCTCTGAGTGAAGGTGAGGGTGCAGGAACAGAGAGAGTGACAGAGATGGGTCAACCAGAGGGCCAGAGAGAGCACAAGACAGGAAGTGAAGATACTCTGTACTCTGACTCTCATTTTCCAGGAGAATGATGTGCAGTTAATAAAAACCAGAAATGTGGAATAAAGGATAAGTTTTGAGAAGATGTAAGATACTTATATAAATTATATATTTGATTATTAGGACTTTGATATCAAAACAACCAAATAAATGACTTATCCAAAAGTACAATTTTCACCATTAAGACAACATACCCTTCTTTCTTCTAGTTCACAATATTTATCATTTTATACCTTTTTCTCCTTGGTACTTTATTCTAATTAATAGTTGATTCGATTTTCTCCTTATGTCTAACTTGAATATTTTTTAGAAAAGCAAATCTGCATTTTTAATGTTCTCTCACCATAGAAATTGGTTCTTTACTATATGATAGTTATTTTAACTGATACTTTGTACTATTTTCCTTGAGCTAAGCAGGTTGCTTTATTTTTCTTTTCCTGCACATGATATCTGGTTGACACTAGTTTCAATTAACTGTGCCTTTGACATTAGTGAGGACTATTACTGCACTTTGAAATTTCATTTCAAAAACTAAATGCCCACAGATTGATTTGTTCTAGTTTCAGTGAATTATTACTGAATAGGCTGAGAAGAGAATGCTCATTACTGGCATCTTCTGTGATCTGTACTAGGTGGTAACCCAATGCAGCCCGGGGCAGAGGTGGGAACTCTGTCTTCTTAACTCAACAGGTGGGTACGGAGGAGTTGCTGTGCCTTCTCTCCATGTCCTGTCCCTTAGCCATGTCTATTAGAGGATAGGAACAAAGTTATTTTAGATCTCAGCACAAATGGGTGAGGGTTTCCATGTGATATGTGAACTCCTATAGAATGCACTTTTTTTCAAATCATTTTCATATAATCTCATTTGGAACTCAGAAGAAAGATAAAAGGTAATAGTGTCCCCATAGTGATAATAATGGGGAAACTGACTCATGTGACTGATTTTGGGCGATGGACTATGAGAAGATGTGGGATGAATAGTTCATGGGCCAAGCAGTTAAGAATCCACATGCCTCTTCTGTCCTTTTCCTTCAAGGGCATCTTGGAGAAAAACTACACAATGGAAACAACTTACTTTTCTGAGTTATTGTTTGGCAAAATATCCCACTACATTAGGTTTTGATACAAGCAATAGTTAAACCTCAGTTGAGTTTGTTTTTGAGAGCAAGAGCTCACTGCCGTGTGTTTAGAGGTTAATACCATGGCTCCAGTTGTTTGGAAAGAGAAAAATCCTTATGTCTCAGCTGACTGGCAAGGAGACCAGGAGTTATGTGCTCTTCTGCCTCTCTGATCAGTTGATAGTGGGGGATTTATAGGAAGGCAGAGGGAAGAAGTAGCTTGCTGATTGGACAGCATGCCTCTTCACAGGCTGCTTGTTTCATTCCAGGGAAAGCTGTTCTGCACTGGCACTTCTGAACTTGTGATGTCATTGAGTGGATGTCCTGGCTTCTCCTGCTCGTGTGTATTCTTGAAAGGCCAGTTCCAAACCATAAGAATCATTAGTTAAAGGTCTGGAGACTTTCCCTGACAGGTAAGAACATCCTTCCACAATTTATGTCCACAAGTGTTTAGGTTTAGCCAATTACATGTTCAGCCACTGTGATTCAGCATTCGTGCAGTATCTGGTGTTAATTACTCTGACCAATGCAACTCCTATTCTTCTGGTCAAATCAGTTCTTGCTTTGGTCACATAGAGCCAACTCCTTTTGCTTACATCTGAAGGACTTACACTGATAGACCATCTGTTGTACACCAAAATCAAAACATACTTTTGATTAATTGTTTATTACCGTGAGGAGCTTGAAGTCATGAACTACTGTGTCTTCCTCATTTTTGTATTGTGGGTGACTAACATAGCACTTGGTGCTGAAAGAACCTCAGTCTCGGCTTGCTAAAAGAAATTATTTTCTCAGTTTATTTCATCTGATTTTCACCTGACTGGTCAAAAGTAATGTTTTCATCCTTTGGGTTTAAAACCAAGCTGGGCTTGCTTTCCAGCTGAGTCACTTGCTGACTTTCATCCAATTATTTAATATTTCTGATCCTCTGACTCTTTATCTAGAAAATAGGGACAAAGCTATTACCTACTAGATAAAGCTATTGGTAAGGTGAAACAAGACAAAGGCTAGAAAATGCTTAGCATAGTATCTAACACATAGTAACAACTGGAAAAACAGTAGCTATTGTTACTACTTTTGTCATAATGACCATGATTATTTTAATACACTTCTATTGTCTGTAATCATTAACACCAATACAGCTGAGTTAGCAAGAGAATTTAATGGAAATTCTCTGAGACTTTCTTGATTGTATCTTATTATTATCTTTTTATTTGAAAACGATGCTGTCATCCACCCCTTTTCTTTTTTTCTATATGGTTGTCGCATTCCTCTAAGACAGCTTCTCTGAGACTTTCTTTGAGACTTTTTTCATAATATTTAAGAATTCAATTTATTTATCTATCTATCTATCTATTTATTTATTTATTTAGAAACAGTGTCTTGCTTTGAGGTTTAGGCTGGCCTTGAATTCATGGCAATCCTCCTGCCATGTGTTACTAAGTGCAAAATTCTTCTTGTTCCTCAAATTAAATTGTTCCATAAATTGTTTAAAGATTTACATTCTGTAGATGAGCAAACAACCTTCTCGATAGCCAAAGGTGGAGTGGAGTCTATTTTTCTTCACATCACCTTCCCCCAACTTGTTGGCAGCACCAGCTGTTAGATGGTGTGCATTCTGCAATACGACCACAAACTATGACTCAAATTCAGTAGAGGTCAGAAATGATCAGAGATTACTATTCCTTGCCAGCATATATTAAGCTGCTTTTGTTAACTCTCTTACTCTTGTGGCTAGATGTCATAATGCATGAGAAAAATGAAACATAATGAAACAAAAGCATCCCCCCTTCCTTATACCTGACACCTTTCTACTCACCTTAATTGATAATCACAAAGAGAGGGATTTAAGTGAGCTGAGACCTCACCAAGCTCTTCTGGGTTAGAGGTGTGGTATATTTGCATACCCAAGGGAGCTTGCTCTGCCAATATACCTGTGTCATAAATTTCTCCAGAGGAACTCTTTTCATTATTCATGATTTAAGCATTCCTGGTGTAAAATAGTGAACTTTATGAGTACTATTGCATTACCAGTTCAATTATTCTTTTGTCATGCAAATTCCCTGAGCCTTAGCAAGGGGCTGGGCTGCTGAAGGCCAGGCATAGCTCCTCCAGGCTGCAGTGCATTGGAGAATTCACCAGCTGGCTCTCAGGGAAGGCAACTGCCAATGTGGGTACATTGATGATTGCTGTCTAAACATTTAGCATCCCTTCATCAGTAATGATGTGGCCATCTTTAACTTGCATTCCTTAACTGATATCATTTTATGCTTTTTGAAATAAATTTAGGGTTATGGGAGAGAAGAAAGCTTGCTTCCCAGAGCCTACCATGATCACGCTCATTTTCTTCTCATTTTCTATTTTTTTAGTGTTCTAAAACACCACCTTTGCAAAAAGCAATGCTTTGATTCTGATTTTGTTTATATACAGGAAGGAACTTGAGGTTAATACTCAGCCTAATGGCAAAACAAACGTGTGACAAGAATCAACCTGAATCACTTACACAGTATTTTAGTCTTATCATACCAACTATCCATGTTGTATAAAGTTATCATATATTGTCTGCTTTCTCTTCTGGGTTGATTAAAATGGTGTGTTGGTGCAGCAGGACCTAGCCAATGGAGTATTTTAATTTTCAAATAACCCAATGCTTTTACATACCTTGAATCAGAATTACCATAATTCACTGCATTAAGAACTTCATGTTTAGGAACTGAGAGGGAGAAATGTAATTTATTTTCTTTTGCTCTTCTCTATTTTTTTCTTTAATTCCTCCTACCCCCTCAGTTCTTCCTTTTATGAGAACTGAAACCTTTGGCAGAGAAGGACTAGGAGGAGCAAGTCAACTTATGTTATCATGGACCTGAGGTTAGGAGGAAAATTTTAACGTGTTAGTGAGAGATTACGGGTAACTCCTTAAAATTATCCCATCAGTAATTATTTCAAGAAACCAATGACTTTCAAGATCAAAAAGATCCATGTGTTTCTAAATATCTGCTCTACACAATTATGAAACCCCTAATACTATAAATGTTGGGATTTCAAACAAGTCTATGATGAATGCCAGAGTGGACCCCAATTTTGTGAGAGCTGAAATTGTTCAAAATTGAGACCTGTTTTTTGACAGGAATGATATAAAAATTTTAAACACAAAATTAGGTTCAGGGTCTTGAAAGTGTTGCAGATAGCTAAGTTAGGCAGAGATTGATAGACAGTTAGAAAGGAATTAGACCTAATCAGAGTGAGAACAGAGATGAGGCAAATCAGGCCTGTAGTTGATAGAAAGTAGGCCTCAAGATGGATATAGGATGGCTAGACCTGCAGGCCTCCCCAGAGATAAACAGCAGTCCACAGCTGTACAGTAATTAACAGTATATGGTCCAATAAGTCTAAAACAAGTATAACAAACATGTAGATAGATCAGTAGAACTTTCTGACCTGCATGCCTACCCTTCCGGAAATGCCTTTGTTCTTCTACTATGCATCCTTGCTACGTACCTTGTTTTTCTATTGCCTCAATATTAGTTAAGTGGCTGTACTTGTAATCTTATAAGTTGATTATAATTTGACCCAAGGTAGCCTGTGATGTGATTTTTCTGTACAAAAAAATTCCTAGACAACTGCAGCTGCAACCTATTTTCGGGGACCCTTCCTGCCTCTCAGGAGTCTTCCCTTAATAAAACTTCCCTACCCTTCACTTCCGTTGTCCTGGAGTCCATTCTTCAGAGGTACAAACTCAGCATGTTTAACAGGTTGGAGTTGCTTCCCCATAACAAAAGGAGCCCATCAGGTAAGGTGAAGTCTATGGACTACATAGAGAATTGAATTTTGTTTAAGTGTCAAGAAAGGTGAGAGAAATATTTCCAGCTGTGTTTCGTGTAACCCAGAGTTCACTGGGGTGGACCATGGCAATCACAGGGCTCTCCACCTGTGCATGCTCATGCAAGCTTCCCTCACTCCATAGCCAATCACTGGGGATTTCTCATCGATGACCACATGTCACATGATATATCTTGCAAACGAGGTAAAAGGATGTTACCTGTCTTCTGAAGCACCCAAAGGTCTTTTTTCAATGGACCAGGGTTCCCAATGGAGAAATACGAATTCTTCTAGAAGAGTTAATCATCTGGTTACACATTTACCTGGAATTTTAGGATCATACTTCAAAGTGGCTCCTGTTTCTGAAATTCTACCTTTTAAAACAAAATAAACAAACAATAATACAAAATCTAATTTCATATTATTCAAAACTTCTATTCTGAGTTAGTGTAAGCCCTGTAGAATAGTGTCTTTCAAACTTATGACATATACATCTACAGAAGGAATACATTTTAAGATCACTTTCCACTTATAGGTACATACATATAAGAGACATAAATTATATGTATACGTAGCTTATATAGGAATGTATGACATGTTCTAATATATGGTGAATGTTGAAATGTAAATAACGTTGTAGTACAAGACATACTGCCATTAACATCCCTCAGAATACCCCCCTTGTCTTGAAAACATTTATTACATTGTTCTTGCTATTTTCTAAAGCAGTTCTGGGAGTCCTCTTTTTATCTTTACAAGGTGTGATAAAAAACACAGTGAACACTGCTGCCAAGTGCTATCCAGTGAAAAGGAAGACTCTTAAAAATATTACAGTGTGTTTTCATCTGCCTTATTCACTGGTTCTGGCATGGTGTGATTTCTGGCTCTTCCCCAACATCAAAGTAACCATGAAAAGTAAATGTTTTACATCCATTCAGGACATTAAGGGAGCCAGAACAGAGAAAATAAAGATACCCATGAAAGAGAACTTCCAGAACAGCTTCAGAAAGGGGGAAGAATGATGGGATAAGTATGTGTGAATTGAGAGAAAGTCTTTGGGGGAGGGTAAGAGCAATGTCTCTCTTACTCTAACAATAGTTTTTGAAATTAAACATTCACTGTATCTTTCAATCAGGCCACATATACATGTCAGATCTCCAGGTGTAGAAACTGGTAAAACTTACAGTGTAAAATAGCTGGAGGCTTTCCCTGTCAGCTAAACTTTATTTCATCCAGTTTCAAGCTTTTCTATGTGTCCTTGAACTATTGTTTTCCCAGGGAGGGTGTTTTGTAACTTTATTTCTATAGAACGAAATCTAAGGCCTTTTTCTTTAAGAATTCAATAAGCAGAAGTAGACATTTCAGACTGAAGAGTTACTTCACAAAGCTCATAAAATACTACCACCCATGTGCTACTCAATCTGTCTGGACATGAAATAACAGAGTGTTCTTACTCATATACTTTGAAAGACAAGGCACAAGGGATTGGTACTGACCTCTGGTGAACTCCCCTTCCAGGTCATCCAGTAGTAACTGTCAAGTATATGTTACTACAGAGGATTAGGTAGTACACCAAATACATTATCTAGACAAGTGGTGGAAAACCTATGCCATGTATGCTACAGTTGGCTATTTGTTGTCACTGAAAGCTCTAAAAGGTTCACTATTACTGATCTACATATTCTCAATAAACCTTCATGGCAGGAATCTTCATCCAAATTTGAATGAAGCATATTTGACTCTGAAAAATGTAAAGTGCAGTAGTGCAGTACCTGGATCCCTCTCCCAGGAAGATAAGAGAGTTGAATCCGATCTGCTCTGTAACCCTGCCTCAAAGCTAAATTAGCCAAGTCTATGTAGGAGAAGGTCTACTTTTTCCTTCTGCTATAGTCGGCAAATAAAATCTGTCTCACACATGCACTAATATAACATTTTAAGTCAAACTAAAAAAGTAACTAAAAATCAAATCCCAAACAATTATATATGCATATTTTTGTATTTTTCTTCTATCATATATACTGCTTGATTTTATGATAATTGCTTAAAAGTCCATGACCTCTTATAAACCTTCTTATACTCAATGCTAGTTTTCATTTCTCTATTGGTGGTTTGTAAGTCCTGCTGCATAGTTGTCTGTTTTGGTCTGAAGTTTGTGATAGACAGTGACATTACATTGAAATGAGCTATATTTAGGTTTTTATAAATCTCAAATCTAAACAAGCAGAGAAGGAGGGAGGGAAGGAGGGAGGGAAGGAGGGAGGGAGAGAGAGAGAGAGAGAATAAATCATATAAATCATGTAAAGAAATGAATGCACCTTGAGACAATAATGTTAAGTGAAATAAATAGGACACACAAATATCACATGGTTCCTCCTATATAACACAAAGTATAAATAATTTAAAGAGCAAAATGAAAGATAATAGGAAACAAGGAGATAGATCTTTTGCCAAGGGGAAGGAATGATGGGAGGGAGGGAGGGAGAGGAAGGGGAGGTGACCAAAAAAACTTAGGATATGTTATACATGTGTACCAACTCCTCACAATGAATGTGATCATTTTGTACTGCAAATATGTACTAATAAAGATTTAAACCATTAAAAAACAGAAATTAGCACCATAGAACTTCTCAGTTACCTAAAGGATTGAAATACCATCTCTCCATTCCTCTTATCTTTGTTCCACACCATACACCATGGCAGTTCAAAGAAAGGGCACAGGGACAGCTGCATCTGTAAATTGGCTAGTGAGGGGATTCAGTCGGGTTAGCTGTGTCCAGCTGATACTTATATTATGAAGTGACAGCCACCGCCACATAGCTCTCCATATGTATGAGATATATATTGGGATTGTAACTCATGAATACTTTAGAAATGGCCAAAATATGGATAAAAATGAGATCATCTTAGGTGTTACTTAAACTTTTAATATAGCTGAAATAAAAGTGCAATTCTTTTTTTTAAATTTGAAAATGAAACATATCTCTATATGCAGGAGCTATTTAAGTGAGCAGGTTAATTGGATTTTGAGAAATACCATTTCTCCAATAAAAAATAATTCACTGAATTTTAAGTACTTGGAACATTTGTAATAATAATGTGAATGTTTGGTCTAGGAGATTAAAGAGAAATAAAAAAAGACAAAGAGACAGAGCCAATGTAAGTAAATATAGAAAGAAATTTGAAGATTTAAAAGCCTTAAGGATATTTGAATCAATGCAACAATAAAGCCTTTGAAAGAAGACAAATGATGGACAAATTATTATATATTAAACTTCCAAATTAGAAAGGTCAAAGGGTAGCAATAAGAACACATAAGTTATGGAGCAAAATATATGAAGACTTTTGCTTTGTATGTTAATTGAGCAATGCATTATTGAATGCTTATACATCTACAAGAGCTCTTCTGGACAACGACAATATTAAAATAGAATTCTCTGCTCTAGGATCTCCTGAAGTTTATCATCTAGTGAAGAGACAAGTAAGAAAATATGCTATTAAAATGTAATATGCTAAATCCTTAAAAAGTGTGTGAAATTTAATGGAAACATTATCCTAGTTATCAATGTCTTAGCTTCACAACTGAGTCCATATGATCACTGTGGGACTCAATGCTCACTGAATTTCTAATGTGACTGTCTAGTCCAGCCTTCCTGAACAAAAGGCAAGTCAAAATAGTAAACATCCTTGGAAGCTAAAGATAATGTATCCTTCCATAAAGACAAAGAGACTCTTTAAAAAGTCCCTGCCTAGTAAAAATAAAGGCTTCTTCTGCTTATCTCTAGTATTAATTGTTTATAGTTACATAGGAGATATGCCTCTTCCTTCCTTTTTTCTTAGAGGAGAATTACTGACATATCAGGGTTTTTGATCTCTCTCTCATAGGATGGGCAGGTGTGTAACTGAACCATCACAGTTCATTTTTCTAATCCTGTGCTTCTTATTCTGAGCCATTTGTAGCCACATGTGCAGCTTGCATTGTTGCTCATTGTGTCCCCTTGTGGGGATGAGGACGTGGAGGACCCAGGAAAGAGGCTGCTCCAGCTGCTGTTTTTCTACCAATAACAAAACTTATACTTTTGTGATTTTCTAGCCCAGCAATCTTGAGGTCTTACACACATCCACAAATGTGTGCCATCCTATGTATATAGTCTATGTTTACATTATCAGCCAACCATATATTTTGTTTTACTCACTGTAAGAGAAATTTATCATTATAAATTAAATTGTTTATTCTCCAAAAGTCATATTTTGAAGTCTTAGCACCTCAGAATGTGGTCTAACTTGGAAAGAGAGTTATTGTAGATCTAACTAGTTAAGATGAGGTCATTAGGAAGAGCTTTAATTCAATGTGACTGGTGTCCTTATGAAAAGGGAAAATTTGTACACAAAGACACATAGGGAGAATACCATGGAAAAATGAAAATACAGATAAGAGTTGTCCTTCTACAAGCCAAGGAAGGTCAAAGACTGCCACCACAACTGTCTCTAAGACAGAATGTGGAAAGAGTCAAAGCTGGACTCCAGACCTGTGAGGAAATACTTTTTTGTTGTTTATGCCACCCAGTTTATGGTACTTTGTTATGGCTTTGATATCAAATAAATACATTTAAGAATACCTTCTTACATAGTTATTTTGAACGTATGTAGTACTTGTTTTCAAAATGGATAATGAAGCTGGCTACAGAATTAACATGTTTCCTTCCCCCGCCGAACGATGGCCATCACTCATTCTCTCTGCTTCTGTCCTCCATCCTCAGTCACTGTAAGTCTTCGCCTGTCAGGAGGTTTCTCTGGCTGAATATATAGCAGGTGTATGGTTGGAAGAAGCCTTTGTGGGACCATTCCTCACATAAAACTTAGACTATTATGTGCTTAATGTATGTCTACTTGGTCTGTCTTTCTGTCCGTCTGTTTCTTTCTCTCTTTTCCTGCTAGGAGACTCACAATTAATTTGGGATTGCTGGCAAGATAGTAAACTAAAGAATTTTATGGAAGTGTGGAAAAAAAAATCTCTCCACAGGGAGTAAGACATGAGTTTGAACTCCAGTTCGGCTACTCTGTTATTACATCAGTAATGCGCTTAGCATATTTAAGTCTCATTGTACCTGTGCAATCCTGATATCTCTATAACTGTTTATCCATTTCTAACAGTCATGCAGAGACTGCAAAGTGACAATGTGTTCTTCCTTAATGCTGTC
Organism: Heterocephalus glaber; assembly: GCF_000247695.1. Next base: position 22,543,316 of record NW_004624732.1, on the reverse strand, counting down.
TAGAGAGGTGGCAGCCATCTCCTCCTTAGAATCATGACTGCCCTCGGCTCTCATGAACCCCAAGATTGTCAAGAACTGAAGTAAGAATTTCATCCAGCACTATCCATTCTGGATATGTGAAAATTAAACATGACTGATAGAAACCCAGAGGTACTAACATTAGGGTGCAGAGAAGATTCAAAAATCAGATCTTAATGCCCAACATGGGCTATGGGAACAACAACAGTAACAAAAGCAACAACAAAAAGGCGTACTTCCCATGGCTTCTGGAAGTTTCTCCTCCACAATGCCAAGGAACTGGAAGCGTTGATGTGTAACAAATCTTACTGTGCTGGGATTTCTTACAACATTTCTTCTGAGAAAGGTAAAGCTGTGATAGAAAGAGCAGAGCACTGGACCATCAGAGTCACCAATCCCAATTCTAGGTTGTAAGAGAAGAAAATGGATAGACAACCTATGTGCACATTTTGTGTTTAAATAAAACCATAAAAACTACAAAAAGGGAGACAGTACATGTGAGAAAAGTTTATGGTATATAAGTATAATATTCATAAACTTAATGATAATTATCAATGATTTTAAAAAGAGACACTTGATATTTAATCTTTTTATTTTCTCATTTTATTCAACTTTACCAAACCCTCATTGAAACTCTCCTCTAGATTTCTTTGATGCAATGTGCTCCTTGTTTTATTCTGCTTCTTAGATTTTTCCTTTTTGGAACATTCACATAGACTTTTTCTTGTCTATGTGGAAATTAATATTTAGTATTGAAGTTGTGACTGTGAATTTTCTAAAAGACAGCCCATCCTTACCCAAAATGCATCACTTTTGCCTCAGCTGGGTGCTTCTATTCCAGAATTTTTCTCTAAATTGTTGTCATAAACTGCCAACTGCCCACTTGAAATCTTTGTGAGTTTTCCATGATACCTAATAAAGTAGGTCATGATGATCATAAATAAATCTTGTATAAATCTGTATATATAGATAAATCTGTATATATATTAAGGCCCTGGTAAGTCACTTCTGTTACCAACTTAGAAGTGTAACTATCCTATTCTTCATTCTCTTATTTTCTCCATCATGACCTGGTAGAGCCCAAATTTTATACCATATAAATATATGTAATTCTGTTATTTGCATGTAACAGAAGCATTATGTAAATTTACCTAAATCAATTTGAATGCAAAATAATAAGAGACCCTAGTATGAGAGATCCCAGAGTTAGCTAAGTCAGAACTAATGTTCTTCTCTACATTTTTTTCTGTTAACATTAACACGTTTGTCTTTCCCTGAAGATTATTTCTACCATAGTTGCACTATTGCTTTAGCACATCTCAATTTCACATACAAATTCAACAATGCCCAGTGGAAGAAGAGAGCATTTCTTCTTAAGTATCCCTTTAATGAATGCAGGAACATTTTCCCAGAAGCCTTCCAGTGGCCTCTCATTTACATGGTTTTTGCCTGATTTGTATTACAGGCTCATGCCTAAGTCAATTTACTGGCAAGGGAACTGGAACTAGCTCACCCTGAAAGATAGAAGAGGGTGGGTACCTGAACAAACTCCGGTCTTTATTGACAAAAAGATGTTGCAAAGTAGATGTTGAGACAGAACAATGCATTATTTCCTAAGTATATTTCAAAACTGCTCATTCTTTTTATCTTAATTCCAAGTATTATGTACATTACTGCTGATTATTAAGATTTGGAGTTCTCTTGCAGTGGGTCCTCTTTGATTAAGAGCAATCACCTTGATAACTGCCCTCACAAGTTACAGCAGGCTTCACTTTGCTCACAAGTTATGTAACATGAAGAAAGGATATAAGACAGGCAAAAATGTTTCCTTAAGGGTCATGAACTCTGGGGCAAGGTCATTTTTCCACATTGCTCTACTGTTGGTATTCATATTTCATGAGACATGATGACAAGAGGGTTAAACATCCTCATTCAGAGAAGCCACCAACTGTGATATTTTCAACCTTTTATTTTTTGCAAAGCATGTAGAGCAGTCTCCCCTCATCCATGGTACATCTGTTCCAAGGACCTCATGAGTTGCTTGAAACCATACATGGTGCCAAATCCTATATGAACATACATTTTTTTCTATACTTAGATATGATAAAGTTTAACTCATAAATTGGCACAGTAAGGGATTAACAACAGTAATTAAAATAAAATAGAGCAATTATAATGATACACAGTAATAAAAGTTGTATAAATGTGCTCTTTGTCTCTCTCTCTGTCTCTCTCTCTCACTGTTTCTCTCTTGGTCATGTTCATTCACTGTCCCACAATGTATTATACTCTATTCACCCAACTTCTTATGATGATGATGTGAGATGATACCCTTGCCTATCTGTGAGGTGAAAGACATACATAGACACTGACATAGTATTTGACTGCTATGTAAGGGTTACTTAAACACAAGTGTTGTGATAGCATTAGAGTCAATCTGATACTCAAATTGGCTATTATGTGACTAATTGGTGTGTAGTATATACAGTGTGGCTACTCTGGACAAAGGGATGAATCATGTTCTGAATAAGACACTGTAGAATAGCATGAAATTCCATCACAGAATTTAGGATAGCGTCCAATTTAAAATCTTTTAATTTTTTTATTTTTGGAATTTCATATTTGATACTTTTGGATCATAGTTGACCACAGATAACTACAATCATGGACAGCAAAAACTACAATAAGGGAGGATTACTATACTACTATATTTCTACTGGGGATAAGTGACTAGCAGTCATGATATAGTACAATTGCATCTCATCAATTGGGGGTTAACGCATCATCTTAGAGCTCTTTGTCTTAGTACTTAGCAAGCTCACAAAAATACTCCATATAGCTATGTGTTCCTTGAGTCAGAATTGCAAGGAATTATGTATTAAAGCTTCAGATACCCATGAAGCTACAGCAGAAATTTTCAACCTTTCTTTGGGTCAAATAATTATTTGTTGTGGGAGGCTGACTTGTGCATTGTAGAATGTTGAGCACTAACTTTGGCCTCTACTTTCTAGATACCAGTGGAAATCACTTTGTTCTAACAACCAGAACTTTTCCCAGACACTGTAAATAGTCCTTTGGACAAACTTGCACTCAGCTGAGAAACATTAAGGTAGAACAAAGATTATGGGTACAAGATGGTTGCTTGCAGCTTAGTTCCATTCCCTAACACTTTGAAGTAAAGCAGGACATAGGTGATGAATTTATTCCATAAAATTAGAGCAAAGATTATGTGGTCACTTCTTTGAGAAATAATTAGAGTTGGTGAATAATTCTTTAACCTGCCTCTTCTGCCTGGCATTTAGGACTGCTTGTAAATACACAGTGGCCATAATTCAAAGCCTCCTAAAATACTTTGCTGAAAGGACAGCTAGTTTGGATGATTACCTGGGCCCCCATTAAACACTGAAAATGTCCTATGCACATTTGTTTTTTATGTTTTTGAAACTTGATGATTATTTGCTCTTTCATCATAAACCAATCCTAACTACTGCAATATACTACTCCAAAGTACCACCATCTCTTGTTCAGACAGCTAAGATTGTCTCTTAATTGGTCATCGAGACACACACGTCCTCCCCCAAAGCAGCAGGTATCTGCCAGATAAGTTGTTTTAAAAAGTGCAATTATGATCACATCATTACTTAGTTTATCCTCTCTTGCTGACTTCAAAACTTTTCCAATATGTTTAATATTAATTCCAAATTGTTATTATAACCTACAAAGCCCTGAAATATCAGATTTCCTGATTTGTCTTCAAACTCATTTTATGCATTAGTCCCTCTCAATTTTCTTATCTTCAATGTGCTGATTTTCAATTTCTGGTAATTCTTTATTTTTTTTTGTATTAAATTCTTTTATTGGTACATTGTAGGTATACAACACAATTACATTTCTCATTGGGAATTGTACCTTTACATGATG
>NW_004624732.1:22522342-22534452 GCF_000247695.1 Heterocephalus glaber | reverse complement strand
CCTTTTGTTGCCAGTTCAGTGGGTCCAGGTGGTTGAGTATCAGAGTGTTCCATCTCATTTCCCTTTGGGGTTGCTGTAGGCGATCTGGAAGTCTGGTTTTGAGACTTATTTACATGTTTTCTCATTTTGACTGGTGCGGGGTGCTGTTAGCGCCTGCACGGTTTACCTCCTCTGAGCTGGGAGAGGTGGGACAGAGGCCGGGAGCAGCAGTAGGGATGTTGACCCGAAAGCCCTTTCCTTTGGGCTGGGAGCAGCGGGAGGGATGGTGGCCCGCAAGCCCCTTCCTCTGGGCCAAGAGTAGTGGGACAGAAGGTGGCTCCAAAGCAGTTTCCTCTGGGCTGGTAGCAGCAGGAGGGATGATGACCAGGAAGTCCCTTCCTCTGGACCAGGAGCAGTGGGATGATGGCTCAGAAGCCGCTACCTCTGGGTCGGGAACAGGGGGACTCAGTACCTTGGTCTGGTGGTGTGGTGTCCTCTGCATCTTTGTAGTGTGGAACCAGGTGGCTGCCTGTCTGCAGCAGGGTAATTTGGTGTCTTCCGCGTGACTCAGGACCTCTGTAGGCCGTGCACAGACCTTCCTGTGTGCAGCGGGCTGATTCAGCGTATTCCGTGCAACTGGGGACCTCAGTAAGGCGTGGGCAGACCTGCCTTTCTGCAGTGGGCTGATTAGGCATGTTCTGTGGGACTCAGGACCCCGGTAGGGCCAGTTTCTGGTAATTCTTAAGACTCCAGGCCCTTTACCAGTAGCTCAGCCTTGCATATGCTGCATCCTTCCTTTATAACTAGTTCACCCTGACACTTTCTTCAGAGCTTGAATCATTTATTATTTATTTAGAGATGAAGGCTTGGCTCTTCCCAGCAAAGCCACATATTCCAATTAAGAGAACTTTGTAAGAATACTATGCACTTCTTGCTGCAGTAAATTGTCTGTTGTAGTTTTTACCTTAATTTGTAAGAGTACATGCTTGATGTCTACCTTGTCCACTATACCATAAGCTCCTGAAGGTCAGAGGAAATTCTTGTTCATCATTTTCTCTCTTAATATCTGCACTAAAGCGAGATGATTATTAAATGCTCTTAAGTGACTAGTGGCCCCACTGGTAGGAAAGAAATGTTCAAGCTTTGAAGTTTCATTTAACTTTCCATAAAATTTCTAGTTATGAAAATGAGATTGTTTTTAAATTATAAATCTGCCATACTGCTTCAATATCTGAATGGATTTGTGAGTATAGACCTTTAATAGAGCATTCCTTTCAAATAATTGACTGGAAAAATGAACTTTATTTATTTATAAGAACAAATGAAAGATTACCTTATTCTTATTCTTATTCTGCACTCTATTGTAATTAAAGTAAAGAATATAGCAATTCAGGGTTTATTGAATTATTAATAACCATCATATATAGCCAGAGAGCAAAGGTTAGAAACGTGATCATATCTTTTGTCTTTGTTCATTTATTTAGTTTAAGAACAACACCTCATATTGGCATAATTCCTTTCAATTGTAAAATCTCCTTGAACTGATCCTCATAGTAATGCTTTTGGCATGAGGGCAGGGAATATATCTTCATTGTGCAAAAGACTATGGCACAATGAAGCCAAATAATTTATGTCTAAGTGAGTAGTAGAATCAAAAGATAGCCCATATTTCCTGCCCTCCCTTGAGTTTTATGAGTACACATGTGCTTGTGGATATTTGTGGTAGAAATTCATGGTTGGCAAAACAAGGATAAGAGAAAAAAAAGGGAAATCAATTCATGAAAACCCTAGACATTACAGCAGTTTCCATTTACTAAAACAAAGACCTTAAAAAAGTATATTTAATAAAATGACATTGTTATAGTCCAATGCAAGTAATGCTAATTCCGTGATCGATTTCCATTTAGTTGGCATTCAGTGAGCTAATACTCTCTATTAGTATTGTTATAATTATTTACTGACCTGTAATTTGAGAAAATATTTCCAGATTATCTTTGTGGCTCTTCTAGTCCTTTACTTCACAGAATATTTGAGAGAAAATGACAAAGAGTTAAGAGAGTTTTCTAGTAGCTACATGTGTATAAGCAAATTACCTAACTCTTATTGTTCAGAGAAAAACAGATACTGAGGACTGTCTTCTCTTAAAGGAATATCAATCACAGGTAATCTTTCTAAATGCAATTTTAGGATAGTTTGTGACATACACAAGAAATGTAGTTCAGGGTGGGGAAAAGTTAACTGGGAGTAAAACATGGTAGAAAGCCAATAAAGGACCCTTAGTGTTGGGACAGGATGACTCTTTTGCTTTCTTTTCACACAGGAAACATGCTCTAATAACAGAGCACACATTTTGAGCCACAGAGACAGGAATTTGATGTATCGTTCTGCCATTTATGGATATCTTTAGGCCAATTCCCCAAAGTGTCTGAGACTCAGGGAACTCATCTGTAAATGAGACAGCAATGGGGTCAGGTATGACTGCACTGGAAGAATATGGTCTATGTAAGGTGCTGAGTGCTGCACCCAGCACATATCAACCATAACCCTTACTCTAACCTCACACACAGCAAAAGCTCTGCCAAGTTTCCTGAATGAGGAGGAGATACCTAGGACATCTTCTATCCTCTGTAACCCCAGTCTCTGTGGGTATTCATCAGGGCTGAGCTGGAGGACTTCACAAGGAACCACACTGATTAAGTGTAGTCCTCATCAGCCATGGCAGGACTCGTGGAGCCAGCATCTGGGCACAAGTGCTGCAGGGTGAATTAAAGGGAAGCTAGGCTTCTGTAAAACGTCTTGCATGCTGCCTGTCTGTAGTTGTTCTAGGCTTGTCTATACAAAGATTTGTTTTCTCTTTTGTCCAACAATTTATATTTTATAACTCACTCATTTCTTCCAGATAACTCTCTTTCAACTCGGTCTCAGCAGACTTTCATGTATGTGAGACACACAAAATGTAGACAAATATGTCACTACATTCAGAAAATGTGTAGGATGAATATAGAAAGTGTTTCTTCCAAATAATATCCAGCATTCTTAGAATATTTTTATGCCTAAAGAGTTCAAATCTCTGAGGAATCATTTTCTGTAAATAGGAAAAATACTATTTCAATGTAGACCAGGTAGACAAACTGAACTAGAGAAATATCCTGTCCATTAGAGAAATATCCACTAGAGAAATATCCACTATCCTCTAGAGAAATATCCATTCACTGAGGTCATTTCCAAAGACCTCATATCCTAAGAAACCAATCAAGGAAGGGGAATTAAATAAAACTTTATTTAAAAATTTATTTTAAACTTTATTTTGTGCACTTTTTCTTATGTCTGGCTTTTTGTTAGAATCATTGCAAACTTTATCACACTTGATAAGCATAGAAAAATGTCACATAGATCTTAGTATCTTTTTTAAAGGAAAAGAAAACAAGATCAAACTAATAAGTACATTGGTTTAATTTTTAGTTTAGTAAATCCTTTCATATTTGGTACAATTTAATCACTTATGAAAGAATTATGTTTTAATTTTAATCCTTACTTATCTAGTTTATCCATATGTGTGCTTAACATGAGATTTATTCCTAATTGAATAAAATGTACATTTTTTGTGAGACAGCCAGAGATTACCATGGAGAGGAAAGGCAGGTGTAGTCAAGGTCTTCACTCAGGACCTGTTATCCATTAAAACTATGGTATGCCCTCCTCCTTTCCACTGCCACCCTGGATCTTCCAAACGCTCTTAATTACCTCAAAAACCAGGTGCATCATTAAAGCTGAGATGCCTTCACCAGAAAGTCTCTAAGAATAAACTAGATGAGAGAATAAAAATATTGTGGATCACCACAGAGAGCAAGAAGACAAACTCCCAGCCTTAACCTGTTACTCTTAGCTGCTGTGCTGGTTCATCCTTATCACAAGGCCATGGTGTCTGTGCAGGGTGGGGCACAGATACAATGAATGTCATAATCCCTGGGATAAGCTGGCTGTCTTTTCTTCAAAATCACAATGGTGGCAAAAGAAAATGAAACACTTTTTAAAGCTTTTCCCAGGACAAGTACAAAATTACCAGTCTTTAGCACACCTGTGAAAACCCTGCATATGAATAAAAAGCTCAGCCCTTTCTTTGTTAGCAGGTTAGCCTGATGTTCTCCATCAGAGAGGTGCCCCCTTTTAGCTCTTCCCTGCAAGGTAAGTCCTTCCTCTTTTTTTTCTTCTTTCTCAATGAAAGCTATTGCCTATGAGTTCATGCTTTTTGCCTAAGTTTTAATTTCTACTGTTACTGAGACAGAAGTTCCCTTGTGTCAGGTTACTAGGATCAAATTAGAGTCTATTTGATTTCACATCACCTGAAGATCATAACCTCTGCATAAAAGAGACTTTATGTATCATCTAATCCAGACTTCTTACCCACAGAACCTCTTCATGGTATTCTTGACATGTGGCCTCCAGCCTCTGCTAGATCACTTTTAGTGATCAAGACTGCCACTGAAGACAGCTCAGAGCATTTTTTGCTAGTCTGATGGTTAATCTTGATCTTGTCCTCTGCGTCTGAACAGGTACAGTGACTTCCTCCTTCCATATACGGCAGAACTAAAAATAAGAATTCTTACCCTTGTTTCGATAACTGCATCAGCTGGGAATTTGACAGAGTCCAGATATATCACAGCATCACCTCTTTACTGGAAAATGATAGGAGACAGTCCTTGGGTGAGGAGCAAGAAAAGCTTCCCGAGGAATCAAGAGAGCAAAGAAGAGGTGACCCATGAGCTGAATTTTAAGTTTGTGACATTTTTTATTACATTCATTGATTTCATAATGGTCATCTCATTCCTTTATTTTCTCAAGTCTTCTTTTCATTATAGTGATAAATTTGAGTTTGCATTTCCCATGAGAAACAGTCTTTTATACTCAGAGGAGCTGGATTCTTGGGGAAGGAGAGGAGTGTTCCTAGAATACAATCAGTGGGGCTGCCTGGGTAGGTAGGGAGACAGAGCCACAAACATTCCTGGGCTTCTTGTTAACATCACGAAAGAATAAAAGCTGCAAGAAGGGACAAGTCTTCAAACTGGCTCCAAAAACTATCCTTAGAGTAACTCTTCCCAGTACGGGAGGAATTAAAGCTCTAACTTAGAAAACTGGCAAAGAAACTGTAATCCGCAGAGGGAAGCCAGAACAGAGCCACAAATCAAAGAGCAATATTGAAAAATGCTACAATAATGAGAAGGAAACATAGCAAGACAGCAGAAAGGGGCTGAGGGACTCTGTGTGCTTCTCTTTCTTGGACACATAAGCCAGGAGTGTGTACTTTGAAAACTCCCCAAGAGATCAAACAAGAAATTACAGCCTGCAGAACAATTGGTTGAGAAGAAGAAGAGAAGGCTGAGATGAACAACAGAGGCTCTTGGGGCTGCGTCTAGCTTTAACCTCACAGACAGCAGCTGACAGCCTGCTACTTTTGCAGTAGCTGCACTACACATGCAGTAGTGTGTGTGTGTGTGTGTGGGGGGGGTATTCCGTACCCTAGTCATACAGGACAGCTGCTCTGAGAAGTCAGAACCCAGCACCATATATGGTTAAGAACACTTATTTACTTATTTATATATTTACATTTTTCTTATTATTGTATGGTTGACCCTCTTTATTTTGGGGCCCTCTAACCAGAGTCAACCAACTGCAGACTGAATAAAAGGAAAGCTTACATGTGTTATGTAGCTGGATCTACAATGTTTGCACAGATATTTTTTCCTGAATTGTTATTATTCTCTAAACAATACAGCACAATGGTTTAGGTAGCATTTGTGCTGTACTAAGGATTGATGAGTAACTAGAGATGATTTAAAGTTTAGGATAACATGTATTTGTTGCATCCTGTACTCTACCATTTATATAAGGGGTTTGAACATTCATGGATTTACAGAAATATCCTGGAGCCAAGTCCTTGCAGCTACAGAGAGATGAATATATATATATTAATCTCTATATCTCATATATATCTCTATATCTCATATAGATATTTAAGGTGAACAACATGAAGTTTTTATCATGCGTGTGCATGGTGAAATGATTACTGTAGTGATGAATATGTTTTTATCTTCTATGATACTAGAGAATGAATCCAGGGCCTTTACATTGGGCTATCCACTCCCACAACTTTTACATTTTTAAAAAAATTTTATTTTAAGACAGGGTTTGGTAAGTCACTAAGTCACCCAGGTAAGGCTCAAAATTGTGATCCTCCTGCCCCCGCCAATCAGAGTGTTGAAATTACAATCATGTGGCTCCACGTTCAACTAGGAATACTTATTTAGCTAACATAAATGGGATGTTTTAAGCCTTGGCTCTCTTTCCCTGTCTAATTCTGTCACTGTTGCCCACTTATTGAGTAATGCCAGAAGAACACAGATAATTTTTGGATCCAATCAAGGGGAAGTTGAGTCAGGAACACACTTACTGTAGTGTATTGATTACCTAGTATATTTATTATTCAGCTATTGTTTCAGTATATAGTGTAGTAAGACTTCCAGACATGGTCCAACCGCTCACCATGCCAAATTAAGCAGCAACATGATGAAAAGGCACAGGCGTCAAGGTGTATCACAAAATGAATGAGAATCAGAAAAGAAGTGTGTTGGGCTGGGGATTTAGCTTAGTCTTGCCCCTGCCTGCCTCACAAGTGCAAGGTCCTGAGATAGATCCCCAATACAAAAACAAAACAAAACAAAACAAAACAGATGTGTGTAAGTAGCTATGTAAGGAATCAGAAGCTAATTTAGAGAAAAATCTTCAAAACACAAAAAATAAGCTTGATATATTTATCCCCCCAACTTGAAAGTAATCTTAAAAGTTTTCACAGTTATGTCAATAATGACTTATACAGCTATGTGAAATTTTCCTATAAGATCAAAAAATAAGAAAAAATATAACTGGTATCAAGTTGCTAGACACAATATTCAATTATTTTTTAAACAATGCTACAAACTTCATGCTATGCAAAAAGGCAAAGAAGTTATAGCTGAAAATGTAGAGAAAAAGTATTAGAGATTTTAGTAAGTTAATTAAGCAAAATAGTATGTTATTTTTCTGGATTTTACTTTATGATATTTGTAAATTTTTAATAATTTGTATTGCATTTAGACTTTTTATCATTAATATTCAAGCTAACTTTGCATTCTCATTTTTTCTTGCCCATAGAGAGTGCATCCAAATTGTTAAGCTTCAGGCTTTACAAATCCTACATCTGCTTTTGATTTTTTCATTTCACCCACTATGCTGTGTTGTCTTTTACTTGATTACACATCTCTGTTGCCCCCTGGGTGGCAAGTACTAAATTTAATTATTTCTAATATCCACAGCACCTAATCCAATAAGATCTAGCAGTTGTTTGATATATTGTTGTTGATTGAAAATCTAATTGATGCCTATTGCAAAGAAAGTGGAGAAGGGTGATGTTATATTTCAAATAAAAACACTAAACCAACACCAAGACCTGAAATGGTGTTTCCTCTCTTCAGGGCCCAGAGCCTGGAAAATTCCATTCTGCCTTTCAGCCCGGCAGGACAGTAGCCATGGCAGCCATTAAGGAGGGAGAAACCACCAAAGGATCTCCTTGAACCTCCTTGAAGCTCCTTGAACCTGGGCATCCATGTGCCTCCATGTGAAAGAGATGCCCAGGAAGAATTTCTTCAGAGGATGGGATTGGGACCCTCATAGATACCATTTTTTCAAGGTTGAGGAATCCCACCCACTGTCTGTATTTGAGCCTCCTTTGATGTCTCACAAAACATCCAAATGAAGTTCACAATGTATTCAGAGATGCCAGGCATGTCCCACGCAGAATTGGGAGAAAGGTGGACAAGGTGGAGACCTATGAAGTAAATGGCTGACCTAGGAGAGTTTACAGAAGAGTGATACTTTCAGATAAAAAAATACACAAAGAGACCTCCCATACTGCTTTCCTAAACCATCACCTGTCCCTCCTCACTAGTAAGCAGAGAAATCCACAGTTAACAGGTAAAGGTATGCCCTACAACTTGATGTCCACACATGGTGTATGTTACGTGTTAACATATTTCTGCATTCCTCCCTTGTCATCATATTCTATACTGGTCCTTCATAGCCAACTAGGGACAAGATGGGGTGCTTGTATTCAAACTCCAGATGCTCATTTTTGAAGAGGGGGAGTCTTTTAAAACAGTCTTTAATTGCAATGTACCATAGTGGATTTTGCGTTTAGCTAAGCATGTCCTCTCACCCATAATTCTCTCCTTTCCAGGGTGGCAGCTCACTCACTTACCAACATTATGGCAATTTTCCCATCACTGGAAATTCCCTTAAGTGCCTACTTAGGAAGCTCTTTATTTGATGTGGTTGACATATTAATAGGAATAGCTCTAGGTTCTCTACAGTAGTGAATGCTGAAAACTGAAGAAAATGTGAGAGAAGCTGGCACAGGGGTTTTCCTACTCCCCACCTCACTGTTGAATGTTAAGTGGAAGGCTGAAGGATTCAGAGCAGTAATTAAACAGATTTGGACCACAAGCCTCATACATGTTAGAATTAAAGAGCTGGATTAACCAGCTTCTCAAAATCAGTGCGGTGGTTAGAACTATGAAGGAGTAGCTGGCTCAAATCTGTGTCTTCAAAAGCCTTTTTACAGTCTATAATTAGGACTTTGATCATTTCTATATTTACATGAAGGCTGAAACCCATACTTACTTTAATAAATGATAAATGACCATCGAGTCTTGAGCAAGGGAATTTGGAGAACAAGAAAGATGCCAGAACTATTAGTCAAATAAAAAGAACAACTTTGGACATAAATTCATGCATGCTCTAATGTAACCAGGATGATAACTGAAGCAAATGAAGTGTTGTTAGATTGCTGTGAGATCCAGACTTGTGTTGGGTTCATCTGCAAAAGGCAAAGACAGGAAAATGAGTGGATGGGTAAATGTCTCTCCGTTTTGTAACAATCCTAGCCCATTTTCCCTCAATGTCTCTGTAGCTCAGGAATGAAAACAAACTGTTGCTTTATACCATGTGCTCCAAGGAAGGAGATGTTGACCACATGGAATTTCTTCCAGAACAATGTGGCTGCATTGGGAAGATTGAGTTATCATAGATGATAGCTATTTTAGGTGTAGAAAATCTCGGGGAATATTTGTGCTTGGGTCATATTTCCTATCACTTCACAATGAAGCAGATGAAAGGGTTGATTTTTCTTTTTCAATCTCTTTCATAGAGAAAGAGCTTAAATGAATGACTTCTTCAGAAGGCCAAACAACCCTCATGCTCCAGGTTAATTAAATCTTTAGGATTTAAGGAATAATGTCTACAATTTTTTAAATTAAAAGGTCTATTTAGTTTCAAAGGTTGAGGTCATAAACATAGAAAATGGAGAGCAAAAACTTATGAAATGTGTATTTCTTAGGCTGCCTTTATGTGGGGTCAAACAGGAACGTAGTAATGGTAACAAGACAGAACATGGTCTCATTCTTTATTTATGTTACAGGATTTCAAGCCCCTATTGTTTCAGAAATCCTCAAGAGATAGTGCTGGTGTTTTTAGGCATCTCATTCTTCATATTTTATTTCTCTTGTTCTCTCTGCTACTCATATTCTCCAATCTATCCCTCTTTCATGTCTGAAATATTACTGTCCTCTTCCATGATTCCATGATTCAGACTTATTATCTTATTCTTGGCATCTATATGGTACAGAATCCCTTATATGTGATTCAAAGTTCTTAGGTACAATTTTGTTTCATAGGCCATGTGGTCATGTGTTCTCAGAGCTTTATAGCATTTTTAAAAGAAGGGCTTTTTCAATTTCCACATAGTTTTGCTATGTACCCCTCACTGTACTCATTCTGTCTGTAGAAGATGGAAATTTAAATCATTTGGTCAACAGACATTTTATACATCGTGTTTCTCCATTGAGTCAGACTCACCATTGTCTGTTTATCCAAATATGCTTCCCATTTTAGTTCATTTCCAGAAAGAGTCTTATTTTCTCCTACAAATAAGTCTGTAATTGTTTGCTATACCACTAGGTTGCTAGACATTTTAAATATTTAAGAATATATAGAAAGTGTATAGTGTAGAACATTTCCTACAGTGTTTTGTTTTGTTTGTTTGTTTCTTGAGACAGGGTCTCGCTATGTATTCCAGACTGGCCTTGAACTCACTATGTATCCCAGGCTGGACTCAAATTCACAGTGATTCTCCTTTCAGAGCCTTTCAAGTGCTGGGATTACAGGTGTGTGCCACCATCCCCAGCAACTCAATTTGGGTGACTTTGTTGTTTATATCTTGCTCAAAACCTTAAGTAGTAGGCAAAAAAGCTTAGAAATATAAAAAAATTAGACAATGATTCTTAAATGCAGGATGAGTACTAGGAAGCACCAGGCTGTTATTGATTCATTTTTTAGCACCTCTAGAGCTCTTGTAGGAATTCTGCCATGAGAGAACAAAGGAAAGGAAAATGAACATTCAGAGTTGTGTAATGTATTAAGGAATGTAATTATGGAGACACACCTCCTACTTTTATACAGAAGGAGACTCACTTTCACAGCAAATATTGGAACACCCATAATGCATATCTGGATGAAATATTTGCTTTTTATTATCTTGGTATAATGCACAGTTCAGTCCATTAAAATCACTGAACTGAAACCCCAGGATTTTAAGACCATTGTATTTGTTACTTTCCCATCATTGGAACAAAATACCCAGTACTCACAATTTAAAGGAATAGAAATTAATTTCTACTTATAGTTTCAGTCCATGTTTGGCTGGTTCTAAGGTAGGAACAGAATGGCAGAGGGGCATGGCATAGAAAATGGTGTTCCACACAAGACAGCCAGGAAGCAGAGCCAAGGGAGGAGGTGGGGACAAGAACACACCGGTCTAGGTCATGTTTCTGTGACCTACCTGCAGCAAGCCCACCTCCTAACAGCACATCCCACTGCTGATCTCCATGAGTGGACCTGCTGATAAGTACAGGGCACCCAGGATTTAATCACCTTCCATACACATGAGAATTGCGGGAGGGTGGGGGCTTTTAGATCTAAACCATAACAACCACCAAAACAAATTTTAGATATAAATACAATTAGTGGAAATCAGCAAGCTGCATTTTCAAATCTGGTAGTTTGAAACCTTCTACTCCTGATGTCTAATCCACCACTTCCTTTAAGGCTGTGAAGCTGGGAAGTCTGACTAGAATCTGTCAATAAATGTGAAGTTAGAGCAGAATGGATCCCAGCAAATGACATATCTGTTCATTTATTTATCCAGAGCCCCCTGCAATGAAACGAGAGCAAAAATTGCAAGCCAAGCACCAGAAGGCCAGTGCCAGGAATACCTACGAGACCACCTTTTCGTGTTTCTCTAATCTTGTTCTACGTGATTTGGGCATGTGGTGCACTTTCCCATTTGATGGACAGAGAGTTACACACAACGCCCTCTTCTCACCTGTAGAACAGGTAAGAGGTGCCTGTAAGCAATCATCTCTCCCAGGAATGCTACCCTAAAATCCATCTTTGTGTTGTCAGAAGACCAGGTGAGAAAGATAAAAGTTGATTTCATTGGTTACAAAAAATGTGGACTTAAGAATCAGACAGACCTGGTTTCAGGTGTTAAATTTGTCCTTTGCTGTTTATCTTGGGCAAGTTATTTAACCTTTGTGTATTTCACTTTTAACAAGGTTAATATGGAGTATTAATCTCTATTTATAATGTTGGTATTAAATTGTATAATAGAACTGTAAAGGGGAACTGTTGACAAAACTGATCCCATGAATCATGATTCTTTAGTGAATAGAGGTGCAAAAAAAAAAACATCACTTGCAAGTCCAAGCAGCTTCATTTCCACAGAGGTGAAAGTTTCAAAATATATGTTTATTTGGTGTAGAAGAGTCAAAGAAAGGACCCTTTAGAAATGAAAAGCAAATAATACTTGAAATAGCACTTAAAATACTGAAAGGAAGCT
Organism: Heterocephalus glaber; assembly: GCF_000247695.1. The sequence continues at coordinate 22,522,487 of NW_004624732.1, read as the reverse complement.
CAAAAGTCACTATTAACCGAAATGTAGACATTTTAAGCTGAGAGTTTTATTTGATAATAATTAGGATGCATTTTAATCAGTAGTATCTCTACTTAGAATTTGGGGGATTTTTTTTTGTAGTTGAAAATATTTTATTTTTAAAGAT
>NW_004624732.1:22416812-22514868 GCF_000247695.1 Heterocephalus glaber | reverse complement strand
TGGAGGCAGGGGAACTTCCTTCCAGGTGCTGGGACAGGCTCACCTTCTTGGCCCCAGGAGCCTGGGATGGCAGTGGGGGAGCTTCCTTCTGGGTGATGGGACTGGCTGAGCTTCTCTGCCCTAGGAGCCTGGGATGGAGGTGGGGAGCTTCCTTCCGGGTGCTGGGACTGGCTGAGCTTCTGTGCCATAGGAGCCTGGGATGGCAGAGGGGGAGCTTGCAGGTGCTGGGACCAGCTCAGCTTCCCCATAGCACATCTTCTAGCAGTGGAGGTGCTCTTAAGCCACATTCTCATCTTATGGCTCTTTACTTTGAAAAATTTAAAAATTTTAAAAATGATATGGTAGACCTTTTCCTAGTTAATTTTTGTCCATGAAGTTTTTATAAAATTGATTTTATTTTGGGATAGTTTCATTCTAAAGTATTTATGCATTGGTTCCAGCTTTATAAATAAAAGCAAATAAGTAAGTTGCTGATAGGTACAAATGACTGAGGAAACATCTTATATATTCCATGAGAAGTTAAGTTATTGTACTATAAAACAGCACACAACCTTCAAAACTGCACTTATAGAAATTTTTAAAAATAATATTAAATGGTATGCTAAAATTTGAAAGCTAAAATAGTAAATATAGAGAATAACATTAACTATAAAAGATACAGAGTTTATGGTTCAAGGACTCTGACTAAACATATGTGTTTATCTCGCCTTCATCCAAAAATCCTATCAGGATGACAGAAGGAATATAATAATAGCATTAAATCACAAACAATGGATATTTTTTATACCAGCAGTGGTATAAAGCCAGAATGGAGCCTCTTGTATACCAAAGTAGTATAAAAACTCTAGAAATCTTAGAAACATATGACATTTGATGACCACAAAACCTACTGAAGTTGCTGATTGACCTTGCCTGACTAATCAAAATGCACAAATGTAATTTGTATCTAAAATTTCCTTTTTCAAGAATTTACAGTAGCTCTCTATTGCATTGCTCTCCTAACTATTAGCTTCTCTGCCTGACATTTAGAGCCTTCTAGGATGTGATCCAAGCTTCATTCAATTATGTTACCCTTTTCTTCTCAGTATGAATCCTCAGTTATAATTAGGCTGGTATCCTATTTTCTCTCCCACCACTTGCTAACTACTGCTTTTTATCCCTCTATCTGAATTTGATCATGTTATTTCCTCAGCCAGAAATGCACTCTCCCTTTATGCCCAAGGTTATACAAATATTCAATTTCTGAGGTTAAAATAATAAAGTTTTCTTTGACCTTTTGGATCCTCAAGCAATTAATTTCTATGAATTCATATTGATTGGACCATATTTATTGATTATAGGTTTGGCCATTTTTTTTCAGCAATGCAAACCCTCCTGAGGCCTTACACTTTCTTGTGTGTTTGATGAGAAATATCTCTAAGCCATGGGCAAAGAAGGTGTTCAATAAATTCTAAATTCTTTATTGTTCTCTAGAAACACCATTCTATGATCTGCCTCTGGATTATGGTGCATGCCATTTCCTTTGCTCAGAACCCATTCCTGCCTTAACTGTCACAAAACTCCCTTTCCTTGTAGATGATAATGCTTGACATTCAGTTAATCTCTGTGCTACTTTATGTTACCCATTTATTTTCCTCTAATACAGAACAACCATACTATAATTTATTAACATTTCACTGTCTTTTTTTTTCCAGTCTTTTTCTCCAGTAATAGATGTATGGTAGGGAAAACTCTTACATGGCTACCATGACCCTCACTTCCTGGTGGGTAATCTTCACTTCATGAGAATGTGTGGGCTTTGCATCATTTCCATGAGTAGCATACTAAAACACCGGCTTTCAGTTAATTAAGAGATTGTCCAAGTGGGCCTGACTTCATCAGGTGAGTCCTTTGAAAGGACTGAGTCCTTCCTGAAGATGGAGATTTGAAAGTGGAGCCTGTGAGAGTGTGACAAGAGGAGCTGAGGGGAGAGGACTTAGAGCAGCCCCTAGGCACTAAAAAGTCCTCATGACAGCTGGCTGGTGGTCTCCCACTCCTGTATCCTCAGGGAAATGACTCCGGGGAAGGCACAGGGTCAGTGCTGGAGCAGTAGGCCCACAACGGGAAGGTGGCCTCCAAGGCCCCAGATGCAGGACCACATCATCATTTCCTCCTGATCTTCTTGGGCCCTGAGGTAAAATTTGTTTTGTTCCAAGCTGTTAAGTGTGTTGTGACTTGTGACGCTCCAATAGAAAGATGGATGTTATGAAAGGTGCAGTTTGTAATTCTTTTTGAAATTGTATTTCAAATTTCTTTCTAAGATTGTATTTTTATTAGTATATGTTTTTGATACCCAATAAATACATTTGTTATAGAGAATTGGTACTTAAACATATCACATCTAGGTCTTTTTACTTCCTCTTCTCTCGAGGCTCCCTCCATCCCTCAGATTGTGAAATGGAGATTAGTACCTGAGAAATTTATTGGAGACCTGTCAGCCATGATACTGTGGAAGGAAGAAGGGTGGGGTAGATGTGTATCAATGCTGCAGTCGCAGCTATGACCTCAGGAGCTCTGAAACTGGTGTGGTCCTTCAGAGCTGCCTGGAGTTGGATCACTGAGACTTAGATTTTGTATTCCCTCTGTGGCCAGTCGGTGGAGGCAGACCACCAGCAGGAAAGGGACTTGGCCTTAGGCAACCTAATGTTCTTCAACTAAAGGCTATTCTTACTCTGGAGAGACAGTGTAGGACGACTGAGATGTTCTGGTGGTATAGCACAGAGGCCCTCTAGAAGGCAGGAACCCTGCCTTCTTTATTTCTCTATGCTCTGGCTGACACAGTGCCAGGTACGGAGATTGTAACATGTGCTTTTTAAACTCACCAGGGGGAAACAGCTCTACTTCCTTAATAGTAGGTACAATATACAGTAGCAGCATTTGTTTTATAATCCTTGTCACTAGGATTTTTTTAACAGTTACCAATCATTTATTATATATCCAGATTTAAGTAGTTTGAGTGAGATGGTATACACAACAGGTAAAGATTCTTGACCTCCTCATAGGTGAGCAAAACAATAATTTTTATATGCATATATGTGTATATATTTTCATATGTATGTGTATAGACACCTAAAAATCTGTTCATCTGCATAAACATCATATAATCTCAGAAGGAAATTTATACAATGAAAAAAAGAAAGTACAGATCTTGGTAAAGGGTATCAGGATTGTTGGGGTAAGACATAAAGACAAGGTTGTAATTGTGAACAGGGTGCAAAGGATAATTGAACAAATACCTGAAAAAGCTTCAGGAGTAGCCATGCTAAATGAAGAAACAAGCAACACAAAAATCCCACAGGAGGATGTGCTAGTGTGGGAAGCACTGAGCCCAGTGTCGCAGAAAGCACAAGGGAGGGGTGTGGAGGAGAAGACATTGGAGGGCAGTGAGTGGCCAAGCTAGGTCAGATCTCACAGGCACTGAGGACTCGGGGTTTTACGCTGCACAGCAGAGTGGATGGGAAAGTGAATTCCCTCCAAAAGCTCATGCGTGCCATGCAGTGCTCATCTGTGTTTTCTCAGATAGTCCTCTTTTTAAAAATCTATGTTTAAGATAGTGTTGTTAATAAGTTTATTTCAGCAATAGGCACACTTAGTTTTAGGAAATTTAAAGGTCACCCAGGTAATAAATTTCCAAAACTGTTTAGGCTGTCATATTCTGTGTATTTAACCACAACTATCCTGAGGACCAGTTGAATGGCTCCTATTTGATGTTGAAGCATCCAACTATCTGAAATGTTGCAGGCACACAGTTCAAATCTTCGCTGCTGAGCCAAAGCATCGCTGGTACTGTGGCCTCCATCCTTATGTTCCTCCCAGACTCATAGGTTGGAATTCTCATCCCCAAAGTGACGGTGTTATGAGCTGGAGCCTTTGGGCAGTGATTAGGTCATGAGACAGAGCCCTCATGAATGAGATTAGTGCCCTTATAAAGGAGGCCTAAACAGAATTCAGTGACACACACCAGTGATCCCAGCTACTCAGGAGGCTGAAGGAGGAGAATAACAAGTTTGAGGCCAGTTTGAGAAACTTGGTGAGACCTTGTCTCAAAATTTAAAAATAAGTGTCTGGAGATGAAACACTCTGAGGTGGAGCACTGACCTAGCTTGTGGAAGGTCATGGATTCAATTCCCAATACTGCAAAAATATTGAGAAAGAAAGACCTAAAAGAGACCCCTTTCCTCCTCTTCCCTTCTAATATGTGAGGACTCAGTAAGAAGATAAGTGTCTATGATACAGAAAGTAAAACCTCAGTGGAATTTCAAGCCCTGGAACTGTGAGAAGTAAGTAGCTATTATTTTTAATCAACCAGTCAATGATATTTTTATCATTGTATATAGTAGCAGCCTAAATGGACTAAACAACTACTGAGAAGTTATAACATTTTTTCAGCCATTAGAAAGCACATTTTTACTGAACTGAGGAAATCTGTCCAGTCATCATTTGACCATTTTACCCCATCCAACAAATATGTGTTATGTTTACATGGTGCAGGCTGGCTTTTCAGAAAGGCTTTGGAATTAACTGCTGTGAAAGGAAGGGAAGAGAAGACAGAGAGCAGAGGAGAAGGGGAGCTTGACACAGGTCCTTGGCTGATTACTCTGGAAGCTCCAGTGTCCCAGTGGATCTCAGTGGGACTGGATTCTCCTGTATCAGTGTGAGCCTCTGAAGGCACATCTGGTTCCCAGCACCTTACAGCATCCAGCATGAGGCAACATATTCAAGATACCAACCCTGATAACATGTGCTACCCTGGCACTACAAGGAAAATAAAGCAGACCTCAAGTGTGGTCTTGCTGATGTTGGAAAAATAGCTTCATTTTATGGAAAAAGAAGCAAATCCTCTGAAATTTCTAATATGTTTGTGTGCAGAGATACATTTGGCATGTATCTATAAATTTAAGCTAATAAGGTGTTTACTGTTATGCTGCTGTTACATTTAAATATCTAAAATGATTCACAAATTATTCTTTTTTAGACTTGTGAAATTGGATACAGTGTTGCCTGTGTTTGTATGATTGTGCACACCCATGTGTGTTCAAAGAAATTTAGCAGAAAAGAGATGGGATAAGGAAATGTATCACTTTTCCCCACATTTTTCTTCCCATTCATTCTCACTTACACTTCTTCCTTTTTCATTGTTGCTGAGGGTCTACTCAGTTGCTAGCTGCTGGAAGAACAAGTGTTCCTGCATCACAGGGCATTATCTCACTGGCGCTGAAGTGCTGCTGACAAGTGAGCAATGGTGAGTTGGTATTGTTGAGCCTGTCAGATTTGATGAGCAAAAAAAAGGAGTTCAGCTAAAAATCATTTTCATTCTCAGATTTTTCTTTCCTTATTTTCTTCCTAAAAAGAATGACAATCATTTTTGTTATATGAGCTTATTTTTAATGCTCCCAGGTAAGCCAGTCTCAAAGCACAAAGAGTGAAATTCCTCTGCTTTCCACAGTTTGTCAGCATAGAATTTAAAATGTGTCTTACCAGCATTTTATCCATCTCTTAACCTAGGAAAGATCATAGTGAGATCTCTACTTGGTTTATAACAGAATAAAACAACAATTTCATCTGTTAGGTATCATACTAGTATGAGTGTGCATATCTAAAAATAAAGGTAGTATTTGTATACTTTACTGAGAAAGCAGTGACATAAACACTGACTTTAATGTAATGAATGCTTAGGAATATACAACATGCATGTTTTCAAAACATGAAAAATCTGATAAACCCATGTGCCCTACCATTATGCTATTTTCCTTGTCTGAAAAGTATCCATTGACATATACTACAGGATGTCTCTTACTACTTACTGAATATGCAGGAATAATTCCTTGCTCTTCTTGCAGTTATCATTGACACTAAATTCTCCAAGACATTTTAAAACAAAGATATTCAGGTTAACTTTATTCCAGTATTTAACACCATAAAATGCAAAATGGATTCTCCAAACTCTGAGATTATTAGATGATAAGGGATTCCAGAACCTCATTACCCAATCACAGGATTAAAGAAGATACCCAGCTGAGATTCAATGATTGACAAACATATCAGTTTACAGGAATCAAAAACAAAAACAAAAACCTAAGGGAAATCAATTCTTTAAAAGATTCACAACTAAATAAAAATAATTATATGAATATATAGCAATAATAAGTACCTTAAAAGAAGTTTATAATGTTTGCCCATTAATTGAAGCATGTATTTATTCAATAATCAAGCATTTCTTAAAAGTCTGTTGGTTTCCAGGAATTAAGAATACTGAGATTAAAAAATGCAGGGCCTCTCTTGGATAATGGAGAAAAGAAATAAATCTATAGTGCAATAAGATGAAGCTATGTTTAGAAGGCACTCAAAGAATATAAAGGATACAGGTAGAAATATCTGAAGATACAACCTGGAAATCAAACCCAATCTAGCAGATATAGAAGAAGGTTTTCTTTTTCTTTTTTAAGATTTCCATATGACCTTGAGTTTGAAATATGAGTATGAATAAACCAAAATACCAGCAACAGATGTCTGAGGGTTAGTAGTGGGGGTGGGTTGAGATGCATGAAGAGAGAAGGAGCAGACTATACAGAGACATCATGTTTCTGGATTGGGAAGTCACAAGCAATTCAAGATGGCAGGAATAGAAATCTTAAGGCTGGAGCTAGTGAGAGGTGAACCTGTAGGAGAAAGGTGGGGTTAGATCATCAGGGCTTTGTAAGTGCTTGCTAAGGACTTTTAATTTTATTCTGAAGACAGCAAGGAGCCATTGAAGCCTAAGCAGGAAAATTCCATGAATATCTTTATGTTAGAGCTGGGAACTGCACATGGTGGCTTCAAATCCATTAGAGGCATGCAATTAAATTAAAAGTCCAGATCAGTATGCTTTATTAATGAACTAGAAAAAGCAATGTTTAAATGTATTACAAGTAGTGTGAGTAATGATTTTTTTTTTGTAAAATGTGTGTCACAAAATGCATTTTTCTTTCTGAGGATTGTGGTCAACATAATTTGAGAAGTATTTTGGAAAGCTCTTGGGAGCAGCTGAAAGAACAGGGAGGCTAGTTAAGAGACTATTCTTTTATTGTTTTAATCATGTGATCAAAGAGACAAGAGATGGGCTCTTCAGGAAAATGAGAAGGAACATCATTTCTTGAAGCCACCACAACTCCTCTCAATTTTACAGATTTGAGCTTGATACGCAAATGCCCATGATCTTCCAAGCAGAACAGCTCCCTCCAGGTATCCCGTGAAGCTTTGCTGTTGCTTCTACCTCAGATGATATTGTCCATTTTCTATGTGAAAATCAGAAAACTTCTAAAATTCTAACTTTTCCGTGAAATTTCCTCATATATTCCCATTTATACATAACCTATCGTCAATCTTGTCTCTTTTTTTTTATTATTTTCTATAACTTGTGCCCTAAATCATTTTTTATCACAAGACCCTGTTGTACGGTCCTCAGGATAATCAACACTATTGTAAAATAGCTTCTTTAATTGTCTGTCATTTCTTCCCTCTCTTCTATCTTCAGAATGTTCAGTCCTTGAAGGCAGAAGTGTGACTGTCTTGCTTACAATCTTCAGGGGAAGGAAGGGGCTGACATTGGGGAGAGTTTGAATAAATATTCTTCACTAATGGAATGGATGTTCTAATCTTTTACTGTCTTAAAAGCAACTGGAGGCAGAATTGGTGTGTGACCTGTCCTGATACCTTCAATATACAAGAATCAGCAACTATTTCATTATCACAACTCCAGTGTCTTCATTCTGGCTTGTGTTTCTCCATTGCACCAAACTGCTTCCTTAAATAGATGAGTCGAAAGGAGGGAGATTGAATATTAAGTAAATGTGATGTTAAAATTTTATTTTGATTAGAAATGAATTGTAATATTTTTGCTTTCTGCTGACTGATAATGTACATAAACATATTTCATTTGCATTATATTTGCAAAACATCAATGTCTTCTATTCTGTGACTTTATAAGGTTTTTTCAAAAATGAATCCAATGTGCCAATGTCTGCATGGGGTGGAGGAAGAAAGGCACACATATTTTGGGGATTTCCAAGTGATTCCATGAGTGCTGGCCTTATAATATCTGAGATAATCTCCAACCTCCAATCTATGTTTTTTTCATTTATTTTTAAGGAGTAAGTCAAAATCATACCAAGAACATTTAATTATAGGCTCTAGCTTTCTTTTGAATTAAAATAATCAGCCATACATTACCATTTTATGAAACATTTCACAATGCTCTTGTTTTTAAGGGTGAAAACACCTTCTAATTTAAAAGTCAAACAAACCTAGCATTTATCTGGTTATGGAACAAATCTACTGCTTAACCCTTTTTGCTCTCGCTGTTAAAACAATTTGGAAACTTGGCATTAAAAGGCATTCCCTGGGGATTCAGACCCATTTACATCCCCTAGACCTTTCAGCATTAATATGCAAGCATGTAGAGTGTGATGGCCATGCTAATTGCTGATGGGAGAATTAAAATGATTGCTATAACCTAACTATGCATGATTATCTGAATCTCACATTGGATTGATTACTTATACATGGTGGTATAATGTGATTAAGAAAGGTAAAAACATTACTGATATAAAGTTGCCTGAATTCTGAGTGTTATTCTACTGTAAATTATTTGTGCTATAGCTAGAAGGTGCTAAAAGAAAACAACAACTGTAGAAAAAATACAGTTAAATTAGAGGAATGGGAGACACATTTGAATTCCACATTTAGCTTTTATCATCTTTGTAAGGTTGGGCAAGGTCTTGTACCCCTGAGAGCCTCAGCTTTTTCATCTAAGAAGAGAGATGCTTCAGGAAGTTGTAAGAACTTACTGATGTGTTATGCAAAACACCTAGGGAAAGTACTAGAAGTTTCATTTTTTGGGAAATTACATTCAGGTGAACTCAAACATTACTGGGGACAATTTGGGAGAAGGAACTAAGATCCAGGAGATGTGGGCAGTTTTCTTGAATGAGGAGTACTTGGAGAAACTGGGAAAGTCTATGATGGAAATTACAATGATGGAGAGAAAAGCAGATTGAAAGTTAGAGACTCAATTTATTCCCTCACCCTGCTGTTAAATGTGTAACCATGTGAGACTGGTGACTGTCCTACTCTGGATCTGATTTTTTTTGACTTAAGAATAAAACGTTGGAGAAAGAAAACCTTTGAAGTTTTTTCTTTTCATTTTAATATTGATCTTAAGCTAAGTTTAAACTGGACAGTTATTTGTAGATTTTTAAAGAAATATGGATATAAGAGGAACAGACTTTTTCTATGCTGCTGTAGGAAGCAGTAGTCTGAACAGTTAAACTGAGAAAGAACAATTGCTCAGCATATAAAAAGGGCCCCTCTAGCAATTTAAATTACTTAAAATAGAGAAGTAGCCTTGTATGGTAGCAACCTTAGTCTCTAGAATTAACCTCAGACAGTATCCCTTAAATTTGGGATATATGTTCTACTTTTTTACTTTGCCAGTTCATATTTAGACCTAGCTAACCTCACTTCTTTGGGGTTCCTTCCTAGGAGCTCTGTGTCTGGTGAGATCTCTTGTGTTTCCTTAGACTTTCGTGCTTGTCTCTATTTTGGAGTCAATCTTGGGGAAAAGGTACAATTACAGTATAGTTTGTCCTGATGAGACACTGGAACATCCCCAAATTAAAAAAAATATGCTTGGAAAATCATAGGCCATTTGTGTGATGAAATATCTTGCAATCATGTATAATTCTATCCATTAAATTTTTCGATTCAAAATTATGTTACCTGAAAAAAGTGAAGTACAAAATTGCACCATAAGTATTTTTCAACTATTTTACATATGCTTATATGTACTTGAAGAGAAGTATATATGTTAAAATCCTACTCATTCTTTCAAAGTGAGCACATCTTTATGGATAAATGCTTATTTTTTCCTCTATATTTTTGTTTCCATATTTTGTCAAATTAGTGTGTTTGCTTTTATAACCAGAGAAACTGTTAAAATGGAGAAACAAATTTTATTTTGAAAAATCACAGCCATAGTTATATTTGTGTTATTCTGGACATCTTCAATGTTATGAAATCTGTGGGGCCCATGCTATAACGGGGATGAAAAGTGTCAAGCATGATTTTAACTCATAATTCTTTTTTGCTTTTTGTCTTCATTCAGAGTCCAGTGTAACAGACGTGTGCAGGAAAGCTTAGGTCTGTGTACAATAAAATTTCCTAGGCTGAGCTCAGAGAAACTGCATTGATTAACCTGCCAAAAAGTTCCCCTATATTCTTTTAGATTCCTTCATTTTACCTAACTGTAGCTAAAATGTTGAATAGACTATTTGATTTGTCGATTTGGACTTCTACTCATTTCTCTTTCATTTATTTTGGTCTCTTATCTACCCTGCTCTAAGCTTACAACTCCAACCTTTCAGGGTTCCTTAGGAAAGGGTCTAGAGTCCCCGATGACTAAGGCACAGTGAGTTCTGATATAAACTTCAGGAAGTCAAAAAGCCCTTCCACACCCGTGTACTGCTGTCCATTGATTTGGATTCATTGACAGTTACCTGGAGCAAGCTCAACTTTGTTAAAGTAAGTCTCAAGCTATGCTCTCAATTTGCTTTCTTAGCCAGCAAATATTGAGAAGTATCTTAGAATATTTCAGGTTCAGTGTGAGGCATGAGAATTACATGAAGAGCCTCAAGGAGCTCAATTGGGATGGCAGTGAGCACAGATGAGGAGAATCAATTTCAATGTGAGTAATATGCACAATACTGTGGTTATATACTAAGTAGAATGCAGTGCCTATGTGACTGTGTCTTTAGGTTTATGCAGATATAAAGAACTGAGTTTTAAGTTGGAGTGAGAATTTACCAAATAATATGGGGAAAGGGAAGAAGAGGTTCTTAGGTTGATGAAAGTGTCATGTAAGCTCTCAGACATAAAATAGAAATAAGTAGTGGGAAGTTAATTCATAGCATTCATTAATATTTAGTGAAAGCTTACATGTATTAGGACCTGTACTTGGAAACTCTTCTATCCAATAAGCATCAGCTTCTTAACCTGCTCTCATATTGTTTGAGGGAGAGAGAAAAGAAATCTATTAACCAATAAACTTAGAATCCCTGCTCTGTCCTCAAAGAAGTAGAGAATATCTTCCCACCCCTTAAGTGTGTGCGGCATAGTGACTTCCTCTCAAAGACCACAGGATGGAAAGCAGAGAAGGAAATACAGTTTCACAGTGGAGAAACCTGACACATGTGGCTTCCCCCATTGATCAAGGTCAACATCAATGATCATAAATCATGTGGATCGTATGAGTCTTTCATATTCTGTGATAGAAATAGCTCTTCCCCTCTGTGGTCTTTCTTTTCAAAATGTGTAACCTCAGTCTCATAGTGAGGGAACTAGCAGACAAATTACAACAGTGAGACATTTTATAAAATACACGACCAGTATTCCTGAAAACTTTAAAGGTCATCTAAAACAAGTTATGTGTAAAAAATTATCACAGCCAAGAGGAGCCTGAGGAGACACAGTGACTGAATTTAATATGGCATCCTGCATGAAACACAAGAAGAGAAAGAGAACATTAAATAAAAACTAAGGAAATTTGACTAAAGCATAGATGTCAATTAATAGAAATACAGTGATATCATTTCACTAATCATGACAATTTACCATACTAATTTTATTTGTTAATAACAAGGAAAACTGAATGTGAGAATATATAGACTATATACTATCTTCACAAGTTTTCTGTAAATCCCTGTTTTTTTTAATGTATATATATATATACACACACACACACACACACATATCACAAAGTAAACTGGTGATAAATGCCATGAAACACAATAAATCAAGGAATTGAGTTAGAAAGTTGCAAAGGATAGAGGAGATTTTTTGGAAGGCTTTGTGAAGGGGTCATTGTGAACAGGTGATATTTGTAAAGGGGCTGAGTAAAGAGGCAACAGCCCTGCCAGCAGTTAGAATAGCAGATTCCCAGTGCTTTGTGACACAGAATGTGAAATACAAGTGAAGCAAGGTGAAATGTGCTTGCTATGTTTAATGAACAGCAAATAGGCAAGTGTGGATAAAGCACAATGAGCTAGGGAGAGTGACACAAATTGGAGTTGGAGAGAAAATTGAGTCCAGATTACACAAAACTTTGAAATTGGTTTTTACTTGGAGTGAGCTTGAACAGTATTATGTGTTGTTCCTTGTTTGTCTTTATATTTTTCCTAGGCTCTTTCATGAACCATGGACAGTCAAGGACAGGGTAGAAACAGTGAACATTTAGGAACTTACTGTGATGTGATAGATGAAGAGTGATGATTATTGGGCTAGGGTGGCATGGTGGCCCTGGTGAGAAGTAGTCAGGATTTGGATTTGCTTTGAGGCAGTCTTACCATATTGCTGGCAGTTTAGAAAGAGTAAGAGAAACAGAAATAATTCTTTGGGAAACTGGGTGGATGGCAGTGCCATTTACTAAGTTGGGGGAAACTTGGAGTGTGGCAGATTTCAGAAGGAAACCAAGAAATCAAATTTGGTTGTGAGAAGTTTTGGATGCATATTGGGTCAACTACCCATTTTTCAGGTAGCAGAATAGATAACTTTGGGGAGCGGAGGTGGTATAACGTAAGAGTGTACACTTACTCATCCATTTAGAAGGGAGCTTTAGTAGGCATGGCTGGTGAGTCACATAAAAAGTGGTTATAAGTTAGATGGCTTTGAAGACTGAACCCTGTGGAAGTCCAATGTTTAGTGATAAGAAAGTAGATCTTCCCTTGATGTCGAAGCAAAAACAAGAATGATGGTATTCCAGAGCAAAGGCAGAAGTTGTTTCAAATGGAAGAATCTGTTGTATCAAACGCTATGAAAATTTAGGTAAAATCAGACCTTGGAATTAATCATTTAGTTGCATCCATTGACAAAGGCAGTTTAGGATAAGAATGGGGATAAAGGTATGATTAGACTAGGTGTTAAGAGATAAAATGAAAAAAAAAGGGTTCTATAGGAAACATCCCCTATGAATTTAGCCAGAAAGAGAAAGATTAAAGTATGGTAGATGGTAAAGGGAATATGGAATCAAAAGAAATGCCTTTCCTTTTCTGTTAGGTATTTATTGAGCATAATTTTAAGTTGAGAATGTATAAATAGTAAAAACATAATAGAAAAAAAATGGGGGAAAATTGTAGGAGCAAAGCACCTTAGAGATCAGGGTAAATGGAATCTAGGTTACAAAGTGAAGAGATCTACTAAAATAGGGGTCTGAATCCACTCACTAGCTGAGGAAAAATAATAGGAGAGAAGAGTGTATATGAGGTTAATAGACTTGGTGGCATGAGGTTGAAGACACTTTCTGATTGCATGTATTTTCTCAGAAAAATAAGAAGCAGGTCACTAGTTGAAAATGAGGAGGAGGAAGTGGTAACTTGCTATTTTAAGGAGCAACGAAAAGGTGAGAAATTGTTGTTTTGGAAAGTGGGAGAGTGAATTGACTGAGCTAATATAATAGGTTTCTGTACAGAATGTAGATCATAAATTTAAAGAAGTTTAGTCAGCAAATAAGGTAATTTTTTCATTCAATAGCATGAGCACAAGAGAAAATAGCAAAAGTTAGATTTAACCAAGTTTTGGATTTTGCAGGTGATGATGAGGGAATTACTAGTGCAGAAAAGAATGGCCAGTGAGTGATGATAGTAATAGGCTGACCGTAGACTCTGAACTGGACAAGAAAAGTACTGGAATGTTGAGTGATGATGCAAAGCAACGTTAGAATTGTTCACAGAATGAAGATTCTACTGAAAGAGTTGTTGGAGTGGGGAGTTTAGAGAAAGCAGGCTGTAAAGAAAAATGAGAAGGATTATTCAAAAGGATAGGAAGCTGAAATAAAAAAGTAGAGAATGGTATCATTCAGGGTATATGAATCAAAGGAGCTGGGATGATTCAAGAGGAGGAAGAAGCTTTGCAACTCACATCCAAACTCATAAGGGCATTTGTGACAGATATCAGTTAAGTAACTCTGGACACTTGTGTCCAGATCTCAGTTAAATAAGAAATTACCTGGAAGGTACTACAGGGAAAGGGCTGCAGGGGAGTGTGATCTCAGAGGACAGCCAAGTTTGTAGAATACAAGGTAAAAAGATATATTCAGTGAAGTGGGTGAACATATAACATAGGGATTTTGTTCTTCTAGTGTTTAAATTCTAGGAATATTTTACTTAAGAGTCTGGCAGGGATTAAAGCTAGATTGGAGGATTTAGAGAAAAGTAGATGGAAGAACAAGTCTTGATATATCATTTAAGTAATAGAGAAAAAAGGCATTGCACTAATGTCTTTTTAAAGAGAGGGGGACCATCAGTTCAAATGTCAACTTCCTGACTGGAAAGGTCACCTAAGTTATTAGTAGTGGTATTTCAGGCAGTGTTGTATGGAGACAGTGCAGTTCTATGAATTTATGGTTAATCCAACTCTAAACATTGTGAACAGCAAGAAATGTGACTGGAACAGCAAGCTGATGTCATAAGGGAAAGATTTGCGTTTATTCTTTTAGGCTTAAGGTGCTGTACTGAACTGAATAATGACCTTCTCCTCTTTGTCCACTGCCAATTTTATATCTATTGTCACTATCCCCGTACATGTAAACTTATTTGGAGAAAGTGTCTTTGCAGATGTAATTAAGTTAAAGATCTTGACATGAGATCATTAATATGGGCCCCAAATTCAATATCAAATCCCAAAAGAGAAAGGATTTAAGAAGACTGTCATGTGAAGATGAAGGAAGAGGTTGGAGTTATGGGATTACAAGCCCAAGAATGCCCGGGAATTCCATCAGCCATCATAAACTAGGAGAGAGGCAGAGAAAAGATTCTCCCCAGATTATCCAGAAAGGTCTCAGTCACCTTGAGTTTACACTCTAGCCTCTAGATCTGTGAGAGCATGACTTCTGTGGTTTTAACTTATGGAATTTGTGGTAATTTGTTATGGCAGTACTAACAAATTAATACAGATGCCTAAATGAAGAAATCACTTATGAACACACATGACTACTTCGACTTTTAAAGTGGCCAACTCTCGAGGATACCTGTGGTCAGCATGGCATGGCATCTCCTTAGCCTAGAGTGCTTAGCAAGTTGATATAAAAATAGTAATTGTAATAACTCTGTGCTTTTCTAATATGGTATTAGAAATGATTTTACATGAATAAATAAATGAAGAAAGTGATTGGAATAAATGAGTTGCATGAGAAAATTTATGTGTAAAAGAGAACAGGACAAGCATTTCAGTAGACAAGGTAACCCAAGGATGATTCCCTCAAGGTGATCAGTCTCCTTCAGGAGATCAGGAAGATCAGCATGCCTTGGGATATCAAGGACCAAAGTGTTTCAGTTTGATCTGGTTTTATGCCGTAATGTAAGATGGCTCTTAACAATACATTGCAGAAGATAAAATAATGAGTCTTTGAAAATATTTTCCTGGGCCTTTTCTTTTTGTCCTTTTGTCTTTATATAGATGCCACTATTTTCCCCAGGACAAGGGGGAAGTTCTGTGGTTTTTCACTCTGTAAAACAGAACATCATGGATCTTTGCTACTGGAATAACTCTGGTTTCCCACTGAGAAACCACCTGGCAGATATTTACTATGAGTTTTGCATAATAGGTAACTGGCAGTTAGTTACATTATTCATTGTACTTTGATTTGGCCAATATTTGACCTCTTTATGTATGCAAAGCCTTGTTTTAGGTTTGAGGGCCAAACAAAATTCTTCATAAAACATATTCTAGTGGATGAGAAAGAAAATTATAATGTAATTACATAAATGTCACTTCAAGAGACTGGAAAATAAAAGAACAGATGAAATATTTTGGACAGGATGATGAAGGATAAATTCTGAGGAAGTGGTATTAGAGCATAGACATACATTGCAGCACATATGTGGGAGAATATTCTAGGTAGGGAAAAGAGCAAGTGAAAAGTTTTTAGAACAAACCTGGAGTACAGTATATAAATAGAAACAGGAATGTCAAGACAATGTTTTTGATGAGATCAAAGAGGGACTGGGTTTTACTGTTATGCTGTTGTTTTAAATTAGGGTGGAGAAGTGAGGAGGGCCTCATAAACTGATTCATATTTCTAAAGTACAGTACCAGAATGGCTTC
Organism: Heterocephalus glaber; assembly: GCF_000247695.1. Next base: position 22,498,698 of record NW_004624732.1, on the reverse strand, counting down.
AGGGTGGAGGAGAGACTGGGAAAGCAGGAGTGGCTGCTGGGGAGCAGTTAGGAGCTTCCTCAGGCTTTGAGAGGAAACATAATGGCAGCTGGAACAAGAGTGACCATGAGGAAGTGCGGGAAAGTGCACTGACTCAAGATCTACTGAAGGGTAAATGGAATTTGTGCTGATAGATTTTAAAGGGGGAATGTAAAAGAGGGGAGAAGTCAAGGGTGACTCCTTGACTTTCAGCTGAACAACTGTGTATATGATACTTACTGAGATAAGACTGACTGTAGAAGAATTGTGTTTTCATAGAGGTAAGAAACAATGAGCTCTGTTTTTAGATGTTTACATTTGTATGTCAGATGTTTAGATGAGACATGGCACAGATGGGAAAATGAATCTGGTGCTCAGCAGGGAGGTTGAAATTGAAGTTACAACTATGGTATTTAAAGCTATCAATACAGAAGAGCTCATCCAGTGAAAGAGTGAAGGATAAAATTCCATCAAATGATAACAAAGAGGCTTACAAAATCTTGAAAGTTGCAAAGCAAATGAAAAATGTATCTCCTTGTGCAAGATGTATAGACATATTCACTGTGAAATGGTAAGCAAAGCACCATCAAAAACTTTGAGATGATCAGTGAACACTGTATGCATGTATGGAAACATCACATTGAACCTCATTATTACATACAATTAATGTGTATTAATAAAAAAAAGTGCGTATTAAATTTGAATTGTCTTTTGGTATTCTTCCAAACATGTGGAGGCACTGGGTAAACTTACTGACCTTTGGTGAATTGAGGTGTGTGTGTGTGTGTGTGTGTGTGTGTGTATTATGTATTTATGAATATGTAAACTCCTTGATACAAATAACAAGTTGTGATTAAGAAAATTTGAAAAAAATCAATAAAACAATTTTATTTCTTATTTATTAAGCCTTCTTTCTGAGTTCCTATGTTAAGAAACATCATGGAATTTTAAGACTTTAGTTTTTTGTTTTTTTTTTCTTAAATTCTTTTATTGGTACATTTTAGGTATACAATATGTTTACATTTATCATTGGGTGCGTGTACCTGTACATGATATATCTTGGTTCTTATTTTTTCCCCCATTACCTATGCGTCCTTCACCCCCTCCACCCTTCCCTATTTACATAGACTTTAGTTGTTTAGAGCAGTGGCTTCCAACTTTTTTGGCATCAGGAACTGGTTTCCTGGGAGACAGTTTTTCCACTGAGTGGGGCTGCAGTGTGAGTGATAGTCTCGGGATGATTCAAAGTAGCTCAGAGCCTAGATCCCCCACAGGCACAGTTGGCAGGAGGGTTTGTGCTTCTATAAAAATCTAATGCCTCTATTGATCTGGAAGTAATGTGAGAGATGGGCAGTGGCTGTAAATACAGATAGACTTCTGCTTGGTCACTCACTGCTCACTGTCTGCTATGTGACTCAGGTCCTAACAGGGCATGGGTTGCTATTGATCTACCTCATTTAGGGTATCAAATAAAGAAGAGAAATGCAGTTCTCAATGAATTGATACCCTTGGTATGAATAGCTTGCAGTAGAATGCCAGAGGATTCATAGGAGAAAGAGCAAAACATCTGAGAAACAAAGTTCCTCAAGTTTTAAATGACTAGCAGAAATTTCTCAGAAAAAGTATCCAAGGACTCAACATACTAGGTTATGTTTCTCAATTACTTTGTGTCTTCGTTCTCCTCAATTGTTCCATGACAGATCTATTGAAAGTGACTTTGACTCACAAATTAAGATATACTAATTAAAAGTAATCTCACATATGCCATCTGCTAATAGTAACTATACAGTTTTGACCATTTATTGTGTAACAGATCACATGCAAAATAGTAAGAGAGATGTAAACATTGCAGAGATATAGTTCTGTCCTCATGGTGTTTATGCTGTATTTGCAGATAGAAAAAAATCAAGGTTCATTTATAGAGGATAGACCATGTGTGTGGTCCATGCCTGGCATTATGGATATGGAGACCAAACACATTGGGTGCCTTTGGGAAATCCATAGTCTAGTAGTACTAGGCATAAACTTAAACAGGCAACTAGAGTTATTTTATGATAAATGATATGATAATATACTATGAGAACAAAAAGGAGTAATTTGTACCCCACATTAGGCAAGGGGTCATAGAATGCATAGAACAAATAAACTATGAGCTCAGTCTTTCAGGAGGCTTTATCTAGAAAGCTATGTAAGTAAGGTATCTTATCTAAAAAGGGTTAATGCAGTGATCTGAGGGAATAAACTGCATTAGATGATTTCAAATAAATACCTGAAAATTAACATGAAGGTGTACATAATGAGAGAAGAGGCTGGAGAGAACAAATTTTGGCCAAACTGTAGCACTTCAGATTATTCAGAAAAGTGTGACTTTCTCACTTTTTAACAATTCTATATTTCTCAGAAAAGCTTCAAATAACATTATCTTTATTAACAGCTTCTATAAACCTAGTAGTATGCTGGAGTTCTGCTCCAGCACATCTGGATCCCAAATGGATGTCGTTAGTCATTTCAAAGCCTGTGCTTATTTTATTTATGACTTGCTCCAATAAACACAATATTCCAACATGGCATTTAATGTGAACTTTTGTCAGTGATTACTATTCAACATGTGGCTTCTAATCTGCTCTGCACCCCATAGTATTTAATGAGCACTCATTTAACCAGAATTTATTGAGCACTTGCTACGTGTCCGGAACTTTGCCAGGTGTCTTACTGCAGTGGTTTTCAACCTTTCTCATCCATATTTTCTTTCACAAAACATTAAACAACCTCTTCACCTTTAATAGAAATTGAAATTGCAAAATTAGCTTAAATAAAATCAATGGATATTTGTAAACACAAACAATTTTGATCTAGAGAAATTCAAGGGCCTTTCTTGGCCCATAGAATTGTGATAGAGAAAAGAGAAATTTCTTCTTTGCTAAAATACTCTCTATCCTAAATTGATATCTTTATTTAACCAATATTTTTGAACATTAATTATAGTGTAACACTGATCATATTTGGGATTCATCAATGAACTCAAGAAATAAATATACCCTGAAATGCAAGTCATGTTCCAGGAGATTCAGATGGTAATATATACACATATAATGAATAAGTAACTATCTGAAATATTATAATGTGATAATTACAATGAGGAGATTTTTAAAAAGTTAGAGAATATAGGAAGATGAAGTGGGGAGTGGAGCTGCAATTTTATACAGGTCAGCCCTGGTTTTATTGAGCCTGCAGTACTGATCCTGAAAGACGTCAGAGAAATGTCTATGGGTCTATTGAGGGAGGGGAATTGCAACAGCCAACAGCCAAGCCTTAAGGCCTGAAAGGCCTGGGAAGCTGGGGAATACCAAATATCCCTGGTAAACCTGGAGTGAGTTGAGCCAGAGTGGAAGATGGTCAGAAAATCATTGGGCAAGAGAATGAGGGAGGGAGGAAGGTAGAGAGGGAAGGAGGGACAGGACCAGGATGAGAAGGAGAGAGAGAGAGAGAGAGAGAGAGAGAGAGAGAGAGTGGGAGAGAGAGAGATTGAGATTTACTTACAGACTTCCTGTTACGCTTATATTTAGATGTCCCTCCAAAGCCTCCTGCACTTATAGGTGGGGCTTTTTTGAGGTGGCTAGATGTAGATCTAGTCTATGTGATACTGGAATTAAGGGTGTGTGTGATAACTAAATTGGTTTACCATAGTTCTGGGTGTGGATAATGGGAAGCTCCATCCTGGGTGTGAGTAGCACCAAACATCAGGCTTGTAGCCTGAATGGAATAAAAGGGAAAGATATAAGGCAGGCTGCAGGCTGCTGCTGCTTCACTACATCCTGACTATCCTGCTATGGACTGTTTCTTATGTGTCATGCCCCTCTGCCATGCCACCCTGCCTTGGAGCCAGCTGACTATAACTGAAATCTCTACAAACTATGAGCTAAATAAATCTTTCCTCCTTTAACTTGTGGGTGTCATGTATTTCATTGCATCAACAAAAAAGTAACTAAGATACTTCCTTTCTTTTTCAATGCTAAGACCCATCATTTGTACCAATAACACCATATAAATGCCCATGGAGTTCTGCAGTGCAGTGGATTCAGAAACCCCCATTGAAGCCCTTCTGCCAAAGCCTGAGCATGGTTAATGAAGTTATCAGATGGACATAGAAATGTCTACACACAATAGTTGAGTCTGGTTACCTTGGTTGAAGTCTTGACTCCACCACATTCAGGTGAAATATTTTGAGTAAAGTTACATAAACTGGCTATATCTCATTTCCTCACACAAAGAAGAATAAGATTAATCTTTTCATCCTAGCAGTGCTGTGAGAATTCAATGAGATCATACACATAGATGTTTTGAAGATCAGAATGGTTGATGGGAGGTAGTAATGTCTGACTCACACTAAGTTCTCTGTTATATCATCTCTTTCTGTGGTGAGGAAGATGGTTTTATTCATACATTCAACCAAAATTTTTACTCCAAAGTCAGGAAAATATCTCCTGTAGACAGAGTAGATGAGATTTGATGCTTTCCTTCAAATCACTTTCAAGAGCTTTATCCTTAAGGGTCTCATGAATTTGAGGAGCTGAACAGAAGTTTTAGTACCAATTCCCACTATCTACAGATATATTTTGGCTGTAAATTGTTCAACTATATCATAATGAGAAAAGATATTTGTATTTGTCCTTAAGGTTTTACATTCAATATATTCAAAGCTTCAAAATATGTATTTTTAAGAGCTGCAGATAGCTGTCCAATGAAATTTGGAGCAAATGATAGTCTTAAAGTCTGTTCAAAATAGTCTACTTTCCCATTGACTATTAATGACCATATACTGTACTGTAGAGGAGCTTTGTGATTTGTCTCCAAATTTGCATAGAGAAAGACAATGTTTTTAACTATACCTGTCTTTAACATCATTCATTGACAGCCACAACAGCAAGATCGAAGACCTTTTGTAGATTCTGAGGCAGAGTTTCATTGTCACAACCAGGTAGACAATGATAAGGAACTTCATAAAACTGAGGTGCAACCGTCTGTGAGTATGTATTTAAATGAGCTATATCTATTGTGGGGTTTTTTTTTTGTCTCTTTCTTTTTAGAAAAAGGAAATTCAGAATACCATACTAAAAGGCTGGCTAAATTGCATTTAGAATATGCACTTAGCATTAATGTTCAACTCGATTTATTGACTCCAGGACATTTTATTTAGCTTTAAAGAAAAGAAAAAGTTGTTTGTTGGTTTGTTTTTAGTAGTGGCATCCTAGACTACAGAAAGCATTAATTCTGCACATATTTGAGCACAGTGACTGTTATCACAGGAGGTTTTAAACTAAAATGAGACCAACAACTATATATTTGAAAAACTGTTTATCTTTTTGACTGCATTATCAATTTGACACTTAGCTGAAATTTCTTCTAAAATTTGTAATTCAAGCAATTTCTTTCAAACAAGTTAGACTGAACATTTTAAAGTTCTCCATGTGCTTTTAAATTTGAAAACCTATTTCCTATTTAATACAAAATTTGTCTCTATAGATTCCTCAGACCCTTTATTTCAAGATTGTTTAGTTTTATACATAGGGGAAAATGCTTTGTAGAAAACCAAGCTAAAAACCAATCAAGGAAACAAAACATATCTGTTTGAACAAATACATAAGTATAATACAAAATGTAACCTATAAAATTTTTAACTCATATAATTTTTAAGAAAGGACGGCTCATGCTTAAGATCTATAGCACATGGAAAATTCCTACACAATTCTTTATATTGTGTATAAATAAATACAAACTATGAATGCACTAAAGCTTGGCATTGGCCTTGATATTTGACCATAATCTGGTATTTGGCTTTTCCTTTTGGCTACAGAGTAGCCACAGGGCAACAGAATAGCAATGACAGGTAAGGCAGGGATAAGCTGATTGAGGCTGACATTTTTGATTTCTAATTTTAAAGGCTGATTATTCTCCAGCTAGGTCTTATTTTTGGGGAAAGAGGGTAGTACAAATGCCAATGGAGTTTTCCATACCAATGTAACCTCCTGGGGTTGGTTTGCTTTATGTCCACATTTCTATTAGGAATCTGGTCTCTGGAGCTCTTATTTGAATTACACATTAGGCTCTGCTCACAGCATTTCAAGGCTTTGACCCACATCTCCAAACTTTTCCAAAGTTCTTCTGAAAATCAATTTCAAAGTCTTCTAAATCACATGTTCAGGTATGGTCACAGCAACAGAGCCATTATATGGTATCAATTTTTTGTATTAATCAGCTTTCTCATTGCTTAGACATAATGCTATACCCACAATTTAAAGGAGGAGAGTTTTGACTTGAGTCACAAATTGGAGGGGAGGTTAGTCCATAGTTGGCTGACTCCAAGGCAAAAGCATCATGGTGGAAGGGTGTGGTAGAGTCAAGATGCTTTGTTCATGACAACAGGGGGAAGCAGAGCACAAAAACAGTGCTAGAGAAAAAAATGCAAGGGATCAAACATAGGTTACAAGTTCACTCCTCCATGACCTAGCCAGTTACATTTAGAAGTGTGCTCCACTAATCTCCTAGGTGAGCCAAAGCTGGTCAAATTGATACTTCAATGAACTGCAACAGAGACATTTCTCTTAATCAAATAGTTCATCCATCTTGTTTTTCTTTTAAAAAATTAACCCATATTCATGAATTGTTTTGTAATGTTTGTCTGTTCTTTACTTGACTTGTTTCTGGTCCTATTTTTATTATCTCTTTTCTAATGTTAAATTTATGCATATTTTATTATTGCTCTAGTTTATCAGGTTTAAAGTTAATTTGATTATTTGAGATTTTAAAATTTCTAATGGAGGTGATCATCACTTAAAATGTTCTTCCTTGCATAGCTTTTAATGCAGACTATAATTTGGGTATGTATGTTTTCATTTTCATTTGTCATGAGGTATTTTCTAAATTCCATTTTGATTGCTTCCTTGAGCCATTGTCCAAGTAGATTCTACAAAATATGTTGATTCTTGGTTCTTCAAAGGTATGTTGTTAAATTTTCACATGCTAGAGATTTTGTCTGTTTTCTTTCTGTTATTCATTTCTAGTTGCATTTCATAGATATTGAAAATAGATATTTGTGTGATTTCAATTTTCCTCAACATTGGAAAGAAATGGAATCCGTGAAACAGTTTCAGACAGATATTCAGAAAAATAAAAATTCTACTGAAAGTATACACAGCACAATAAACCAATGTGAGAATAGAATATCAGATCTAGAAGATAGGATTGTTTGTTTTGATCATAAAAAGAAAGAATTCTTAAAAATACCAAGGCACCACAAAAAATCAATCCAACAGCTTCTAGATGGTGTAAAGAAGAATAACATAAGATTGATCAGAGTCAATGAAAAAGATGGAGATAACACAAACTACATAAAAAACCTGTTCACAGAAGTAGTTACAGAAAACTTTCCAAGCAGAGACAAAAAATATGACATAAGATAAGTGTGGCATATAGAACTCCAATTAGCCATGATCAGAAAAAACCTCTACACAAAGGAATAAAATAGTCAAGATTCTAGAAATTCAACACAGGAAAAGAAAATTGAAAAGCTGTTCGAGAAAAGAAACAAATCACCTCTGGGGAAAAAAAAAAAAAAAAAAACCTCATCAGAATCTCAGCAGACTTCTCATCACAAACCATTAAGTCAAGGAGAACTTGGAGGAAAGCATTTCAAGCCCTAAAAGAAAACAAATTCTAGCCCAGATTGTTGTACCCTGCAAAACTATCTTTCAAATTTTATGGAAAAATAAGATACTCTACAACAAAGAACACCTGAAGAAATTCATCCACCAAACCAGCACCCCCGAATGTTCTGAAGGACATTTTAGAAAGAGATAATGAGGACTACAACTCCATGAACCCCAACAGAATGGGTCTACTAGGCAAGGCAAGTAATTAAATAAATGGGGAAGAAAGGGAACCAACAACAGGAAAATAACATTACAAGGATAAGTTAATGCATATCAGTTATCACAATCAAGGTATATAGCCTCAATTCACCAATCTAAAGAAACAGACTGGCAGAATGGATTAAGAATCAAGATGCAACAATATACAGCATACAAGAAATATATTGAACTCAAAAAAATTTCATAGATTGAAAGTCAAAGGATGAAAAGCAACACTCTGTGTGACAGAAACTCAGAAATAAACAGAGGTAGCTATTCTATTTGTAGACAAAGTGGATTTCAAGCCAAGACTGATCAAGAGAGACAAAGAAGGTCACTACATTCCCATTAAGGGAATAATCCAAGAGGAAGAGATAACAATCATCAATATATATACACCAAATATCAACAAAACAAACAAACAAAAATTAACAGACTTGTAAAATTTAATAAACAGTAATGTAATTGTAATAGGGGACCTCAATACCTTACTGTCACAAATAATTCAATTAGACAAAAAAATCAATATGAAATGTTAGGGTTAACCATACTTTTGAATAAATGGACTTAGTAGCTGTCTTCTGAGTGTTCCACTACACAATATCAGAACACACATTCTTCTCAGCTGCACATGGTACATTCCCTAAAATAGAAGATATACCAGTTCATAGAACATGCTTAAGTAAATGCAAATGAATAGAAGTTATCACATGCATATTATCAGACCATACTGCAATGAAATTGGAAATCAATGCCAAAAGAAGCCACAAAAACCACATTAACACATGAAATTTAAATAACATCCTCCTGAACAAGCAATGGGTCACAGGTGAAATTAAAAAAGAAATTAGACAGGTTCCACAATTAACTGATAAGGCTAACAGTACATACCAGAAATGATGAGATGCAATGAGAGTAGTTCTATAAAGGAAATTTATAGCAGTAAATCCTCATATCAGAAAAAGAGAGCGAGATCAAATAACCTAATGTTGAAGCTCAAAGTTCTAGAAAAAGAACAAGTCAAACTCAAAGCTCATACAAGGGAGAAAACTATAAGATCAAGGCAGAAATTAATGCAATGGAGATTAAGAATACAATACAAAGAATCAATGAACTGAAGAGTTGGTTCTTGAAAAATTAAATAAATTTGGTAAATCCTTGGCCAACTTTATTCAAAAAGGAAAGAAATTACTCAAATCCATGCAATTACGAATGAAAGTGGTGAAATTACAACAGATCCTGCAGAAATCTAGAGGATCATCAAACCTACTTTGAGAACCTGTATTCTAATGAGATTAAAAAAAAACAGAAGAAATTTACAGATTCCTAGATATATATGAATTACCAAAGCTGAGTAAAGGAGAGAGAAAAATTCTACATCACCCAATGTCAGTAAATGACACTGAAGATATAATTTAAAAACTATCAACAAATAAATGCCCTATCTATGATGGATTCATTGTTGAATTCTACAAAAAAAATGTGAGGAGATCTAATGCCACTACTCCTCAAACTCTTTAACAAAATTGAAAGAGAAGCAATATTCCCAAATTGATTCCTGGAAGCAAGCATTACTCTGATATGATACAAAAACCAAAGAAAGATCCAACCAAAAAAGAGAACTACAAGCCAATCTCCCTAGTGAACATAGCTTCACAAATCTTCAATAAGATACTGGGAAACAAAATGAGCAAATCATCAAGAAGATCATATGCCATCATGAAGAATGATTCATCCTAGGGATGTAGGAATGTTTCAATATACACAAATCAATAAATGTCATACACCATATCAACAGAACCAAGGACAAAAAACCCATTATCATCTTAATTGATGCAGAAGAAGCATTTGACAAAGTCCAACATCCATTCATGGTATAAACCCTACAGAAAACTAGAATAGATGGTCTTTATCTCAATCTGATAAAAGCCATTTATGACAAACCAACAGCAAATGTCACACTAAATGTTAAAAAAACCCTGAAAGCTTTCACTCTAAAATCAGGAAAGAGACAAGGATGTCCATTATTACTACTCTCATTCAACATAGTTCTGGAAGCATTAGCCAGAGCAATTAGACAAGAGAAATAGGCAAAAGGAAAAAGGAAAGGAAAGGAAGAAGTTAAAGTATCATTGTTTGAAGATGACATGATACTCTACATAGAAGACCCCAAAAATTCTACCAAAAGACTTTTAGATTTAATAATCAAATTCAGAATTGTAGCTGGATATAGTCATCACTCAAAAATAAATGGGATTCCTGTATACAACTAACAAGTTCACTGACAAAGAAATTAGGGAGACCACATCTTTCACAATAGCATAAAAAATAAAATACTTATGAATCAATCTAAAAAGTAAGTAAAAGAACTTTACATTGAAAACTATAATGCTCTGATAAAGGATATTGAAGAGGATATCAGAAAATGGAAAGACATCCATTGTTCTTGGGTAGGAAGAACCAATATAGTGAAAATGGCCATACTTCCAAAGTTGCTATACAAATTTAATGCACTGTCATTCAAAACACTCATAGTGTATTTCACAGAATTAGAGAAAACATTCTGCAAGTTCATTTGGAACCAGAAGATACCTAGAATGCCAAAAGCAATTCTGGGCAACAAAAATAAGACAGGGGGCATCACAATCCTTGACTTGAAATTATACTACAAAACTATTGTGATAAAAGCAATGTGATACAGGCAAAAACAAACAAACAAACACCTATGGTGAGAGATAAATAGTTCTAGTTTTAATCTTTGGCAAATTGAAACCCATTTTTTCTAGCACCATTTGTTAAAGAAGCTATCTTTTCTCCAGTGAGGATTTTTAGCTCCTTTCTCAAAGATGAGGTGGCTCAGTGTGTCTGGAGTTGTTTCTGCATCTTCTAATCTGTTCCACTGATCCTCAGGTCTGTTTCTTTGCCAGTACCAAGCTGTTTCTATCAATAGCTTTGCAGTATAGTTTCAAGTTGGGGATTGTGATACCCCTACAGTGTTGTTGTTGTCTAGAATTTCTTTTGATATATCAATAAATGTAATAAAAAAAAAACAACACCCAGACCTGAGGATCAATGGAACATCTTATAAGAGACAGAAACAACTCAAAACACACTCAGCCACCTTACTTTTGACAAAGGGGCCAAACATCTTTACTGGAAGAAAGATAGCCTCTTTAATAAATGTTGCTGGAAAAACTAACATTCTACATGCCAAAGCTCAAAGGTAGACCCATATCTCTCACCATACACTAAACTAAAATCAAAATGGATCAAAAATATAAATATTAAAACAGAAACACTACATCTGCTGGAAGATAGAACAAATAGAACTCTTGAAAACATAGATGTAGGCAGAGACTATAAGCAAAACCTTGATTACAAAGGAAATAGCACAAAGAATCAACTATGACCTCATCTTTTTTAAAAAAGCTTCTGCATAGAAAAGGAAACCAACAACAGAATGAAGAGACAACTTACAAAGTGGGAAAATTTTTTGCCAGCTGATCCTCAGACAGAGAATTAATATCTAGAATATGTAAAGAACTCAAAAAAATCAGACCCCCCCAATTAAAGACCCAATCTAAAAATGGACATCTAAAATGAATAGATGCTTCTCAGATGAAGATGTAGAAAGAGCAAATAAATATATGAAAAAGTGTTCAACATCACTGGTCATCCAAGAGATGCAAATTAAAACAACACTGAGTTTTCATCTTATTCCAGAAATAATGGCTATTATCAAGAAATCAAGCAAAAACAAATGCTGGAGGGACTGTGTTAGAAAAGGAACCCTTCTCTACTGTTGGTGGGAGTGTAGACTGGTGCAACTAATATGGATATCAGTATGGAAATTCCTCATCATACTAAAACTAGAGGTTTCATTTAACCTAGCTATTCCTCTTCTTGGTATCTTCCTGAAAGAATTAAAAGCATCATACCACAACAATATATGCACAACCATATTTATAACAGCACTTGGAAACAGCCCACATGCCCATCAATACATGAATGGAGAAAAAAATGCATGTTTTTTTAATACAATAGAATACTACTCTGTCCTAAAGAAGGATAATCTTGAGGCAGTTTTAGGTAAATGTATGCACCTTGAGACCATACTCTTAAGTGTAGTAAAACAGGCACACATATTTAAATATTACCTTGTTTCTTTGATGAGAGAAACTGAAAGAGTAAATTATGACCAAAATATATAATAGATATTGTGAAATAGGAAGAAGATGTTGAAATGGGAAGGGGAACTATGAAGGGGGTAGGAAGAAAGGAAAGGAGAGAAAAGAAAAAAGAATAAAAGGGAAAAATGAAAACAAAGTTTTGTAAATAAGGAGGGGAAGAGGGGTTGATGGGAGGGGAGGGGAATGGGAACAAAAGAAGAATTGATGTGTATCATGTAGAGGTAGAAATTCCTGATGATGAATATTATCATCATGTATATCTAAAATGCACCAATAAAATTAATTGAAAAGGAAGGACTGCTGTGGAACAGGGAAAGTTGGTCAATGCCAAATTAAAAATACCACAAAGTTTCCCTTCCATTTTTGTTTCCTTTCCCTTTATCCAAGATACACTTAGTTGCTATAAACTTTTCACTGTTTTCCGGGGCTCTGACAGCTAAGTGTACCAAGTCTGCTTGATTTTGGGTGTTTCTGTTGAGGGAGGAGCATATGGAGGAGCCTCCCTCACTGGTTTGCTAACTTCACTGCTGGATATTTATTTGTGATCTCAGAAGCTAATTCTATAACAGTGATGATCAGTGTTAGTCTCAGCATTCTGCTAGTTTGGAAAGCTAAGCTTTTTTGACATCTGGTCAAAATAGGCATTCATTGTATAAAATGTAAATATGAGGAGTACTAATGAGTTTGTTTAATTTATCTTTTGGAGAAGTGACTTGGCTATCTGCAGTTCTCATGTGTATGGGCCAAGAATCAAACATTTTTTCACATTTTACAACCTGGATCTGTCATCTAACTCTTTACTCAATTTCAAGGTGTCCAAAGGCAGATAAAAATGTTCTTAATCTGATAAAATCATATATTGTAGGCCAGAGATTTCAAGAAGGTAATTTAAAAGATGGAAGTTGTAATAAAAATAACCTCCTTTACTTGAAGTCTAATATAGCTTCTAAATCCAATACACAAAACATTTTGTTTTTAAACTTAGTCACAATTGAAAATGGAAAACTTATTTACATTTATAATATATGAGAGGAATGTTCTTATATTCAACCGTAATGCACGAAATCCATTGCTAGAGTTAGTGAACATGTTGGGCCCCCCATTAAGGTAGAAATAGTAGGTCTTGCCTGGAACGAGTCCCTACTTATTTTTTCATTTTCTTTACTATCAAGCACATCTTTATGATATTTGTTCTTCAAGTGATGTTTATATTTTACAGAAGCATATTTTGGCTATTCCCAAACAAATCTGCATTGCAATATAGAATAGGCTTTTGTCAACTGAAAACAACCTTCTCCATCACACAAATTTTGATGAGTTTTCTTAAAGGACTGGGCTGGTACCTCACTATTCTTCCTCTGGCCACTACTGATAAGCCTTAAGTTCCTAGAATATGAGAGAAACATTGTAAGCTTTCTTTGTGATATATTTCAGAGAACAAGTCATATTCTCACAAGATCTCAGAGTTGAAAAATATGTGTCAAAAATCCTTTAGGAACTGAATGATCTTTTACCACACTTCAATGCAAAGAACATGAAACTAAAGGTTATAGAGGAATGTTGACTTCTCTAGGTCACATAATGAGGCATAGTACGAAATATTTACATAGTAATAATGGGGGAGTAAGGAATTAAATAAATGGTGTAGTAAAAATAAGTGCTGTAGGTAACACTAGTAAAAAGGCAGAAATGGAATGGATTTGAATTGTTTAAAGGCTATTGAATATTTCATAGCATTTAGATTTTCATAACTGAGAAAAATATAAGACACCATTCAAATGGTTGAACCACAGATAAAAGAAATGCTCTCAACCAAGATACTTTTGCCCTGTCAAGAAAGTACATGTTAGAACACATTAGAAATTAACACCCTATAGGAGAAAGACCTCATATCTTGTGCAACATTTGTTTTTTCATAATTTAAAATAATCTACAGAATTAGAGCCATGAAGTCTCTCTGGCACTGAAACACATATTACCTCCATCACACTAACTTCCAAGATGTTGAGCAATGCACGAATTGAATACATCTACATTTTGAGGAATACAAAAGTATCAAAGCAAGTATTTTGTATGGCTCCAATGTTGAGAGACCAGTGGTACCTTATTGAAGATAAATGTACAGTGGGCTAACTTTTATGACATTCAGAGTTATTTTAATTGTGAATCATTTTAATTATATAAAGATATACAATAACATATACATAATCCAACTATTCACCACCATGACTTATCAGAAGACAGTATTTTGTTATGTTTGCTTGATATTATTTTTGTCTATAGGATTAGAAGTTTCTGGTATGATTGAAGCATTGTCTCATTTTGTTCCTGGTCCTTTTCTCCCAGAAATAACCATTTTGCTAAAGTTGCTGTGTGTGTAGCTCCTGTTACTACTTTATTCTTTAGAACACATGTTTATGTATCTAAAAAATTTGTAATACTATTTTTTTGTGTTCTCTAAATATTTATAATTGATATCATATAATACATCCTTTGGGAATTTTCAGTGTTGACTGTGATATATCAGTATAGATATACATATAGATACATATAGATATATATGATATAATTACATATAGATATAATTAATTCACTTCTGCTTTTAAATTTAATTTACTATTTAAACTGGAGGATTGAAAAAATAACAGCAACTTATTTTTTTCTTTCATTAGAATACAATTTTGGTGATTATTTCTATTACAAAATTCTTAAAAGAACTTGTCTTCTTGTCCAAGTGTTTGAGACTTTCTCTAAGGTAGCTACCTAGTAGCTGTGATACTGGGCTGTAAGGTATGCACATCTTAAAATGTATGAGCTACTGCCCTAATGCTCTCAAAACTAAGTGTGTTCTTTAAGTGCCAGGTAGGACAGATATTGTATTTTATGTATTCATCAGATTGCCTGCTTCTTGGCTTCTAGATCATCATTTAGAGCCTGGCAAGTGACAAGTCACATTCTGCACATGAAAAGGGTGCTGTGTTCTCTGTCATCCTTGGTCTATTCCTGTCTTTTGGGTAGAGCTCCTCAATTCACAGCATCCTCTAAAGTTCTTTCACTGTTCATAATTGCTGATCTTTGTTTTCCTGGTACAAAAAAATAAGGGATAGGAGTTTGCTACATGACTGTATCGATGAATATTTGCTACATACAAGTCATATGCATATGTATGATATTCTGCAAGAATGCATAAGTACCATGGGCTGAAGATTTAGCTCAGTGGTTTCACCGCTTGCTGTGCAAGCACAAAGACCTGAGTTTGATCCCCAGTACCAAAAAAAAAAAAAAAAAAAAAAAAAGAATGCATAAGTACCAAAGCAATGCTTTGCCTTCAAACACACTCAGGGAGCTGGTAAAAGGGTGGGGGGCCTGGAGATGTACCTCAGTGGTATAGGACTTGCCTAGCACACGTGGTAAACACCTGGGATCAATCCCCAGAACTGAAAAATTAACAATAAAAATATTCTTGGATCAGAGTCCTACTGACTATTGAGTTGACCAAAGGACAAGTATGAGAGTCTTTTCAGCAAACTAATTGGCATCATGTCACATGCTAAAATGACTAAAACATATAAATTAGCTAATGTACTGAGAGCTATTTAGGCACTGGAGGTTTTCTAATAGAGGCCAAGAACCTTTGGAACCTCAAGCAATGCTGCTTCACTCCCTCAACTTTACTCCAAATAGAAGTGCAAAATGGAT
The DNA here is from genome assembly GCF_000247695.1 of Heterocephalus glaber. The sequence goes on along the minus strand of NW_004624732.1, from coordinate 22,482,884 downwards.
CCTACTAATGGCTATTGAAGCAAATTCTACCTCAAGTGATGGAAAAGGAACATATTCCTTCCTGATATATCTTTATTTTTCCAGGCAATCAAGTCCTTTTCCATCAAGGAGAGACAAATTATGGTTTCTCGTTTGACCCACATATCTTAGGAGAAGCAAATCTCCTCCATCATGGTCCATCAGCCCTCCATGGGTGATGTGAAAAATGAAGAACTTACAAATGTGGTCTTTTTAGTCCACCTGAGGAGCTGTAGGATAAGGCTGGCACACAGAGCATCTTTGCATCCAATAGTAAAAATGTTCTGTGTGTATGTAGCATTGTTCAGGGTGCAAAGAGCCTACGATGGGCTTGGCTCATTAATCATAGTGAACACCTATCTGACCATTGGCTGCAGCTGGCTCCCAACTTCTGGCTCCTCTGACTATTGTGCTTTTGTCAAGAGGTAGTTGAGAAAGAGCCAGAATAGATGTGAATTCAAATTTCCATCTTTTCACAACTGTCTCCAGTATATTTATATTTTAATAGATAACTAATTTATAAAGGATTAACATGCAAATAAAGTAATTTTGTAGTCTATCTACTTTCTTTGGTTGTATTGTAACAATTCTATTTTCTCTTGTCATGAAATTTCAATAAATGCAAAGTTTTGGCTGCATATTTTATTGTACAGACCAATATTGATCATAATCTTACATGACTAAAGCTCTATTTTTAAGACATTTATTTTTAATCATTTTTAGATCAGTATAGAATGTTCTGGTAAGCATTTTTATGCATAACTCTTGGTCTGCTTTTCAGATTGCTTCTTCATTCTTTCGCTTTGTGGATATATTTTTTTGTGTCTATTATGTGCCAGAGACTGGTCTTAGTGCTTCAAGAATGAGGAATTGAAGGGAATTTGGAATTCCAGCAATCTAAATATTTCCATCACAAGTATAGGCAGATTTGTACTTAGAATTTTAAAGTTACAGACAGTATACAAGCAGAAGCATTTTGAGGTTCTGGGATACATCTCTGATCTGTTAGAATTTGGGATCCCAAGACACACCTATTTTTTGCTCCAGGGTACAAAGAATTAGAGGATACCTGAAAAAAATCTGTTGGCTGAAGGAGAGTAATATCAACTGCTTTACTGAGGTAAAAATGACTGCAGAACCTAGGTCCTGAATTGAGGTTCACACTGCTACTAATCCCTCTCTATTGAGAAAATCAGGTCCCAAGAGGAGGCAGTGATAAAGCAGGGCTGGAAAGCACAGGTCCCTCACTATGCATATTCATAGGCCAGTTGCTGAGGAGTTCCATGCAATTCCACTTATCCATGTGACAAGCAAGAGAAGAGGTGGAGTAATACATTCCTTACACAGAAATCCTGTGCACACTTCTACTTCCCAGGGCCCAGAGGATATCAGGCCCTCCCATGTCAATTACCTATACTTCCATTTAGCTCCCTCATCTCAGGGAGAGAAGACACAGGCAGATCTGAACAAAGGTGAAGGTGAGGATTTAGCAGTATGCTAATCCCTTCCACACTACTCAACAAAATTTATGGGTGGCAGTATGATTTTCCCAGAAAGGACACATCAATGGAGCTTTGATTCCTGGACACTTACTAGTTATTCAACCTTGGAGAAATCATTTAAATTACCTGAACTTCAGATACTGAGAATTCTGTTACCATTTCAAGGTATTGTTGCATGAATTAAATGAGATAATATCATTGAATAATTTTTCCTCCCAATTGAGTTGCTAATTCATTGATAGAAGAGAAAAGAACAGATTTTGATATATTACCTCACTGAATTTTATAGTCACAGTCATCAGAATGGTTAAATTAGAAATGCAGTAATGACAGTCTCATTCTGAAGCCAAAGTTTATTCAATCTTATGGTCCCTAGAGTCTCAATTTACGTAAGTCAGCTAGGCATAATTGTCCATTTTATCATATCACATTATAAAAATATTCCCTAGTAAGCTGTGCACACAGAGGAAAGTATTATCTGAGGAATCAGCAGAGAAGTCACCTACAAGACAAGTAGAAAGGACTTAGCAGACACCAACCTTGATAACTTCATCTTGTGCTTCCAGTCTCCAAAGTGAGGACAAAATAAACGTCTGCTTAAACTGTCCATTGTATTGTATTTTTATTTTATTTTGTTACATTAGCCCAATTGAACTAACTCAGAAGCCTGTAAAATGAATACCCTTGTAAGATATGGTTGTAAATGCGTGTTTCAGTACTTCAGGCACACCACCAAGCAGACATAGAATTTATATCAAATTAAGGAGGCTGATTAATTTCAAGAATTTAAAGAAATTTCTGCCTAGTCATTATCAGACCATTCAGATAGTTGTAGAGAGACTCCACTAGCCATACAACAAATGGACTTTATAGAATTTTATGAATAATTCTTTCACAACAACCAAATAATAACACCTATCAGCAACACTAAATTGTGTGAGGAATAGAATCTGGCTGTCAGAGTTTTCATATTACATTATTTAAAGTGTCCAGTTTTCAAAAAGAGAAATATATCTATATATATATATATAGAGAGAGAGATATTTATATGAAATTATGGTCCATAAAAAGACAAAAACAACCAATAGAAATTATCCCAGAGGAAGCTCAGAAATTAGACATATTAGATAAGGGTTTTAAATTAGGTGCTTTCAATATGTTCAGAAAACTAAAAGAAACCATTCTCAAGTGAGTCAAGGAAAGTTTAAGAATAATAACTCATCAAATATAGAATACCCATGCACTAATAGAAACAATTTTTAAAAGTGAAAGCTTTTAATTACACATAAGGAATCATCAATAATATTAATGGATTACTTCTTAAAATTCTCAGAGGCAATAAAAGATTAAAATGACATGTTCATGGAGCTAAAAGAAAATTAATGTCAATCCAGTGTTCTGTAATCCAGCAAAACTTTCAAAAAAAGAAAAGAAAGTAATGCAATCTCAGAGAAGCAAAACTTGAGATAAATTGTTAGAAAATGTGTTCTAGAAAACACTTAAAGGAAGTCCTTAGGAGTGAAATAAAAGAACATTGAACAGTGACTTGAATCCACATTACAGAATAAATAACACCAATGTAGGTAAGTACATCAGTAAATTTAAAAGACAATATTAAGAGTGTATATGTTTACAACTAATTTTCCTACTATTGTAAAGAAAATCAGATAAAGCTATTGCTAGACATTGTGTTTATAAGCATATAATGATAGATATAACTTGCATCACAAAGCACAAAGAAGAAAATGAACTAGAATTACATAAAGACAAAATTTTCCCATACTATTGAAATCAAGTCAGTATTGATGTAAACTAAACTGTTACAAATATGCCAATTGGAATCCCTAGAGAAACCATTCAGAAAAAGTAATAAAAATAAATACTAAAAACAATTACAAAGGTACTTAAATAACGTAAAGTACAATATACATTTAACACAAAAAAGGATATAATGAAGGAATAGATGAATGAAAATGACATGAAGTGTTTGAAAAATGAATAGCAAAGTGGAAAACAAATGAAAATTAACTAATAATTACATTAAATATCAGGGACTAAAAACTCCAACTAAAAGACAGTCAAATAAGTATAATATTATGACAAAATCAAAATTAAAGCCATGACCTACAATATGCCATATATAAGAAATTTATGTTAGATTCAAAGATACAAATAATTTGAAAGTAAAAATATAGAAAAACATATACCAGCTAAAGTAGTAAGTAGTAAAGCTGGGCCTGGAAAGGCTGTATAAATCTCAAATAAAATAAATTTTAGAACAAGAATTTTGCCAAATATAAACATTATATAAAATGGTCAGTCCAACAATAAGATAAGAACAATTATAAATATGTTCATAATAGCAGATTCTGAATACATTAGCTAAATCATTGAAGGAAGAAATAGACATTCAAAACTAATACTTTCACATGTTAATCCTCACTTTCCATAATGGCTAGACAATAAGATAGAAGATCAACAAGGAAAGAGAACATTTAATAAACACCTCAAAGTGACTGAATCGAACAGACAACTGCTAAACCTTCTAACCAACAATAACAGAATATGATTTATTCTCATGTGCACATTGTGTATTCTTCATAATAACATGTTAGGGCACAAAAACATCATAATGAATTTTAAAACATTTATACTGCACAAAATATCTTCAACAACCACAATAGAACAAATTAAAAATTAATAATAGATATAAAACTGCTAAATTCATAAATATGTGGAAATTAAAATCATTTATAGAAACATTACAACACAGTCCTCATGAAACAGATAATGAAATACATAGAGAAAATTTAACTCTAAATATTTATATTTAAAAATAACTGAATAGCATAATCATCCAGTTCAAAAAGCTGAAATGGAAGGGCAATGTAACACCAGTAAAGGAAGGAAATAATAAGTATTAGATAAAAAATAAATGAAATACAGACTAGAAAAGGAATAGAGATAAATCATTTTAACTAGTTGTTTTTTGAAAGTATGAAGACAATTGATCAATATTTGTCTATGGAAGCCAAGGGAGGAAAAGAGAAAAGATTGAAGTTATTAAAATCAGGAATGAAAGAAGAGATATTACTACTAATTAAGGAAAAATTACTAATACGACATACTATAAACAACTGTTTCTACTAATTAGATAATGTGAATGAGCTGCACAAATTCAAAGGAAAGTATCTATCATAATTAACTGAAGAAGTGAAAAAATCCAAATAGATCTTTAATAAGAAATTATATTGAAACAGTAATCAAAAATTTCCAACAAAGCCCAGTTCACATGGACTTCTCAAGGGATCAGTTATCTAAATAATAAACACCAATCATTCTTAAACTCCATTAAAATATAGAAAAGAAAGTATTTTCAGTTTATTCCATCAGGCGAGTACTACCTTGACACCAAAACCGAGCAAAATCACCACAAAAAAACCCACAACATACCAATATTCTCTGTGACACAGACACAATCATACTCAACAGAATACTGACAGAGTATAGGTGTTCCTCATTTCATGATGTACATGGTTAATGATAGCTGGGAGTTAATGATGGAGCAGTGCTCTTTGGACTTACAATCGCATTTAGGCTTAAGGCTCAGGAACGTGTGCAGCAGTACAGCCTTATGGTGGCTTCTTCTACACTACAGTACTGTAATGTTTGCTGATTGTACTGCACAGGACATTACAGTACTGCACTTTTATTTTTTGTTATCTATTACAGTACTGCATGTAAGAGTTAAACAAATAAAAGCAAAGTCACTAAGTTGGAATTTCCTTTCCTTTGTTCTGAATATTGTAATGTTAATACAATATACAATTCCTCATTTAGTGACCAATTCACTTAACAACCTAATCACAAGAACTTAACTCAGTCATTAAGGAGGAATGTCTGACCTGGCAAATTGAATCCAGCAAAATATAAAAGGGTTATACACTTTGAACAAGCAGAATTTACCCTAGAAAAGCAAGTAGGTTTAACAGATAGACAAATCTTTCATTCCATATGACTAGATTAAGGGAAAATGATTATTTTATTAATGAAAAAAAAACTGTCCAACAAATTAAAGCACTCTTTTATGATAAAGGGTAGAAGGAACATTTTCTAACACATTAAAGGGTATTTGTAATAAAAACCCATGCCAAACTTCAGATTTCATCTTAACTGAAAGTTATCCTTCATTGTTTATATATTTGTTTGTTTATTTTAAAATTAATTTTGACATTCATAATGATCATATTTTTCATACAGAAATTGTACCTGTACATATTATATCTTAAGTTTTTCTTTCCTTTCAATCTTTCTTCCCCTCTCCCTTTACAAAACATTGTTTCTATTGTTTCCTTCAAATTGAAAGGGAGGGGATAGGAGAGAGGGAAATGAGGTATAGGGATAAAAGAAAGTTATCCCTCTTAATAGCAAAATGAAGGAAAACATGTCTGTTCCTGGCCTTTCTATTCAACATTGTACAATGTGTTCAGACCATAGCAATTAGAAAAGGAAAAAAAGAGCATTCAGCTAAAAGGAAGACTTGAAGCAATCTAATTGTAGTCGATATGATTAGTATAAAAAAACATGAAATAATCCACAAAAGTCCATAATGTTTAATAAATTAATTTAGCCAGGTTGAAAATAGAATATCAACATAAAGTCTCAATTGTGTTTTTTCAACACTATCATAGAATACTTGAAGATTTAAGCAAATAATTACAAAACTGCATTTGCAGTAGAAATAAAAGAATAACATTCTTAGAAAAAATAATAAAAAGGTTTAAGTCTTGTCCATTAACTTTTTTTAAAATGAATTTTATTGGTACATTTTAGGTATACAAACTAATGACATTCATCATCAGAAATTGGCACCTTTATGTAATCTCTCTTGGTTCTTATTTTTTCCCCCTTCCCCTGATCTCCTTTCAACCACTACATCCTCCCCATTTACAAAGATTTTGTTTCAATTTTTTCATTTTCTCATATTAATTTGATTCCCTTCTTTCCTTTCCCCTTCCCCTCACAATTCAACTTCCCCTTGGCCCTTTTCTTCCTATTTCACATTATCTATTATACCTTTTAGTCCTTATTTACACTTTCAGTTTCTCACACCAGAGAACTATTCGGTATTTACACGTGTGTCCTATTTATTTCACTTAAGAGTATCGCCTCAATGTGCATCCATTTAGCTACAAATGTCTCTAATTTTTCATTTTGATGGGTGAGTAGTGCTCCATTTCATATTAAAAAAAACCCACACTTTCTTTATCCAGCCTCCAGTTGATGGGCATTTGGGCTGTTTCCAAGTTTTAGCTATCACAAACTGTGCTGCTATGAACATGGGTGCACATATATCACTGTGGTATGATTCTTTTAATTCTTTAGGGAAGATACCCAGCAAGGGAATAGCTGGGTCAAATGGGACTTCCAGTCCTAGTTCCTTGAGGTACCTCCATACTGACTTCCACAATGGTGGCACCAGTCTACACTCCCACCATCAGTGGAGCAGTGTTCCTCTTTCCCTAAAGCCCCACCAGCATTCTTTACTGGTTGATTTCATGATAGCAGCCATTCTTTCTGGGGTGAGATGAAATCTCAGCATAGTTTTCATTTGCATCTCTCCAAAAAACAGTGATGTTGAATATTTTTTCATATATTTATTTGCTATTTCTACTTCTTTGTCTGAGAAATGTCTGTCCATGTCAAATGTCCATTTTTGGATTGGCTCTTTAAATTTGGGAGGTCTAATATTTTAAAGTTCTTTATAAACTCTAGATAGTAGATCTTTGTCTGAGGAATAACAGGTGAAAATTTTTTCCCTCATTGTAGGTTGTCTCTTCCTATTGTTGGTGATTTCTCTTGCTGTGCAGAAGCTTTTTAATAAAAACAGATCCCACTTGTTGATTGTTTGTGCTAGTGCGCAAGCAACTGAAGTTGTGTGAATAAAGTCTTTTCCTACACCAATGTCTTCAAGAGTTCTACCTAACCTCTGTTTAATCCGGTTCAGTGTTTCTGTTTTAGTATTTAGATCTATAATCCATTTCAATTTTAGTTTAGTTCATGGTGAGGGATCTAGGTCTAGTTTTAATTTTTGGCAAGTTGAATCCCAATTTTTCTAGTACCATTTATTAAAGAGGTTATCTTTTCTCCAGTGAGGGTGTTTGTCTCCTTTGTCAAAGATGAGGTGGCTGAGTGTCTGTGGAGTTGTTTTTGTATCTTCTAATCTGTTCCACAGGTCCTCATGTCTATTTCTTTGCCAGTACCATGCTGTTTTTATCACAGTAGCTTTGTAGTATGGTTTCAAGTTGGGGGTTGTGATACCCCCTGCCATGTCTCTGTTACCTAGAATTGCTTTTGCTATTCTAGGTCTCTTCTTGTGCAAAATGAATTTTTGGATTATTTTCTCAATTTCTGTGAAGTATGCTGCTGAGATTTCAATTGGGATTACATTGAATCTATATAGCAGTTTTGGAAGTATGGCCATTTTAACTGTTGATTCTTCCTACTCAGAAGCAAGAAATGTCTTTGCATTTTCTGATATCATCTTCAATCTCTCTTTTCAGAGTCCTATAGTTTTCAGAGAAGAGGTCTTTGATTCCCTTTGTTAGGTTGATTCCTAGCTATTTCAGTTTTTTGGATGCTATTGTGAAAGGAATTATTTGCCCTATTTCTCTCTCAGTGAGTCTGTTCTTCGTGTACGGGACAGTTATTGATTTTTGTGTGTTGACCTTGTATCCAGCTACTTTACTGAATTTGTTTATTAAGTCTAGAAGACTTTTAGTGGAGTTCTTGGGGTCTTCTATATAGACTATCATGTCATCTACCAATAATGAGAATTTGACTTCTTCATTTCCTATTTTTATTCCTTTTATTTCTTTCTCTTGTCTAATTGCTGTAGCTAATGTTTCCCTAACTTTATTGAACAGGAGTGGTGATAGTGGAAATCCTCATTTTGTTCCTGATCTGTGAAGGATTTCAGTTTTTGACCATTTAGTATGATATTGGCTGTTGGTTTTTCATAGATGGTTCTTATCAGATTGAGGTAGAGACCATCTATTCCAATTTTTTGAAGGGATTTTATCATAAAAGCATGCTGGATTTTGTCAAATGCTTTTTCTGCATCTATTGAGATGATACAGCTTTGTCCTTGCCTCTATTTATATAGTGTATTACATTTATTTATTTGTATATGTTGGACCATCCCTGCATCCCTGGGATGAATCCCACTTGGTCAGGGTGTATGATCTTCTTGATGATCTTCTGCATTCTATTTGCCAGTATCTTATTAAGGATTTTTGCATCTATTTTCATTAGCGAGATTGGCCTATGATTCTCCTTTTCGGTTGGGTCTTTCTCTGCTTTGGGGATCAAGGTGATGCTTGCTTACAGGAAAGAATTTGGGAGTCTCGCTTGCCTTTCAATTTCATTGAAGAGTTTAAACAGCAGTGGCAATAGTTGGCTTCTAAATGTCTTGTAGAATTTGGCAGTGAAGCTATCAGGACCAGGGCTTTTCTTAGTTGGCAAGTTTTTAATTATGTTTTAAATTTCATTGATATTGGGCTGTTTAGAATTTTTATGTCTTCTTCATTCAACTTTGGTAATTCATAATTATCTTGGAATCTGTCCACTTCTGTGTTTTCCATCTTATTGGCATATAGGTTCTGGAAGTAGGTTTTGATGATCCTCTGGATTTCTGTTGGGTCTGTTTTAATTTCACCCTTTTCCTTTCTAATTGAATGGATTTCTGCCTTTTCTTTCCTTTTTCTGATAAGTTTGGCTAAGGGTTTGTTGATTTTGTTGATTCTTTCGAAGAACAAACTCTTGGCTTATTAATTTTTTTGTATCATTCTCTTAGTCTCCATTGCATTGATTTCTGCTCTGATCTTTATAATTTCCTCCCTTGTATGAGTTTTCAGTTTGTCCTGTTCTTTTTCTAGAAGCTTGAGGTTCAGCATCAGGTTGTTTAATTAGACTCACTCTGTTTTCCTAATGTGAGTATTCACTGCTATGAATTTCCCTCATAAGACTGCTTTCATTGTGACCCATAGATTCTGATATGTTGTATTGTCATTGTCATTTAATTTTAGGAACTGTCTGATTTCTTCTTTAATTTCTCCTGTGACCCTGGTTATTCAGAAGTGTGTTGTTCAATTTACGTGTGTTTCTGAAATTCTTGCAGTTTCTTTTGTTATTAATCTCCAATTTCAATGCATTATGGTCTGATAATATACAGGGGATAACTTCAATTCTTCTGTACTTACTTAAACATGTTCTGTGAGTGACTATCTGGTCTATTTTGGAGAACGACCTGTGTGCAGTTGAAAATAATGTATATTCTGATTTTGTGCCATGGAACACTCTGTAAACCTCTGTTAAATTCATTTCTTCAAGAGTTTTAGTATTTTGTTGCTGTTTTTTGTCTAAGTGATCTATCTATTTGTGACAGCGGGGTATTGAGGTCCCCCACTTCTATTGTATTAGTGCTTATTTGATTTTTCATGTATGTTAGTATTTGTTTTATATAGTTGGGTGCACTAGTATTTGGTACATATACATTCATGATTGTCATCTCTTCCTCTTGGATTGTTTCCTTTACAAGGATATAGTGTCATTCTTTGTCTCTCTTTATCAGTGTTGGTTTAAAATCCACTTAATGTGAAGAAAGAATAGCTACTCCTGCTTTTTTGGGGGGTTTCTGTGGCATGGAGTATTGTTTTCCATCCTTTAACTTTCAGTCTATGAGTTTCTTTTTGAATTAAGTGTGTTTCTTGCATGCAGCATACTGTTGGATCCTTCTTCTTGACCCATTCTGCCAGTCTATTTCTTTTGATTGTTGAAGTGAGACCATTAACAGTGATGGTTATAACTGATATGTATTGACCTATCCTTGTCATGACTTTGTCTTTTTGTTGGATTCTCCCCATTTGCTTTGATTTCTTATCGTGCCTGATGGATTCATTCTGTTGGGCTTTCTGGCATTATGATCCTTGTTTTCTTTTCCTAGGATATTGTCTGTAATGTTTTGCAGTGCTGGTTTGGTATTTATGAAGTTCCTCGGGTGCTCTTTGTCACGAAACTATCTTATTTCTCCATCAATTTTGAAAGATAGTTTTGCAGGGTACATCACTCTGGGTTGGAGGCTGTCCATTAACTTCTTATGAGAGAAGCTTGTTGTGATCTAAAATATGGAAGGAATTCTTACATTCCTGCATTAGAAGACTTAATGTGTTAAGGTGAGTCACTCTCTGTTGATTTTCAGATAAATTATAAACTATTGCCATCCAGCCCCTGGCAGAAATTAATAAGTGCAAACTGCAGTTCACAGAAAATTGTACAAGACACAAAAGCCAGAACAGTATTAAAAGTTAAGAATGAATTTCCAAATTTCAAAATTTACTTCAAATCTATAGTAGTAGTTGATTCCATGTAGCACTTGGTATAAGAAAGGACACACAGATAAATAATACAGAATTGAGCTTCCAGAAATAATCTGTATGTTTATGATTGACAGTTATTCAACAAGACTGCAAAGGAATTTCAATTTGAAAGAATATGTATCTTCTATAATTGTTTATGGGACAACAGGATATCTACATGCAAAAAAAAAAGGTTTGGTTCTTTATGCCACATAAGAAAATCAACCTAAAGCTAAAAGATTGAATTAGTGATCAAGAATTTCCAACAAAGAAAGACAAGGACCATTTATTGAACCTTTAAGAATTAATCAATTCTCTAAAATATAGAACAAAATAGGTGGTACCACTTAATTCTTCAACATAATCCTGATACCATAACTAGACAGATATATCACAAGAAAAGAAAACTACAGACCAATGTTTCTTAAGTAGGTAAATGTAGAAGTACTTATCAAGACATTGTACTAGAAAACAGAATCCAGCAGCATATTGAAAATATCCCACAATTCAGGTGAATTTATTCCAGGAATACAAGCATGCTTTGATATACAGGAATAAATTAATATAATATACTAAATAGAATGAAAAACCTAATGGATAATCATCTAATGAAAACAATGTATTTGACACAAGTCCTCACTTTTTCATGACAAAAAAACCACTTCAGGAACCCATCACTATGATGGGTGCGTATGTTTCTCAAGGTGATAATAGGAATTTTGAATAACTGAGCTAACATAATGCTTAGCTGTGAGAGACTGAAAGTGTTCCCTCTAAGGTCTGGAACAGGACAAGTACCCCTGTTCTGGCTATTCTATTTAACACTATACTGTAAATTCTAGTTAGAAAAAGTAGATATGAAAAGAAATAAAATTCGTGTATGTTATAAATGAAGAAAAAGTATCTATCTGAAGAAGATATAGTCTTTTATATGGAAAATAATAGAGATGATAAAAAACATTTGCTCCAATAGGTTAATTCAATAAAGTTTTAAAGTACATGATCAGCAGTCAAAAATCAGTTATCTTTCTATATACTAGAAGTAAATATTCCAACAAAAAATTAACAAAGCAAAACAATTCTAGGTATAGAATCATGAATAATAAAATAGCAATAAATTCAAGTAAAATATGTAAGAATTACATGCTAAACACTACAGACATTGCCTAAAGAAATTGATGAATACCTAAGTAAAAAGACATCACACAATCATATATGGGAAGATGAATATTTTTTTAAATGATTAAGTTTAATGGTACATTTTAGGTATCACAGTATGATGAGGTTCATCATTAGAAATTTGTACCTGTATATATCTTGGTTCTTACTTTTTCCCCATTCCCCTGATCTCCCTTCAACCCCTCCACCCATTTCTACTTATAAAGACTTTGTTTCTGTTTTTTCTTTTTCTCATATTTTTTTCTTTCCTCTCTTTGCCCCCCACCACATTCCCATCCCTTTCCACTTTGGACCTTTTCTTCCAATTTCTCATTATCTAATACACATTTTGGAGGATGATAGATGTAACATTGTTGTGAGGGAATACTTTTCAGAATGATCTAAGTGGGGGGAGGGAATATAAAATGATCAATATACAAAATTGATCACTTCCCCAAAACAAATATAATTATCGTGTATCACAAATATATGACAATAAAAAGATTTAATGCAAATTCTATCAAAATTCCAGTGATTATTTTCAAAACTGCAAAAGTCAGTCCTAGCATTTATGTGGAATTTCACAGGACTCTGAATTGTAGAATTAATCTTGAAAAGGAACAGAGTTCAAAGAATAACACTATCAAAATTCAAAAATTACAAAGATATAGTAATCAAAACAGCATAGGGCTGGGGATTTAACTCAGTGGTTTCGCCTTGCAAGCTCAAGGTCCTGAGTTTGATCCCAGGTACCAAGCCCCCCCCCCCCCAAAAAAACAGCATAGTACTGGTGTACGAGGTAGGCCAACAAACTAAAATGAGGAATTTATGGTGGAGATATCCCTTAGACCAGGGTGTTTAAATATCTTTATAAAAGGAGTTCATTCATATGGATAAGTGTATAATATTTATTGATTGTATCTACTGATATCCTTTATATCCAGTTCTAAGGTTTCTGAAAAGCATCCTCATTTCTTGCTGCCCCAAAACAGTTTACTGAAAATATCAGTTCACTAATAGCAATGAAATCAGCAAAGTCTGTCTTCTGCTAAAATAATATTTACAAATGTGTAGGAGATTATACTGATGCTCAGTCATAGGGATGATATGCCTTACTAACAGCTGGTGCTGGCCACAGTAGCTATCACTAACGGTGCTTCTGGTGGGTGCTGCTGACCTCTTCCCTATAATAAAGAGAATGTTGGTACAAAAAAGGCATTAAGGTGCCAATTTACTTATCAATTGCTAATTGATTTTTCACAAAGGTGCTAAAATCTTTCAATGAGGACAAGATAGTTTTTCCAGCAAATGATGCTTGGACAACTGGATAACTACCTACAAAGGAACAAAGTTGGATCTTTACCTCATTTAATATACAAAAATAAACAAAATTGACTAAAAAGTCTCTATATAAAATTTAAAGCTACAAAAGCCTTAGAAGAAGATAAAATATTTTATAATTTAAATTTGAACATTTTCTTAAATACAATATCTAAAATACAAGGAACAAAAAAACAGATAAACTACCACAAAGATTTGGAATTTTTGTGCATTCAAAGTTATTAAAATTACAGCATAAAGATAATTCAAACATATGAGACCATATAAATAATTTATTTGGTAAAGGATTAGTGTTTAGAATATATAAAAATCTCTTACTATTCAGCAAAAAAGACAAATAGTCAAATTTTTAAATTGACAATGATCTAGGATAGATATTTTACCAACAAAGATGTGTTAATGTCCAACAAATATTCAGCATTCTTGGTTTTTAGGGGAAGACAAATCTAAATAAAAATGAAATACAACTTCTTGTTGGGAGCAATTCTACATAATTTTGGGGAAAAGTCATTTGATTAGGCCTAACTCTCTTACCTACAGGCCAGCTATGGCATTTCTTGACATAATTCCATTTTGGCCTTCGGTCTCAACTGAGACCTCAATGATATGGTGATGCTGTGATGCTCCAGGACAAGATTACAGCAGCTGAAGACATCCTGGGAAGAACAAAATCTTCATCTGCAAAGCTCCTCATTGATCTAGGAATTCTGCTTGCTCTCCAGTCATCTGTTAACATTTGTTTCTCCTGATGGATGTTCTGAACTCTCTGTCCTCAGTCATCTGTTACATTTGTTTCTCCCAATGTACTGAATAAAAGGTGTGGGAAGCTCCGGGTCTTTCCTCTTTGCTGCCCAGAGCAGCACTGATCAGACGCAAAGCTCAGCTTCTTCTCAAAGTCTCATTTTTCTACCTTTCTTGTATAAGTTAATTCGTTTTGTGCTGCTGTGGCTCGCAGGAGACTAGGACTTACTGCAGAGGTTCTAGTATTGTCCCCTTTCCCTGTTCCCTACAACTTCTCACCCACTAAGTTGGTCAGAATCAAAACAGTGGAAAATAATACATATTGTCATGACTAAAATTAGAGCCCTTGCTCATTGCTGGTCAGAATACAAACTTTTATAGTCATTGTGGAAAACAGTAGCAGTTCCTCAAAAAGTTAATATAGAGCTTTCACATGACAACACAATTCAAAATTTGAATCCCCACTTGCGTACATACTAAAAAGAATTGAAAAAGGTGCTCAAGTAGAAATGCACATATGTTTGTAGAAGCACTATTCACAATAATTGAAAAGTGGAAATGACCAAAAGTCCACCAATCAAATGGAACAGAATACGGGTTACAGAAACATCCACAGAGACATTCAGCTACTTGGTCTTTGACAAAGGGGCCAAAACCATATGTTGGAGGAAAGATACTGTTACTTCAGGCAGGGCTCTTCAATGACCTCCTGCCTCCTCACCCTGTGTCTCTGGGTCCCTCACCTCTACTCTAGTGAAGAATAGGGAAGTGAGGCAAGGCTGGCTGAGTTGAGGGTTCCCAGCAGAGAATGAGGAACTCAGGTCCTGTGCAGAAAGAGAAAGTCAGAATGAAACTAATGCAAAGCAAGGTTAAGGCGGGAGGAACTTGACCAAATTTCCCCAGGTGGGGCCCAAAATCTACTCATACTTATAAAGGTAAACTGGTTTCTAAAAATAATTGTTTCATTGATTCTTGTAATCTAAGCCAATTAAGAGTCTTATCCTTTGCTTCTTGGGTGAGATAGAGGTCACAGGGGACAGGGGCACACAGTAAATACATATAATAATTTCAAAAGAGCCAACCTCCTCAAGTACAAAGTGTATGACAAGCTTGTGGTAAATACACAACCATCAGCCAGCCAGGTCATGTCCTATATTATCCCTACCTCTATTTCCCTCTAACTTTCCCTACAATATCCTATTCAACAAGTAGTTCTGGGAAAACTGGATACCTGTTTACAGAAGACTGAAACTGGACCCACATCTCTCACCATGTACTAAATTAAAATTGAAATGATCAAAGATCTAAATATTAAAACAGAAACATTGAATCTACTGAAAGAAAAATAGAAAAACACTTGAAGTCATAAGTGTAGGAAAGAATTTTCTAAGCAGAACCACAATTGCACAAGAAGTAACAGCAAGAATCGACAAATGAGATTACATCAAATTAAAAAGCTCTATATAGCGAAAGAATCAGTAGAGTGAAGAGACTACCTACAGAATGGGAAACAATTTTTGCCAGCCATTCCTCAGACAGAGCAGTAATATCTAGACTATATAAGGAACTAAAAAAAAAAAGAGCAGCAAATGAGCAAGTGAAACGAGTAGTCACTTCACAGAGGAAGAAGTACAAATGGCCAACAAATATATGAAAAAATGTTCAAAATCTCTGGCCATTAGATAAATGCAAATTAAAACAATACTAAGATTCTGGATTTCACCAAAAAGAATGGCCATCATCGAGAGATCAAATATAGTAATAACAAATGCTGGCAAGGCTGTGGTAAAAAGGAACTGTCCTACAATTTTGGTAGGAATGTAAATCAGTACAACCACTATAGAAATCAGTATGGAGATTTCTCAGAGAACTAAAATTAGAAATTCCACATGACCCAGATATCCCTTTTCTAAGTTTCTGCCTTAAAAAGCTTAAGATATAATACCACTGCCTTTTTTTGCTGAACTCCAGCTTTGACTTCTTTATGTAGAACTCTGTAAGAGATGAAAGGCTGATTTTGGAAGTTTTAGTATCAAAAAGAATTTCTTTTATCTCTCCTCAAATTTTCTATTTAAACTAAGAATGAGTTACAGCTTGCTTTATTTAATGTCATAAATAGAACTTTTCTTATCTCCAGGCCAATTCTCTTTGATACTAACACTACTTATGGCCAGATAACTCAAACTACCAAAGTAATATCTTTCAAAATAGCCATGGTAACTTGATTGATATCTACACAGTTTTCTACCCTGTGAGATATTTAGTACACACTGGCTTGCACCTATGTCACTGTATTCCTACTTCTACAGCCTATCTCAAAGTAGGCATTGTTAATCTGATTGATATTTTAAGAGATTGAGAGTAATTAGGGCCGGGGATTTAGCTCAGTGGTTATACCACCTGCCTTGCAAGCACAAGGACCTGAGTTTGATCCCCAGTACCAAAAAAAAAAAAAAAAAAAAAAGAAAGAGTAAATAATTAAGAGTGGGAGAGATCCCTGAATTTTAATGACTAAGCAATATAAACTCTCTGGCTCATTTTATATTCACATGGAAAAATTAGCAAATGAAGAGCAGGATTTCTTTGAATTGTCACCTAACATGGCTTTGGACTAGTTGGGTTTCTCTGGAAAACACAAAGAGAGAGTAACAGTACTTTTTGGCCTTGAATATAAGCACACCATTTCAGTGTTTTGGTATTCTACATAGTGCTCTACAAATATTAATATTTTACTGAATGATTTGATATTATTTCATTTAAAAACTTTCTCCAAACTTTAAGAAGAATATATAGATAGTTTATAGGTTGATTGGAGGAAATTGGTTTTGTGAATGTACCACCACAGCAATGTTGCACTAATAGAGGGGTTTTTGATTTATAGTTGGAATATTCTACAAGTTGCTGTTACCAATTTTGGCCTCAGAAAGTTTGAAAACAAAAACAAATAGTCTTGACCAACACTGAGAATCTTAATAATGAGGAATTAGGTGAATATGTGTATGATGAGTATGTCTCTGTGAATTTTAAAAATTTGGCTACAGAAATCAACATCAGAAGCAACCTCAATATTTATGACACTTAATGAGAATTTAACAAACAGCAACAGCCATTGATGACAGTTTTATCAGATGCCCAGAATATGGCCTTGAGGCTTATTTAAACTTGCTAAAAAAAATCTGATGAATAAGGAGTATAAAGAGCTTTCAATTGAAAAGATAAGAGATGAAGATCATCATCTGTGATCCAAGAAAGCAAAGTCAGATACTGAGAAAGGCAACTTGCATACCAAAACAATGGGTTTTCATTGCCTTATATAAAAGTTAGCCACCTAGAAGGAATGATATGGAAGGATAAATGTGCAAAGGTAGACACTGTGTTAGCAACTATTTGTTTCTGATTTTTCACTTCCATTGTTCAGTACATTTTAGTTTAAAAATATGGTAACTTATGACAACATGGTGGGAAATGAGGGTGGAAAAGAATATGCTCAGAACAGGAAATTCAGTGCTGAAGTTTCGGATTTAACTAATGTGCCAACTTCCATGAGTGGTTTCATGAATAGTATCACTCAAATGAAAGTGGTAAGTTTAGTTGTGATTTTCAAATATTTAATATGTAAGAGCTTCCATTCTGTAGGAGACCCAGTACAAATTTAATACTACTAGAGCAATATTTCATGTAAGTCAGGGGTGGGATTTCTGGTGATAAGTAATTTCTAAGACCATATGGAAACAACAAAGGGTACTTTCTTAGGCTTAAGTACAGTGACGATATTTTAGTCATATAAGGTAGGATTGGCTAAATGTCCATCCCCAGTAAGAATCTGAAACCAATGTAAGTGGATAAATGCAAGTCTAAAGCTTAAAGCAAGGTATATAGAGAGTTGGCCAATGGAGCAAAGTAATATAATGAAAAGACTATAATGTAGGTGAAATACACATGTCCAGAGTGTAGCCAACCTTTACAGACACTCAGTCTTCTCCATAGCCATCTAGCAAATTTTGGGGCTGAACCATACACATATAACTGTATCTGAGAGTTATAGCTGATCTTGTCCAACGTCATCAGTTCAGTTTCCCAAATTGGTTTCCTGTTACTTCCCTTGGTCAAATAAGCTTAAAAATGGTGCAGGTAATATTAACACATGTATGTACTTATAAATCATATCCTGCATAAATTTAAAAATTTTGCTTATCTCCCACACTAGCTATTTTTTTTTTCCTCATAGAACATTTCTGACACCAAATGTGTGGGTGTTTGGACCCTAACAACCAATTCACCAACAGTCCAGACAGTGAGTATCCAACAATTTAATTCTGATATTACTTACCCCAAATTAGTTTTAGACCCCAAAGGTTAAGGGCTCATTCCTACAAGACTGCTTTCATTTCAGATGCCAATTTAAAGCCCTGGTTCTCCCATAATTTTAACCAACTGGCTATAAATTGGGGGTTCCCAGCACCCACTCCTTGGGTTCTCATAGAATTCTAAATATTTTAGAAGCTCTGTACTAGGAAATGGGGACAAATACAAATACATATTTCTTATCATATCACAATATTAAATCCAGAATTTTCTAAATTTACCTAAGAAAGAAATCCTCGCTATGTAATATGACAATCATGCTTTGATTCAGTAGACTGACCTGGGCATCAGAGAGCCAGCAATCTGACCCAGGAGGGTTCCATCTTGTAAAACAAACAGGGTTCACAGCAGTTTCTACCTCTGTCTAGCCATGAACTTGGTGCCTGCATGCTACAGATCAACAGTGCCTTTTCTTTCCAGAAAAGAAAATATCCAAACCTCTTATCTCCTGCCTGCTTTGCATACACTGTCTTCTAGTCATCATCAGCCTGCTCCTCTTCCTGGTTTTCTTTAGACATCACTGTCTCCTGGAAATGTCACACACTCCACTCCCCCGCCAAGTCTGAATGAGGTCTTCTTCCTAGATGTTCCCCTACTCTTATGTTCAATATGTAGTGGTCACCGAGCACCCATTTTGTTTCAGATTCTGGGCTACAGCAGTGAGCACAGCAGAATTTCTGGCCTTAGCATCTGCCTTGCTACAGTGTTACATGAGTCCCATAAGGTGGTCAAGGCATTACCTACTTTTCTTTCTAGCTCTCATTTACTCCAGATCTGTTAAAATAGGATCCATCCCATTATTTCGGTGTTTTATTCCCAAGGCCCCAGATAGTTTTAGGCATGCTATAGTCATTCAGCAGGTGCTTGTTGATGGAAATTAAAAACAATCACATAATTTCATATTCATTGTTTGTTTGCTATAGATTCATATGGCTAAATACTCCTTGTGAAACTGTATCTAACAGGTCAAAATAATTTATTGTGCAAATCTCTTTGTTGGATATCAGGAACAAAGAGAACCACCCCTGGGGATTTGCCAAATTGCCCTTGCCCAGCTCTGAATTTTGGCAGCAAAATCCTCCAAATCACAAGACTAATACAGTATTTCCTACAGTCAGGATATTGCAGCTTTGTTAGTTTTTCCATCACCTTTCCACACTATGTATAATTTAGTAAATGGAATAACAGTAAATGAATTTAATGTAGAGTTTTTTAAGCATAACCAAGAAGGCTCTTCACTGTAAGTTGCCTATAACCTTGGCCTGGGCACAGAATCCTGAGTGACAAATTTGAATTAACTCCTCCCTTTGTGCTGGATGGATTGTGTGACTTTGGGGAACTTGCCTAAATTTAGAATCACTCTCAGCATCCACAAAACAAGAATGACTACTGATGACCTCAGAATTATGTGTATGAAGAAATAGGAATGTAAAATACCTCACAGAGCAGTCTGGCTGACATACAGGAACTAACTTTGTAAATGTTAGTTCCTTCCTTCTCCCAAGGCAGTGGTGGTGGGGGGAATGGGGCTTTCCTTTTATTCAATGGGTTGGAGGAGATACGAGAATGTCAAATTTTGGTGAGAATGTTAAATGAAGACATTTGAAAGTACGGATTTTAGGTCTCCCTTAGCAGGGCCTTAATTATTCAAAAGAGTGAGCAAGAGTAACTTGAGGTAAATGCATCATTTTAAAAAATTACCTGCTTAATCTACAGAGGCTCTTTTGCTTGCTCCGGGCCTGTAATTAAGACTTGTCTGAATAAGCACTAGTATTTTAATCGAGGTATACGAGGAGGAAGATGAAATGAAGGGAAGACAGAGCTTCCAGCTTTCTTTGGAGTGAACGATTGCATAGTTTAGAGAACACAGTGAGGCTTCAAAAAGTGCTTACAATGGGGGAATTTTAACATTTCCCTTTAACTACACAAGTAACACCAATGTGCTAATTATTCTAAAATGAGCTTGGAATTTGCTGTATGGTTCCACTTTATGAAATACTTGAGCTCCATTACACAAAGAAATAAAGTGCTGCAAATTCATTTCTGTTAATTCATGCATAATTGAAGCAGGGTTGGTGTGAAGCCTCCAGAATATGCACATTTTGGTTTCTTTGTTCTCGCTGCCATTGTACTTAAAAGTTTACAACAAGGAAAGGGAGTAAACGCATTGGACTCATAACTTTTATGAACTGTGTAAATGCATAATGAAGATGATTCATAAAAGTCCCTAATTGTATAAGCACATCATTAAGTATAGATTGTAAAATATCTTGTTTACTTTTTATATAAATTCACCATAGATAAAAGAATATTGCAAACATTGCATGTATTTTGTGTAGGATAGATATTGGATTTAATTTTCACTCAAGAATAGTGGCCTTGCTTGCTTTATTGAGATCAATTTTTCTTCAGTTATCTTTTAACCAAAATTAGAAAAAAGTACTCTGGTCCTATCTTGGTGAATATGAATAAAAGTCAGCTAAATTTCTTAGGTAAAGTTTTCAGAAAAAAAGTCTGCTTTGAAAATGTTATTAAAATGTTTGAGTCAAGTCCTTATTGTTCCTGCTCCAACCTCACATGTAAATGTAACACTATAATTATACTAATTATAACATTATAATTAGATTATTTGTCACACTAGAGATTTTGTGTGATATAAAGGAAATCATGATGAAAGTTATTGTCTAAGGGTGTCATGGTTAGTATAGGCTAAACATACCTGCAGTTGCCTTCTTTCTTGTGTCCCTCCTTAATACTTTTTCCCTTCACTCTTTAAATAGTTAACCAGGAATGAACTTCTCCAGGCATATGTGAAGCAACTAGGTGACACTATGAACTGGTTTAAATGAATTCTGTGAGTTTGTGAATGAATAGATTGCATAAATTTTTTATAACAGATATCTCTAGTCATCTTCATATTCTGTGGCAGGATTTTTTTCAACCTGAAAGGCAGGGTTAGTGTAGTAAGTCTGTGAACATGGAGTTTATATGAGTCAAATTAAGGATATGACCAAGGATACAAAAGAATTCTAGTTGAGCAAGTGTTCCTAAATGGCATTTGAGGAGTTTGGTTTTGTAGAGGGGGGCAGAGAGAGAGAAACAAAGAGAGAGAGAGAGAGAATGGAAGGGAAGGTGAGAAGGAATGAGAGAGAGCAAGAAAAGAAGAAAATAAAAAGGAAGAAAAGAAGGATGAAAGGAAGGAAGGAGAAATAGGTTACAGTGAAATAGTTGTACAATTATATTGGTCAAAAATAATAGCATAATATATTGATTGGTCATTGTTCACTTATACATTCCAAGTAAGAAATGAAATAAGCAGGAATGAAGCATTCTCCATGTTATTACTCTGGGGCATTAGTACATCAGTAAGGATCTAAATCAGTAGGTTTAGCTGTTAAAGTAACCACAGCATGAAACTTTGAGACCTAGAATAACATGACTGGGGTCCCACAACCATGTCTGACAGGCTTACCCACAGGTTTGAGACCCCCGTTATTTTAGTATGTCTTTACTATCATCCCATTTTATAGGAGAGCAACTGAGACTTGAGGACTCTAAGTCATCTAGTCTTCAAAGCCCAAACATAAAATGAGGATACTGAGTTCCAAGCCAGGTGTCAAGGTCTCAACCAATTTGTTTCTAGTGCTCCAAGTGTACTACAGAGGAAAGTTGCCATATAAGCTGATGGCCTGAATTGTAGGGAACTCCAGAGGGTAGAAGGGATTCCATGGGGTAGGATCAGTCTCTGAAAGGTGTGTGTGTGTCTAAACTATACTTCTTTGTGTGTTTCTAAACATTTTTGAGAGATATTTTTGGTGAGTTGAGGGTATAATTAATTTCACTCTCATTAATTAGTGTTTCTTCTACAATAAAAACTCTTGACATTAGGATTCTGTAGATGCTTTACATTAGGACTTACATGGTGACATTAACTTTGTGGGTCAGTCAGAAGGAAGGCCCAGTCACTGATGCCACTAACTCCATTTTGTCTCTCAGACTCCATCTGCCTTTCCTCTTTGATGTGCATTTTCTTCTTACTCTCCTCCATGTCCTCTGCCTCTTCCTACTTCCCTCTTCTTCCATTTTCTTCTTCCTTGTCTCCTTTCTCTGTTCTTCTTTCTCCTTCTTCTTCCTCTTCCTTTTTTCCTTCCTTTCATCCTCCTTCTTTCTCTTTCTCTTCTTTCCTTCCTCTTCTCCTTCTCATCTTACTCCTCCTCCTTGTCTTCCTCATCCCCTTTTCCACCCCTCCTCCTCACTTCTGCTTATTCTCCCCTTCCCTCTCACTTCCTCCTTCCCTCCTCCTCCTTCTTTCTTCTTCCTCACTTTCTTCCTCTTGTACCTTACCCTCCTTCTCCTCTTCTCTTTCCATGTCTGCTCCTCCAGTTCCTTCCTCTTTTTCTTTCTAAGCTGTCCTGAACTATGCTCTTCCGGTTACCTAGGATTCTAAGAAGAGCAGACCTGATGGATAAACATCTGTACACAAGATTTCAAACTATGCCAAGACAATAGCAACTTTCTTATTACAAATCCCTCCTCCCCGGCTGCTCCTGAAGTAATGATTGACCAGACCACAGCTTGACTTGGATTACCTTCTTTGCCAGTTGTCTAAATCCCCAGCTATGCAAGACCTCACCTTTTGCCTTCATTCTCCTTTCTATAAAATCTCAAAGTCCTTGTCAGACCCTTCAAGATTGATCCTAAAATGTACCAATGATTAGAATGAATAGTCAATAATGTAAAATAGGAATAAAAGGTCCAAAGGGCTAGGGGTGGTGGGAGGGGCAGGGGAAAGGAAAAAATGATGAGAAATGGAAAAAATGGAAATAAAGTCTTTGTAAATAAGGAAGGGTGGAGGACGTGAAGGGAGGGCTAGGAATGGGGAAAAAATAAGAACCAAGATGCATTATATAAAGGTACAATTCCCAATGAGAAATGTAATTGTGTTGTATACCTACAATGTACCAATAAAAGAATTTAATACAAAAGAAAAAAAGATTGATCTTCAATCTCCTTCCCAGTGTGGCCTTCTTAACTAAGTTCCTTTCTTGCTTCTATCACTGTTTTTCTCTTCAATTGGCCTCTTGGGACAGGTGGTCAGACCTGCTCTGTTAGGATCCCTGGAGCTGGAGTCTTTGTTCTAAAACTCTGGTAACAAGTCCAGGTTACTATCACTGAGGCATTTATAGGTGTTACTACTTATACACAAAATGACTGAGATTAAAGCTGGTGGGTCTAACAGAAATGACTGTAGAGTGAAAATACAAGTAAGCTGACGATCTTCTTCATTGGAGCTGAGTGATTTAGAAAGATACATGTTCCAGGGGAAACTAAACAAGTTTTGGAGTCAGATAAGCATAGATTCCAGCCTGGATACAAATATTTATGATTCTGGGACAACTACTTGACACTTTTCAGCTTCAACTTTCCTCTATATAAAATCAGATAGAAACCCAATTTCTGAAATTGAGCTAAGGAATGAAAATAATAAATGGGAAGTAACTAGACCATAGATTTTTGTCTCTAAACTCTTTCTTTTTTTACTTGCACACTCTATCCAAACTCTTAGTTAAACTTACAGATTTATCAACATTTGAGATTATAGTCAATTGAACTTCACACTAAACTAAATACAATTTATTTAGAGGAGTCATGTACAACCCAAGTGTGGCTTGCATTAACCATGGTAGTTGTTAGGACTAAGAGATGAAGAGGTGTATATATCTCCATCCTGTTGCACTTAGAATCAGCTAATCAGCCCATGGGGAGAATCCTGAACAGGTATGATTTCTTCATGCTTTGAAGTTATAAGGGAGCCTAAATCGCAGGTATAGAAACATAAAACCAGAAAAGCACCCAGCAGCCTGACAAACTGAGAAGAGACACCTGCAGCCCAGCACAGGTTTTCACTATTCTGCTCCAGAAGAAGGTGGCCCTGGAGAACTGCTTTAAACCCTATGTGGACTAAGAAATGTGCACACAATTTGCCAAAGCCCTAAACAATTGTTATTTGAATACATTTACTAAAGTTGAAGCACCTCAATTTACTATGAATTTTTCATTCAGAAAGCAATATAGTTATGCATATATAAATTGCCATATGTTTTCCTCCACATTTTCATTGGTTTAAAGCATATAAGCAAATACATACAAGTAACTGCATCATCTTCCTCTATTTCAAATCTAGATTGCAATAATACCTACAATTAATAATTGTAAAAAGTGGGATGTGTACCCTTCCAGATATTTGTATGCAGAAATAATATATACAAGTTGTGCATCCCTAATGCAAAAAATTCATAATCCAAAACTTTAAAAGCATAAAGCACATAACACAAATTAAAAGTCCACACCTGATTTCATGTGACAGGATACAATAAAAATTCAGGCACATTTAAAATCTTGTATAAAACTATCTTCAAGCTATGTTTATAAAATATATATGAAACCTAAATGAATTTCATGTTTAGACTTGGGTGCTATCCCAAAGATATCTCATTATGTATCTGTGAATATTCCACAATATGAACATAAATTCTAAATATGAAACACTTCTTTTCCCTCACATTTCAGATAAAGAATATGAGCAAACTGAGTGTGGTGGTGGTTGTCTGTAACTCTAATGGCTCAAAACACTGAAGCAGGATGATTTCAAGTTTGAATCCAGTCTGAGCAACTATTTAGCATCTTAACAAGAATGTGTTTCAAAAATAAAAGAAAAATTTTCAAAAGGGTGGTAGGGCTGGGGAATTAGTGTGAAGGCTCTGGGTTCAATTTCCAGTATCACAAAAAAAGAAAGAAAAATGAACAAAAGAAAGAAATAGAAAAAGAAAGAAAATGAGAGAGTTTAGAAATATTGATAAATTACTTAGCATTCTTAATGATACAGGTCATTTCCTTTATTCTTTATAGTGGATGCTACTATAGTTTCAATGTGTTCCCCAAAATTCATTTTTTGGAAACCAGATTCCCAGTGTACCACTATTGGGAGGATTGATGTCCTTACCAAAAGGACTGTGGGAATTGTCTGTCTGTCTTTTGCTTCTTCCTTTCCTTTACCTTTCTGCCCTCTGCCACATAAGAGAAAAGCAAGAAGACCCTCACCAAAAACTGGATGCCAGTGCCTAAGTCTTGGTCTTCCCAACTTTTAGGACTGCTCAAAAATAAATTTCTGCTCTTTATAAATTCCCACGGTTGTGGAATTTTGTTAAAACAACACAAAGCAGATTAAGACAGATGCATTATGAATTATTTAAACTTGATTTTACTGATGCACATTTAAATTCATTGTTGTTTGTTATTTTGGCCAAGTCTGTCTATACTGCAATTGATCTTCAGGTAGATACATTTTTACGCATTTGCATCATTGTGTGAGAAAGAATGCTAAAAGTGATTGCTAGTTAAAAGGTGTGTACAAATTATCTCCCAACACACATTCCCACACAGAGTATGTGAAAGTGTTGCTGGATGTCATGTGTCTGAAGATTCCGGATTCTTTCTGTCCCACCTAAAGAACTGACTGGAACAACCAGTGAGCAGTTAAACCCATTTTTCTTCAAAGCAAAAGAAGACTCAATGTAAAGAAAGAAAAGGAAAGAGTGAAGAGAAGTGAAGTATAAAATAAAAGGAAAGAGCAAAGGAAAAGAGAAGAAAGGAAGAGCTATATTCTACAAACAGGATGGGTCACTGCAGAAATATGCAGACTGCAGAGCAGCAAGATTGGAGCAGTGGAGGTGAAGTCAATGGTTGCTGCCTTTATATCTGTTCATATCTGGTATGTAGGAGGTTGTTCTAGCCACATTTCATGGCCATAATTGACGGATCACATCTGTTCTGGACCAGATTACATAGGCACATCTTGTTCCTAGCCTCCAGTTGGGATCTTTGTAATTGACAAGTTACACCCTGTCTTCCAGCCAGCCTGCTGCCATGGCCATAATATCCTACATCAAAAGTGCCAGTGTACTCTCATCTTATCAGCTCTGGGTTTTGTTTTTTAAAATTCTCAGTCTAAAAAGTCAAAATGATATCTCATATTATTTTTTAAATTAAAATAATTTTATTGGTACGTCTCAGATATACATAGTGATCATTCATTATAAGGAATTTGTGTCTGTATACAATACATCTTGATTTTTCTTTTTTCCCTCAATCCTCTCCCCTCTCTTCAATCCCTCTTCTACTCCTTATTTACAAAAGCTTTGTTTACATTTTTCCTTCTGTTCTCTTTTTTTCTTTTCACTTTCTTCTTTTCCTCTTCTGGCCTCCTTTGTTGCTTTTCCCATTTAAACATTTTCTTCCCATTTCTCAATATTTATTATACATTTTGGTCCTTATTTATACTTTCAGTTTCTCACACCAGAGAAACAATGTGATATTTAAATATATGTATGCAATTTATTTCATGTAAGAGTATGGCATCAAGGTGCATCCATTTAACTAGAAATGCCTCAAGTTTATCCTTCTCATATCAGAGTAGTACTCCATTGTATAAAAATACCACATCTTCTTTATCCATTAATCTGTTGATGGGCATATGGACTGATTCCAAGATTTAGCTCTTACAAATTGTGCTACTATAAACATGGGTGTGCATATATCCTTGTGGTATGATGGTTTTAATTCTTTCAGGAAGATACAAAGAAGTGTTATAGTTGGGTCAAATGGAACATCTATTTTTAGTTTTTTGAGAAATTTTCACACTGACTTCTACAGTGGTTGCACCAGTCTACACTCCCATTAACAGTGGAGAAGGGTTTCTTTTTCCCCACTGCCCTTCCAGCATTACTTTTTGCTGGGGTTTTTGATAATAGCCATTCTTTCTGGAGTGAAATGAAATCTCAGTGTTGTTTTAATTTGCATCTCTCAGATGACCACTGATGTTGAACATTGTTTCATATATTCATTTGGTGTTTCCACTTCTTCATCTGAGAAGTGTCTATTCATTTCAGATGCTCATTTTTGGATTGGATCTTTAAAATTGAGGGGTCTGATTTGTTTGCATTCTTTATATATTTTAGATGTTACCCTTTTGTATGAGAAACAGGTGGAAAAAATATTTTCCCACTTTATGGATGGTCTTTTCACTCTATTGGTGGTTCTCTTGTTGTGCAAAAGCTCTTTAATATGATGAGATCCCATTTGTTGATTCTTTGTATTTTTCCTGTGTCATCGGGGCTTTTTCAAAAAGTTTTTGCCAACACCTGAGAAGATTTAAGACATCTGTTTTAATATTTAGGTCTTTAGTCTATTTTGATTTCAGTTTAATACATGGTCAGAGGTATGGTCTAGGTTTAATATTCGGTATGTAGAAAGCCAATTTTTCCAGCACCATTTGTTAAAGAGACTATCTTTCTTCCAGTGAAGGTATTCAGCTTTTTTGTCAAAGATAAGGTGGCTGAGTGTATTTGGAATTGTTTCTGTATCTTCTAATCTGTTCCATTGATCTTTAGGTCTGCTTTATTGCCAGTATCATGCTGTTTTTATCACTGTAGCTTTGTAGTACAGTTTCAAGTCAGGCATTGTGATGCCCTATGCTTTGCCTTTCTTGTCCAGAATTGCTTTTGCTATTCTAGGTCTCTTCTGGTTCCAAATGAATTTTAGGATTGTTTTCTCTAATTGTGTGAGGTATACTATTGGTATTTTGATTGGTATTGCATTAAATCTGTGTAGCAATTTTGGAAGCATGGCCATTTTCACTATATTGATTGCTTCTATACAAGAACAAAGAGTATCTTTCCATTTTCTGATATCCTCTTTAATCTATTTTTTCAGATTATTGTAGTTTTCAATGTGAAGGTCTTTTATTTCCTAAGTATTTCATTTTTTGATGCTATGGTGAAAAGTATAGTTTCATTAATTTCTCTCTGTGAGTTTGTTATTTGTGTACAGAAATGCTATTGATCTTTGGGGACTGACTTTGTGTCCAGCTACACTACTGAATTTGATTACTTAATCTACAAGTCTTTTGTTGAAGTTTTATGGGGTCTTCTACATAGAGTATCGTGTCATCTACAAATAGTGATGATTTAATTTGTTGCCTTCCTCTCCTTATTCCTTTTAGTTATTTATTTTTCTTGTGTAATTGCTCTAATATTTCCAGAGCTATATTGAATAGAAGTGGTGAGGGTGGACATTCTTGTCTTGTTCCTGATTTTACAGGGAATGCTTTCAATTTTTGTCCATTTAGTATGATGTTGGCTGGTTATTTGCCATAGATGGCTTTTATTATATTGAGCTAAAGACCATGTATTCCCATTTTCTGTAGAGTTTTTACCCTGAATAGGTTTTGGACTTTGTCATTGAAATGATCATGTGATTTTTGTCCTTGGTTCTGTTGATGTGGTTTATTGCATTCATTGATTTGAGTATATTGAACTATCCCTGCATCCCTGAGATGAATCCTACTTTGTCATGGTGTATAATCTTCTTGATGATTTGCTGCATTTTGTTTGCCAGTATCTCATTGAGGATTTTTTCATCTATGTTCATTAGGGTGATTGGCCTGTAGTTCTCTTTTTTGGTTGGATGTTTCTCTGGTTTTGGTATCAGGGTAATACTTGCTTCTAGGAATGAGTTTGGGAGTATTGCTTCCCTTTCAATTTTATTGAAGAGTTTGAGGAGTAGTGGCATTAGATCTCTAAATTTCCTGTAATATTCAGCAGTGACTCCATCAGGACCTGTGCTTTTTTTGTTGGTAGGTTTTTAATTACTTCTTCAATTTCATTAACGGATTCTGGGTTATTTAAAATTTTTATGTCTTCTTGATTCAACTTTGGTAATGTATCTAGGAATCTTTCCATATCTTCTATGTTTTCTAGCTCATTAGAATAGAGGACCTGGAGGTAGATATTTATGATCACCTGGATTTCTGCAGGATCTGTTGTGATTTTATCCTGTTTCTTCTTCTTTTTTTTTTTTGGTACCGGGTATCGAACTTGGGTCCTTGCTCCTGCACAGCAGGCTGTGAAATCACTGAGCTAAATCCCCGGCCCTATCCTGTTTATTCTTAATTGTATGGATTTGAATCATTTCTTTCATTGCTTTTGATAAGTTTGGATAGTTGTGTCAATTTTATTTAATCTTTCAAAGAACCAACTTTTTGATTCATTGATTTTTGTATTGTTTTCTTAGTGTCCATTGGATTAATTTCTGCTCTTATCTTTATAATTTCTTCGTTTTTGAGAACTTTGAGTTTGACTTGACCTTTTTCTAGAGGCTTGAGGTTCAACATTAAGTTGTTTATTTGAGCCGTTCTGTTTTTCTGATGTGGGAATTCACTTTTCCTCATAGGACTACTTTAATTGCATCCCACATGTGCCTGAATATTGTATTTGCACTGTCATTTAATTGTAGAAACTGTTTAATTTCTTCTTTAATTTAATCTGTGACTCATTGGCTGTTCAGGAGTGTGTTATTTAATTTCTATGTGTTTATGGTTTCTTTTGCCATTGATTTCCAATTTCATTGCACTTAGGTCTGTTAATATGCATGTGATACTTTCAATTTCTTTACATTTACTTAAGCATGTTCTATGAGCTAGTATGTAGTTTATTTGGGAGAACATCCCATGCACAGTTGAGAAGAATGTGTATTCTGCTATTGTGTGGTGGAACGTTCTGTAAATATCTACTAAGTCCATTTGTTCTCAGATTTGGTTCAGTTCTGATATTTCTTTATTTTGGCTTTTATTTTTTTGCTTGTTTTAGTTAATCTATTTGTGGCAGTGGGGTATTGGGGTCCCCCATTATAATTGTATTAGTTTTTAATGTCCATTAAGTTTCAGGGCTCAGGTTATATCCATTAAGGGTTAGGGTTAAGTTAGGGTTATGTCCCAGTTAATCAGTCTATTGTCCACTTATTTTAGCAAACTCAATTATAGAAATTTCAGAGGGCAAAGGAGAAGTTCCTTTCACCCCTCCTGAGACAACCCACAACTAGACCGATATGATAGTAAAGAAATAACAGTGATATCTCCTACCTTCTAGGAGTTCAGTGTCAGGAGGAATAAGTGATGCCAAGTAGAGATAAGTATAATGCAGTGCCTGAATTCTGTAAATTTTGAGATCAATAAGGACCCAGGTTAGGGGAGTTTTAAGGGTGTATTCCTGGATTATTTTCTCCTACAGGAAAGAAAAATATTTACCCTCTGCCTTTTATTATTCTTAGTTGTAAGTAGAGATTCACAAGAAAAAAGGAAACAGATAACATATATTTCTAATGTGTATGTGGAAGCCATGAAGGTAAAATAAAAAAATCTAAAAGTTGTCTGAGTTTAGGCTTACATACCTTTTTCTCAAAGTAAGCAAAGAAAGAAGAATATGGGTGTGGAGGGGAAAGTAATAGGAAGGTGATCCAGGAATGAAAGCGAGGGCAAAATTTGGTCTGATTTTGTAAGGCATCACCATTGACAACAGTCTCTGGCGATTTAGTCACCACTCTTCCTGGTGGTGAGATTGAAACATCTTCCAAATGGAGATTTCCTTTATGGTGCAATTTTCTCTTGCAAAAGTATAGCCTATTCCATCTTTAGAGCTACTCCCATGGCTGCTGTTTCCCATAAGAATTAGCCCAAAATATTCCTAATTCTAAAGAGGTGTATTTGGCTAGTCACAAATTCTATTCTCCTACCTTTAAATTTTGATGCTGCATATCCAGAAACCCAGTACTCCATAACAGCTGCAAAATTTTGCTAGGAAGATTTGCTTTGTGTGCGTGCTTGTGTGTGTGTGTGTGTGTGTGTGTGTGTGTGTGTGTGTGTGTATGAACATGCATATGCATTTTTTAAGCCTTTACTGAGTTCACTTATCTATAAAATATCTAATCAACTCTTACCCAGTGATTTTAATATGATTACATATACTGAAAGTCAGAGAATGAAGAGATAGATTGCAGACTATGGTATAAGAATTATAGGGTGACAGAAAAGAACGGAATTATTGAAGTTTGAAGTTCTCCATCTGCAAATGAGTTGGTGCAACCTGCAGAAAAATTAAGACTTTTCAGATACCAATGGCCATGAAGGTGAACACACAGGAAATGAAATGGAGATATTTTTAGGAACAAGGCAGCAAAGCAGAAGCTAAGAAGGAATCGTCAAAGATGATAACACTTGAAGACTGTACTTTCAATTCCAATGATTTCTGCCATGGTTGAAAGTAGTTGATATATTGTTCCACTATTACATTTGTGTTTTTATGCTGCTTTTTCTCTTTCAGATGTAGGGAGTAGAGCTACAAATATATAAAGGAAAAATGCCTTTTTGCTGTATTTTGGGAAAAAAAAACTAAGAAGTGACAATTTCTGAAAATTTTATAAAAATTGTGTCCTTGATTAGTTTTTGCAAACTCAATCATTCCCCATAATTTGAGTAAACAGCACCTTTCTCCGGGCATTTGTAGTTCCTCTTTCACTGTTTGGTTCCAGTCACACCCTTCTCCTTGCATTCCTTGCTGGTCTTCCCCGGAATTCAGTGCTTCTTCTTATTAGTATTCAATTACTCTGCCTTATCAACTTCTTCAGGGAGCTTTGAACTCTCTGAAGGACTGATGGTGACCTCAGGGGAGAGGTGTAGACTAAATCAAAAGCTGCAGTTTAAGATGTTTGGAGATGTAGATTGGGGTCTCAGTATAAAAGCCAGAAATGTTTGGGTGGGGAGTTCAGAGCTTATTGAAGATATGTTAGGGCTCTATATGGAAAAGGCAATGCTTTGTTGAGATTAATTAAATGTAAAATAAAGGACAAATGTTGGATGGGAATAGGAGAAAATGCTGAAGACAAAGTATTACAAAAATATACATTACAGAAATATTATATAATGCTGTTACTGAAGTTTTAGGGTGAAGGCCCAGGGTCTTGATACCTCAAGAAACCAGGCTTGGCCACTCATCCCAAAACACCAACCAAGAAGATGGCAGTGGTGAAGGGCAGGAAAGGAGCTTTAATCACGATGGTCATGCTGGGAAGCACAGATAGAGATTCAAGACCTGTCTTCTAAGGGCTGACAGAAGCTTTAGGTTTTTTTAACAAAGCAAGAGTTGGAAGTATGAATGGCTGGAGGAAAAAGAGTTGCCTAGCTGGCAGCACAGGTAATCCTTGTCAGATCGTGGTTTGATTGATCTTTATTTCAAGATTGGTTCTGCAAGGTCCTAGGAGAGCCATAACCACTATGGGGGGGGTAATTTTGTTTGGTTTCTATCATGAATTGGTGGATCTTGCTTAGGAGGGGATCCTCTATTACTATGTTGGGGTGATTTCTCCCACGTAGGGGATGATATCATGGGGAGGTAAGCTAGGTTTTGCTTTTCCTGAAATCTGAGGTGACAGCTGGTTTAAAACAATCGCTGAAGACTTCTAGACATTGCTCCAGGGCATCTGGAACTGGAGATAATAGAAGTTGGCAATTGGGGACCTGAGATGATTTAGCTCAGTGGTTCTGGTGCCTGCCTTACAAGTACAAGGTCCCGAGTACGATCCCCGGTTTAAAAAAAAAAAAAAAAAAAAATATATATATATATATATATATATATATATGGACTAGAGACCCTCTGGATCCATTAAAAAAAAAAAAGAAGTTGGCAGTTGGATGTCCCTTCAAATCTTGAAAATTACTTCGGCTTTCTCTTAGCTTGGTGTCCTCAGTCTTGAAGAAGGATGATATATTTTATGCAAATTTAAGGCTAATAAAGTTGTATTACAAATATTTTTCATGTGATTAGTATACCTGCATGCAGAGCTGAGCAGAGATATGATTCAAACTTTTCAGGTATCTAGATATTCTCCAGAAGCATTGTGCACTAATAGGTAGAGCTTTTACAGAGCTGGCTGGATCTAGGGTGTGTGATACTGGGATTAGGGTTATGTGGTACTAAATTAGTCCAATAATGTGTTTGGCATAGTTCTGTGTATGGATAATGAGAAAGTCCAACCCAAGGATGGGTGGCACCACTCAAAGGGCTTAGAGCATGGGTAGAATGCAAGGTAAATGGAGGCTTTCTCCCATCCTGTTTGATGGTTGCCTTCTGATTGCTCTGCCATGCCCCTCTGCCCTGTGACCTTGCCTTAGAGTTAGCCAACTATGGACTAAACTTCTACAAACTGTGAGCTGAAATAGACCTTTATTTCTTTAATTTTAGATGTTGGTTATTTTGTCTCAGCACTAAGAAAATAAACAATACAGGTAACAATAAGATAACATATAAAAAAATGAAGACAGTGATACCAACCTCGGTCATGATTTAGTTACCCATTGGGCATCTGCAAGTCCAATCTAACAGAGGTTAGAGTAGTTCAGAAATAGTACAGAAGCACTATTCTAGAAATATTATAGGAATGTGAAGTCTCACTTCACATCTGAACTAATAATTTAGAAGTAGAGATTAAGAGTACATGTGAATTCTTTATTCAAGTCATTATATTTTGATTGCATATTTTTATTGGATGTTTTGAGAAGATACAAAAGTTCCTCAGAAAACTTCTGCTTTCTCAAACCATCACACTTTTCACAACTAGTTGCAACTTTTGTATAAGATTGATGCAGCCATGACTTACTGGCTTCTCCATACCATGTTATTTTGTTATAGTACTGCAAATTGAACCCAGGGCCTTCGTACTAATCTGGTGATCATCCAGTCCTTTTTATATTTTTATTTTGAGACAAGCTATTTCCAAGTTGCTAAGTTGCATAGGCTGGGATCAAATATGTGATCCTTTTGCCTCATCCTCCCACTGGGATTATAGGCATGCACCACCACACCATGCCACTTTGGGACTGAGGCTCAGGCTCCATGTTGGTTGTTTACAAAGTCAAGTTCTGTTCACATTGTTATAATGGTACCTTTACACATATATCATCTAGTTTAAACCATGAAGTATTTGAGGCAGACACTAAAGACTCACTCATTTCAGTACTCCTGGAAAAGTAGTGCAGTGCTTCTACAACGGAAGAAAAATCAACATCAATGTGTGTTGGCTTAAAGTATGGGAAGAATCATGCTTTTGATAGCAAGTGTTGTTAGTGACTTTGTGTAGAAAATGATATTATCACTTGCATAAGAGCTGATCAAAAAGTGGAAGTAGAAAGAATGGTAATTTTTCTGAGAGGAAGTTGAGTCTATGTAATCACATGATTCATGTCAAGAGATATTTGGTGTCTGGGAGAGATATAAAAAAATCAAAGTCACAATTCAGTCCAGGAAGGGAGATTGTATGCATGATTGAGCACAGAAAATTAAATATTAAGTCTAAAGATAGAGAAAAGGACATAAATGGGATAATACAGAAGCAATATTGAAAATCAAAGAAATTAAAAACATGTAAAAAATTAAACATAAGGCAAACTGGGCTATATAGTTCAGTTTGGAGACAGAATGATCTGAAGGTTCCAGAGGCAAATGTTTACATGGTGTTAACCTAAGGCAGACGTTGCCTCCACTGCTCCAGATGACTTGGGAACCAGGGCAGGACACCAAACATAGCAGTCCACAAAAAGTCAAAATTGACAAAAGTCAAAATTGTAGAATTTGCTTTCCATTGAATGGCTCTGCATGGGCTTATAGATGCCATCCATTTATTCATTCATTAATGAAACACTGTTGCATGTTTATTAATTTGTGATTATAGTAAGCGAACTGTGCTGGTACTCAATATAGGTTTGCTAAATAAATGCTAGATGCCTTGAGGGCTAAGAGGTAAGATAAATGCTGTATAATTTTAACTAGACTATGAATATTTAGAGAAGAAGAGAAGACAAAATAGGATACCATTGAAAAGGAATTAATTTTAGTTTGAAAGATGAATATAATTTTATCTTGAAAGATGTAATAAGTATAGGAGAGGAATCTAGATATTGAAAAATTCAGGGATAGACATTTATATCAGAAATCAATAGATATATCTTTTAAAATGTTAGGACCCCTGTGTGGGAGAATAGAGAAGATTCTGCTGGTGAGATATTAGTACTTCATTACCAAGTGAGAGGAGCAGTAGATGCAATTGATTTATTTACACTAATTATCTGTTTCATTCATAAAGATCATAATATAACACTCCCCATAGAACTGAAAGTTACTAAGTAGGAAGATTCCTGGACCAAGTAGCAAACTCTGGCACCAACTGGATTTTTCCACGGTTGAATGATGTGTGATTCGGACGGTTTGCTTCTCTTCTGACTCTCAACTTCTCCATATGTTAAAAACAATATTGAGGGCCAAGGATTTAGCTTAGTGGCACTGTGTCTGCCTGGAAAGCTCAAGGTTTTGAGTTGGATCCCCATACTAAAACAAACAAACAACCACAATATTGGGCTTCATGATATCTCAACGTCTTCTGGCACTGAGTAGTCATAAGTTTGTTTCTGCCTTTTATTCACATTTGCTAAAATACATTAAAGAAAGTGCATGACCTGGCCAAAGTAGTAACTCGGGATATCATTTATTACTGTGATGATTTAAATAACTACCTAGTGGGTGCTTTAAAGCTGAAATAAACCATGAGCAAACACAGATTATCCTAGCATCCCATAATTCCATGAATTGAGTAATAAAACAGCAGCAAACTCCCTGTCACAGCTCTGGGTGGGAGTTTCTTCTTGGCAAATTAAATCAACCCAAGTCATTAGACCTTTAATTTCCATTTTAAAGTGAGAAAATACACAAGCAATCATCTACAAATATAATTACAGGGTGAAATAAATAGGGCAGAGTGTGTATATGTATATGTGTATCTAAATTACCCTTTTTAGGATAAAAGACTTTAGGAAATTATTTCTGCAGAATGAGTTTCTCTACTTACTATTGAAGAGTTCTTCCTCAAATGTATTCAACTTTAGGTGAAAATATAGAAATGAAAGGACATTTCCCAGTGCTAAAGAAATGAGCAATCAGAAAGAGAGATGTATTTCAGTTGTTTTATCAATAGAATGGGTTTGTACCAAAGTATCATCTCCAGTTGTACTATTATTGTTATTTTTACTAAAATAATAGGCCAGCTTTCTTTTTAAAGAAATCTATTGACTTTCTCTTGAAAGTTCAGGTTTGTCAGCTTGTCCTAATGTTAGTATTCAGGAGAGGCATAAAGTCCTCCTTGGCTGATGCCAACCAACCAGGAAGTGAGTTGATAGATGTCTTCTTATTGGTGGGGATGTCGGCAAGGCTCACTTAACATCTGGTGCTTGGAATTGTGACAGCCTTGATGGATGCTGTCATCCTGTATGCAAGCACACTGCAGAGCCAGTTTAGCTTCTGTTTACCTGCCTTTCCAGCATAATATGTACAAAACAAAAGCAACTGCTGAATCAGTGTCCAGGCTGGGTGTTCCTGAACCCCACATTAGATATGTAAGGAACAAAACGACTACATTAAGGGCATGACAAATTATTAAGAAAAGACCTGTTCCTTTCTCCCTTGCTGTTAAATTCACAGCACCCTGTCTCAGAATGCAGGAGACATCTTTAAGATTTTGCCTGGAGGTTCAAATTTGCCACACATTTCTTAGAAGACTGGGGTGAGCCAGGCTAGAGAGAATTAGCATTTCCTACAGGCCTTATAAACCATCATTACTACTCTGCAACTAAGACTTAGTAATGTCAATTATTTGAATATTTGGGAGAGATTTACAAGAAAATAGCCATGGGTTTATTTAAAATATGAGTAAAAAATTATATGAAAAAAAATTCACCAAAAATTGGTGAAAAGTTTAACATAAGCTCTATACATCTAGATATTCAAATAACCAACACCCACTCATTCATTTGTCTACTGTGAATATATTTATTGAATGCCTGGTACAATAGAAAAAAATCAATCCATGCAGTCCTTGCTTTCAAGAATTTTCTATTTTAAGTAGATTCTCCATTTTGGCATTTTTATAATTTTACCATTTTATGTGGAGTTTGGGACCTACATATGTACATATGCATGCACACATGCATACACACACCCTGTTTCCATTAGATAGGACTCTTGTTTCGTGTGTGTGGTACTGGGGACAGAACCCAAGGTCTTCACATTGAGCTATATCACTAGCCCTTTGTATTTTGAAATGGAGTCTTTCAATTTGCTAAATTACTCAAGATGTGCTTGAAGTTGTGATGCTCCTGCATCAGCTTGCCAGAGTGCTAGCATTAAAGCAATGACCACCATGACCAGAGAGAGGATTTTTTTGATAGAGTTTTTAATAGCAAGAAATAGCAGAAATTGGAAGCAACAACAGAAACTGACTTTAGTTTGTTTGAACAGCAAACATATTACTGAGAAATTATAACATAGTTCATCAAATAATAGATAAGGAACCAAGCTTAGAGACAAAGCAGAAAAAAAAGAACAATGGCCAGTTAATGCCACAGACCCAGCAGAGAAACACCACAGCTGAGAAGAGAATTGTGCTGCTCCCAACCCTGGACATCAGACCCTGACACTCAAAGACATAGCCCCTTGCATCTGGCTTCCAAATCTGTTGACTACATTGTCTCTCTTTCTTAGGGTCACAGCCAATGAAGCACATCCCAAAGAGATATTAAATTGGCTGAGCCTGGCCAGAGTGAACTAGAAACCGAGTTTTAGTAAAATAAATATATATTTCTTATGCTGGGTAAGAAGCCTTCAGTGAAAAACAGGCAGCAACAGCAAAGCTGCTAGGCTGTTGAGTACTGAGAATGTCACTGGTCAACTGGGGTTCTTGCTTTACTGATCATGTAAATTAAAACTAAAGCACAAACTTCCAAGAAAAAGCTTCTATTAAAAGTAAGAGAAAGTAGAAGAATGCAAAATTCTGACAAAGATCAAGCTGATCCCTTAACAAAGAAAGTAAAAAAAAATAGTGAAAGTGTACCATCTTGAGTAGCTGTGTTGCCAATAGGTGTGGAGGGGTCCTCCGCTCAGTTCAGATAGAAATCCTGAATCAGCGAAGAGCAGCTCTGCTACCAGCCCTGATGCCACCAGATAATACTGGATAATGCTGGATCCCAACAGTTGATGCAACCAACTGCTGGTCACTAATTGCTGGATGCAGCCATCCAGTATTGGCTTGTATCTGGCTCTGTAGGTCCACTCTGCTGGGTACTGGTCTCTGATGCTGATCATCATTGACTACTGATCTATAGAGGTCTTCAGGGCTATCAGCCTCTAGTATTCATTGTTCTTTATTTTGAAATTATCTCTCTGTTCTCACTATTCAGAATAAGAATACTGAGAAAGTTTATAGAAACTTCAGAGCTCACATTATTTGAGAAATAAATCACAAGCAGATTCATGGACCACCAAAGTGAGTCTTTAATTTAACAGAACCAGTGCTGCAGCACAGGGGAGTCAGTACACCAGATGGAGCCCTCCTACACTTACCCCAGAAGAGTAAGGAGAGTGCTGCCTATATCGAAATTGCAGCCCTGTGAGGCCAGGGCTCCACATCAGTCACAGCTGTCCTAGCAGACAATTCAGTGAGGGGGCAGGCCTTGAAAACTTTGATGGATGTTGTATCTCTGGGACAAACAGTGAGGGTAAACTAGGAAATGTTTGGGAAGACTACATATGATCATTACAGATAATTGGGCTTTTGGGAGTTTGAGGACGTTAATAATGATAATGGATGCAGAGCCTTTCCTTCCTGATTTTAATCCCATAGATTGCCCCCCAAGAAACTTCAGCAACCACTGAAGTGGGGAGCAGCAGAGAAGCAACATAGATGATGGTTGAGCTTCACTCCTGTTGGAGCAGCCTGGAGGACAGTGGCTGCTAAACAAGCAGGGAGGGCAGGAGGCAAGTTGTTCCAGGACATTGTGTGTGGGGGGAGCCAAGGGGAGGGATACAGCAGCCACTGACCGAACCACGCCCCCATCAGACAACATGGAAAAATAGGTCAGACACTCAGCAGAATGATTCTCACTCTGATGGAGAGGATTAGACCAGCTTCTCCCAAAAGAACAAGCCAACTTTCAAGGATTAATGTTGACGTGGGCAAGGGCCTGGTCTACCATTAGCTCAGGTCTGGTTTCCGAAGCTCTGGAGTATCCTTTTGGCATGAGGGAAAATTCAGTTCCCTAATATTATTTCTTCTGCTTAAAGCACTTTCGTCTATGTGAGGGGCTGCTGGAATCCTCAGTGACCCTAAATTTAGGGCAGTGGAGGATCTGGGGTACAACTGAGTGTCCCTGTAAGTCTCTTGGCTTACACACTCTTGAAAGTGGATAGGATAGGTTAGGTAAATTTAGGGCTAACAAACTTGTTTTGCCAACTTTTCCTAAATGATTAAAATACCTATATCCAAAGTTTTAATATAATGAAGGATAAATAAATTAAGATCAAGTTTTTCTATTTTTAGTTACTTATTGGGCATTTGTAGGCTCAAGGGAAGAATAACAGGCTTTAGCAAAAACTGATTTTAAGTTCTTTTTTATCTTAGAAGAAAACACAAACCATACTTTCTATGAGTAATAGGTTAAGGGCACAGGCATCTTTTCTTTGTTCCCATAGTGGTCTCTAACTACATCACGACTATGCTGAGAATGGTACAGTCTTCCTGACTCTACTCTGAGATCAGGCAACAGGTTTTATAGGGATACCTTTTGGTAACTCTTTAGTATCAATGAGTTATGCTGCTCTGAAAATGTCACCTTGAGAGTCAGAGGGGCCTGGAAAGAAAGAATGGTGCGATATTCTTGTCCCATCCTTAAGGAGGCCAGATTCTTGGAAGGTTCATTATTCAGACCAGACATTTAATCACAGGAAGCTGAGTGTCAAGGTCAGATGCCTTCAGAAGAGCCAGTGTAAGAGACTTCCAATTTTTAAGCTAATTTAGTGTCATCCATAAATCTTGTAAAGTTAAAAAGAGGGTGGGGCTTGCTAGGTATTAAATTTAGTAACATTTTGTTGTAACTCTGAGACATTTTTTCTTCCTTCTTATTAACAAACTCTTCAGAAATTTTAGGAGTCTAATAATCATGCATATAGCCTGGAGGAAATTCACCTACAAATCAAGTTCAGGAAGTAGAAAGTTTGAAAGATAAAACTAGTACCATTTACATTTCTAAAAGTAGACAACAAAAACACATCTTTCTGTGACACAGTTCTTTCTTTTTATCTATTTTCTAAATATGACAAATCACCAATCCTCAGATGTATAGAGACATACGTGTGTGTATGTGTGTGTGTGTATGTGTGTGTGTGTACCACGAGCTACATTCAGAGGAAGAGGGGGATAGAGAATACATATTTATATGGTACTGTACTTACAATGCCAGATGATGTGGAATATACTTTAATTTTGTTTTTTTCATTTATTTGTTACAGCAAAGCTAGCAATTATATAATAAAATTTCCATTACTTTTTAATTTTACAGATAATATAGCTGAGGTTCAAAGAGATTTCATAAGCTTCTCAAGCCAATGCAGCTAATCAGTGGTAGAGTCAAGATTAGAATCAGAGTGTCTTGAATTCAAAACCACAGCCCCTTCTTTTAAACCATTTGTGCAAGCCAGTGTGTTCTCTGTCATTTGGCTTACGTGGCCTTCTATAATATTGCTTTGTCATGACCAAGCACATTCAAGAGGGACATATAGTTCTGTGTTTTTCTCCAGAATTTATTTTTAATGTACTCTGAGTGGAGTCCTTGCTTGTGCCATTTCATTATTGGTTATCATCTGTGAGCCTTTTTTTGGTCTTGACTGGCTATTTTCTTCCATCCTAAACTTGAAGAACTTTGCTAGATTTGAAAAGTGATAGACTTTGAATAAGTTTGGGATCTAGACAAGGCAAGCTGTGCAATTGCAGCCAAGCTCCCCAGGGGATGGCTCAAAATTGTATTCCCATTTTTTGTAGTGCTTCCATTTCAGACTTTTCCTCATCAGTGGCAAATCAGTTTAGTGCTCTCCTGGGAGATTCTCCCTGTCTTTTATTATTTTGAAGCAATGTGCCACACCTTTTAAACAAAGTGTGAAAACTTATCTGTCACTACTGGATTCTAAGATGTCCAGATGAATAATAAGCAAAGAAGACCTCTAATCTCCAAACTCACTCTTCAAAAACAGTCACATGGGTTTCTCAACACCCTGCCAGGAAGTTCAGCTCATTTATAACCAATTCCTGTGGTTTAGATAAGAGACATTGATGGCTGAAATTAAGGTTTTAGCCCCAGAAATGGTTAGTAATTGAGAAAATGAAAACATATTTTGGAAATAAAATTAATGAGATTCATCTATAAAGTGAATGTTCACACTTACAGATATGAATGAGAGTTATGGAAAAAAAAGCATCAGAGATGAAACTGAAGGTTTATCCAGTCGAATCTACTGAATGTTTTTATCATCAATTGAGATGATAAAGTATATGAAGTACATATGAGCAAGGAAGCCTGGTATTCTTTTATGGCTACATTAAGATTAAAATTGAGTTGGGTCGGGGATTTAGCTCAGTGGTTTCGTCGCCTGCTGCGCAAGCGCAAGGACCCAAGTTCGATCCCCAGTACCAAAAAAAAAAAAAAAAAAAAAGATTAAAATTGAGTTATAAGACTCCCAAGTGAAAGTGGTGATTAGGCCATTGATGTATTAATGTTGTGCTCAATGGGAAGATAAGATGAAACGCAGTTGTTGATGATGCCAGTAATAAAAGTGTTGTACATATATATGTCATAGTATAAGTAGTATTCATTATAGTTTGAATACTAGTACCCATGATGTCCAATTGTTATAAATGCCCTTTGGAGATAAAAGTCTATATTCAAGGAAAATTTTTTAATTAAAAAAATTAAAATTTTCCCTTTATTGCTTTGTCTACCTGAATACAGTGAAGAATTTGCTTGGCAAGAGAACAACAAGATCTTTGATAAAACATAATCTTAAAGAACATCACCGGCCTTCAGGAAGAGCTATTACCTATTACATTTTTTAAAACCCTAGCATTGAAATTTTACTAGAAAGCAATAAGCAGAAAGTTAATTGTATACCTGAGGTTGTCCTAATGGGCAAATAATGACACTGCTACATGGATCAAGAAATGAGAAACAGGCTCTCTATGTTGAGGAACAAAACCTCTACTGAGAATGTTAGCCAAGATCCTTAAAAGGAACTAATGCTCTCTCCTTCCCACTAAATACAGATCCTGGCATAAACAAGAACATTTCTTTCTGGGTAATAGAATCCTCAGTTACAGCAAGGGTAACACAGATCAAGATCAATCATTTATAGCCTCACAGTTTCTACTAGGAATAAGAGTTACTAGAAGAAACAAACTTTATAGATAAGTCCTCAAAATATCAGAGACTGGTATTACTAAAGGCAGACTATGGAATATCCATATAGGAAACATTTTAAGATATTAAAAATAGGATCACCAAATGAGTAAATTATTCTCCATTCTCTCCATATGCCAATTACCATTCTCTTTCCTGTTTCTCTGAACTAAAATACATAAACCATATACTTTA
The DNA here is from genome assembly GCF_000247695.1 of Heterocephalus glaber. The sequence goes on along the minus strand of NW_004624732.1, from coordinate 22,439,934 downwards.
TATAGACAAATTTATAACATTATTTTTTTCTTGTGTGCCTGGCTTATTTTATTGAGCATAGTTTCTTCAAGGTTTATCCAGCTGTAGTATGTGTCAGTGCTTCAGCTCCTTTTAAGGCTGACTATAACATTGCATATACCATGTTCATATGTAACATATATAAATATTAAATATATTTATATTATGTACATAAGTAAAATATGTGTACCACACATTTGTTTATTCATATTTTCATCAATGGAGTTTGGTTTGTTTCTACATTTTATTTTGTTCTGAATAAGATTGCTATGACAATTATTATACAAATATCTGTTTAAACCACTTCTATCAATTGTTTTGGATTACTCTTTTGTTTATTTATATTTTGGGTTTCTGATATAAAAGAAACCATGAAATATTTAACTTTCTGCATCTAACTTATTTTGCTTAACATTACAATCTCAAAAGTCATTCATTTTTCCTGCAAATGACATGATTTCATTCTTCTTTAGACCTGAATAATATCCTATTGCACATTAGACCACATTTTCTTTACTCATTCATCTGTTGATGAGTTTCTAGCCTATTTCCAGAGCTTATCTAATGTTAATTGTGCTGTTATAAGCATAGATATGCATATACCACTATAGTTTGATGTTTTCAAATCTCAGAAATATGCATAGGAGACATATAAATGGGTCAAATGGAATTTTTTATGAAGCCAGCATTACCTTGATACCCAAACTGGAAAAAGAGTCAATAAAAAAGAAAACTGTGGGCAAATATTCTTGGTGAACATAGATGAAAAAATCCTTAATATGATACTTGCAAAGATAATTCAATAAATCGTTAAAAAAATCACAAATCATGACCAAGTCTACTTCATCCCAGGGATGCAAGGATGTTAGAACATACATGAACTGATAAATGTAATAGATTTCATAAATAGGATCAAGAATAAAAATCACATGTTCTGCTCAATAGATGCCAAAAGAGCTTTTGACAAAATCTAACACCCTTTATGTGATTTTTACTTCATTTCAGTAATGATTGGTCATATTGTGTTTCTTCTCGTGTCCTTATTAGACATATGTTAATGCAGCATATCACATTAGTTGATTTGCATATTTTAAACAATCTTGACATTTCAGGAATAAATTCCACTGGATCATGCTATATTTAACTTTTAATATATTGTTAAGTATGGTTTGGTTGTATTTTATGAGATTTCTGCACCAATATGCATAAGGGATATTGGTCTGTTGCTTTTTTATCTTGTAGTATCTTTGGTTTGGTAAACAGGGTACTATTTGATGCATAGAATGAGTTAGAAAGTGTTCCTTTTTTAAAGATTTTTAGAACACTTTCAAAATAACTGGCATTAATTCTTTAAATAAGTGGCAGAATTTTTTTGTGTTTTTGCAAAGTCATCAAGTCTAGGGCTTTTCTTTGCTAAGTTCATGATTAATCATAAATTTTATTAATTAAGATGTATTCAGATTTTCTATTTCTTATGATTCTAACATGGAAGGCTGTGTTTTTGTAGGAAATTGATTCATCTAGATTATCCAATTAGTTTCTGTATAATTATTCATTGTACTTTCTTATAATTCTTTTTGTTTATGTAAATTCTCTCTCTTTTTAAATAACCCATTAACTGGACTAAATGTACTTCTTCCTAGTGTTCATTTGATAATTATTAATTCAGCAAAAGTGTCTATAGATTTAACTTAGTGTTTTATATCTAAAATTGTTTTTATTCTGGCCTTTCAATTGAATGATTGCCTTGACAGAGAATTATAGGTTGATAGTTAATTTTCCTAAGTACTTTGATTCTATTTTTTGCATTTCTGCTGACCTTTATTTGGATTTATCATTTCTTTACCCTAATCATAATCTAATTGTCTTGATGGTAAGACATTGTAATTCACTGATGTCATTCACTGATAATTAGACTGTCTTTTATGTAAGAAATGTTACAGTTTTTCTGTCCTTGCCTTGTTTTGGTACCTTTGATATTCTTTGTTCTTATTGGTATATATTTATTATTGTTATATAAACAGCAAATTAACAGAATCAAGAGGTAAATCACTGACAACACTAAAAAGTTCTTTTCATGTCCCATTTGTTTTTATGAGAAGTTATAATTTTATTTTTTTGCTATAAAATATTCTATTATGTTAAGCATTGGCAAACTATGGCTGGTGGGTCAAGTCTAGCTCATCATTCGCTTTTGTAGATAGCTTTTTGTTGGAGAACAATAATTCCTCACATAAATTCCTTAGAGTTGATTTTGTGCTAAAACTGGAGTTAAATACTTGTGATAGGGATGAAGCAGAAAGCTGAAAGTGTTTATTATCTATCCTTTACAGTCTGTGGCTTCTTTATTATATGACTACATTTCAATATTTTATCTATTAATAGAGATTCAATTTAGTATTAATTTTGCTACTTCAAGTAATGCTTTATGCACAGGTATCCATGATTTTCTTGGATCAGACACCTATATGCCTCCATAAATGAACATATGCATCAGGAATTGCAATTTTGAAACATACACCTTCAATGATATGAGATAATATGAAAAGTTTCCCAAAATGATTGTATTATTTTGCAGTTCCAGGATTAGCATGCTGAAGTTCTTTATATTTTACATACTCTCCAACATATGATGTTTCACACCTTAAATTTTTGTGCCCTTTTGATTGGGTGTGTGTAGTTTCAATTTAAATTTTTCTAGTTGCTAGTGAAGCTGATTATCTGTTTGTATGTTTTTTGGCCATTTAGACATTTTCACCTGTAAGGTATGTGTTCAAATTTCTTGTCCAGGAGAGTGCTGGGGCACAGCATTGTAATCCCAGCTGAAGGCAAGAGGATCGCTGAGAGTTCAACAGCAGCTTGAGCTACAGATTATACTTACAAATCAATTTCAGAAATATTTTATGTAAGTTCTAGGAAGCCCTGAAAAAGTTTCTCATTTAACAGTAATTATATATTGAACTTCTGTTTCATTTTTGCATGTTTTTTTAACGTTGTCTCAGACTATGTTGGAGTGAAGTAAGGCATATGTAAAATTTAAAATGGGAGGAAGAAGGTGTGGTGTTATCTCATTACCATCCGTGTTTCTCTGATTAGGCTAATAGTACTAGAACTTGTGTACTTTGAGAATACAAACATAATATTTGTATCCAAGGACCAGAGCTCATAATTCTAGTAGGCCAGAAATTTGACAAAGTTTTCAATATTTTCTGTAAATGTAACAGATGCTGTAGTCTGCATTTTAAACATGTCCCATGGTCTGTATGTGACAGGTTTGATCCCCAGGGAGACATTACTTTGAGGTGATGGCAACAGCAAGAGGTAAGCTGGGAGGTGGTCAGGGCATCCACTCAGAGCAGGCTTTGGGAACCCTCTAAGCTACACATTGCTGCAATGATGTACTGCCACAGGCCCAAACCAGTGGGATCAATCAGTTCTGGACTGAAACCTCCAAAACCGTGCATCAATTTACAGCTCTCCTCTTTTTAAATAGATTTATCTTGGGTATTTGTTATAGTGATGGAAATATGACTCTAATAGATGGTCCAATAAATAAGTCTAGAATGAGCATGCTATGCAGACAACAGGGCCTCTTTAAATGCCCATAGAAGCATCCTCTCTAGCCTTGCACAATACAGTGAGAATTGTATTTGGAGTTACAGTTAATTAGTTTCCAAATAAATGAATCATGAGCACATCTGTCTAAATCTTTGTGTTATATCACAAAATTCTGCCACCCAATGGCAAAGGATTGATGCAAACATAGTAGTTTAGACTTACTTTTTCTTTTCCTTTTCTTGTGCATGAATATAGTTCTCCCAAATAACTCCAGGCCTTTGTGAGCAATTTTCTAGATATGTGTCTGTTTTCACTGAGCAAACACAGAAGAAATATGCCAGGCTAAATTAATAAGGTAAAAAGTAAAGTACCCTGTAGATTTCCAAATATGGATTAAAAACTTCATTTCCTTCTGATCTTATCTTCAGACATATCAATAATAGGGAAAACTCCTCCAAAGAGACAATTTTTCAGGAAATTTTAAAGTAAAGCAATATCTGATGGGTTCGTGTATCATATAATAGGCATGCTACCTTCTGAAATTTAATCCCTTTTAAGTAGTATATGAATTTTGCAGATATTTCTATTTTAAAATGAAGATATTGAAATCAGTAAGCTGAAGTTCAGACTTGTATTGGCTGAATGGGTACAACTTGAGTCTGGTTTGAATCTTGGTTTCGGTCAGAGCACGTGGCCCTCACATCATTCTTTCTACTACCCACCCTGCCAAAGGGACCGTGATGACATAGCCATAAGCAATGAGAATGTATCTCTGACCTCAGAGGATCACATTGCTTCTGTATGAAATAGATAATAATTATTTCTACTCCCTTCCCAAGAATATTATGGCTTAATTAACATTGGCAAAGATGCTATGGATGAAATCACCATAATCACCAGCAGGCGTTTATGTCTCACAGTCTCTTTTTGCTTTTTACCTTTTTCCCTCCAGCCTGCCACAGCGATGGTGCTCATTGGATTTATGTGCACTTTGGCTTCTTTCCAGAGGACCTTGATGGGAAATGCTTCCTTGTTGAACAAAGTTGGGCTCTTTGAGGTAGAATGGATGAAAGTAAAATGAGTACTGCTTGGCAGAGGAGAGGGAAAGCACTGGCCAATGTAGGTCTCTCTGTGAGAAAAGCCACACTGGAAAATGTTGTGCCTTTGGCTGGATGGATATCTAATGTATTTGATGCCAATGAAGATCACTTTTAAAAACTTTCCTATCATAACATTATTCTTTCAGTAATAATCATTAAGTTACCAGTAATGCTCTTTTCTTCCTTTCTCTCTCTCTCTTTCTTTCTTTCTTTCTTTCTTTCTTTCTTTCTTTCTTTCTTTCTTTCTTTCTTTCTTTCTTTCCTTCTTCTTTCTTTCTTCTTTCTTTCTTTCACCTTTCTTTCTTCCTTCTTGTCATTCTTTCCTTATTTTTGATGACTTATTACTGGGGACTGAACCCAGGGCCTTTGCATTAAGTTACACTCACAGTCTTTTATATTTAATTAATTTGATTTTGAGCTATGGTTTTGCTAAATCAGTAGATTGTCTGGGCTGGGCTTGAATTTATGATCCTTCTACCTAAGCCTTCCAGAGTACTGGGATTATAAGCACGGACCATCACGGCCAGCATAGTAAGAATCATTTTTTAAAAATTCATTATTTCATTTAAAAAACAATTAACTAATAAGTATTCATTTAAAGATAAATAAAAGTAATTCAGGAATAATTAAAGTTTCCACATACATAGCTAATGTATTACATCTTATAGGGACCTTTACACAGAAAGTTAAATGGAAATGGTCAAGAGGAATAATAGAGTGAAAGTCATTCTTGTTCTCTTTATTTCCCTTTAAAATTTCTTTACTATTGAGTATGTTTGTTTATTTGTTTATTGTGCTGGGGATTGAACCCCACATTTCATGCATGCTAGGCAACCACTCTACCACTGTGCTACACCCCCAGTCCACTGTTGAGTTTATTTTGATTCTTCTGTTTAAACACAATATACATTCCTACAAGTTCTGGGGATAGAAATCACACTCTAATGAATTGCTCTCTAAATGAACTGAAAAGATTCCAAACTCTTACCCAATTACTCTTAACAAATCCCTATAGCTGAATTCATGTCTCTCAAGGGCCAATAGACTGATTAAGAGTTCTTAATTTCTGTGAAGAATACCATAGTTTTGTAAAAGATAATTAATAAAAATTTTTTGATATAAAAATTCAACAGCAACTGTAACAAATGCTTGGAATTTAGACCAAAAAGGACTTCTTTTTCAGAAGGTTTATTCTATTTATGACATTGAGTATAATTGGTGAAACATGACAACAATAAGAAGCAAGCTAAATTTAAGTCAGCATTATTGTTGTTTATAATACCATACAGATACTTCACCATTATTCCCTGCAACCATTTTACCCTGTAGTCTACTGCTACTGTTCTGTTGCCCCAATCTAGAAGATGTTGGATAAAAGACATTTTCCTATAAAATGCCTTGGAAGAAATTAAGCAAAGATGCTAAGTGCACATGGCACATGTTTAAGTTGACCAAAAATCAAACCTAAGCTTCCTTGGAAAATCTAGAAGACTGTATGTTATCTGAGACCCCTTCAGCAAGTTCAGATCTCCTGCTCAGTGCTACTACACAAGGTTAAAATAAAAACTCAAGGGCAGAATTAAAGAGACAGAGAAATGGGGATCCAGGATGAACAATCCTTATGCAAGCAAGGATGAACAAGCAAAGGCCCTGAATGCCCAGAGCTGTTGATATTTATTGGTGGTGTCATAGTTAAATTGAAGTAAAGGGGCTACGTGAGAGAACATGTAGCTGCTATGGACACATTACTGATGCAGGCAAGGCTTGTAAAGGAAAACACAAAACATTCTTGAATTAGGAACAGAACAGACAAAATATAGGTTGTGGTTAATAATTAACCTTGTCTTTTTAGTAAAGAAGGTTTTTAGTTTTTACTCTGGGAACAGAATTTGAATGCTAGTCACTTTGACCTTAGCACATAGGGTTTGGCCAGACTCACTTCAATGAGCAACCTAATTGCACGGTTAACTCTTTACAGCCTGCACTGCTCATAGCCTGCTTTGGGTGTAATTAGTAGGGCAGTCCTCCACAATATTGAAAAGAATCTGCGACTGAATATAGTATGGAATTGAAAATATCTGAGGTGCTCTATGGTCCAGAAGCTGAGGCATCCACTTTGATAGGAAAAAGTAAGCAGAAGGGGTACTTATAAATGGCCCAGAGGGAGTGAGGATAACTGAAAATCCTCCTCACACAGGCTCTGGGGCTAATTTAACTAGAGTTTGGCTGAGTGTTCAGGTTAAGAGCTGGAGAGAGAGTCCTGCATTGGGCACAGGACAGGAATGCCAGTGGACATTCTATGGGAAACGCCAGTGGACACCCAAGGCAGGGTGTTCCAAGTGGTACCATCAGAGTGGCAGTCTGGATAAGTAAAATAATCATGAGATAAGATCTAGAGCATATTGGGATTGATTTCAGATTCTGCATTCATTGCCTATATTACTGTAGCCAATTTACTTAACCTACCTGACCAGTATTCTTTCTTCATTTGCAAAATGGAGTGATGATATGTAGTGTTCCAGGACTGTCACAAGTATAAAGAATAATATATGCATAACTCCTGCCACATTGAGCATATTCAAATGATGTTATTGATCTACCATGGCAGCAATAAAAATGATCATGGAGGGTTACAGCCACAACCCTGGGAGGACCCTAAAGCAGCTATTTCATGGCTGGGAGAAATGGGAATCCAGTAGACAGTGGCTCCAAATGATAATTCTTTCATGTGAGAAGACTGCAACAGATACCAGGAGGAGAGATTTCAGCTTTGATTTGCTACTGGGAGTCTGTGTGTGTGTGAGGCCACTGATTTGCTACTTTTTTCCTCTGGGCTTCCTCAATTTCTCCTAGACCAAGGTTATTTGTTATTGGGCTATTCTGAACTAGTAAAATTTTCATCTGATTAATTTAAACAAAAATTGCCTATCTACTGTTGAATCTATGGTCTGGAAAACTTACCAGCTCTGTTTTATTTGTCTGCCTCCCATCCCCAGTCACTATCACATCTGACCCCCCATCATCTCCATCCCCACTGGAGCTGTGTTGTACTCTTAGCCCACATGAATTTCAAAGATTTCAAGAGATTGTGTTTTGGATACAGTAAACAGGAGAAAAAAAGTGTTTCCAAGGATTTAGTCCCTAGATTGTAGGACAATTAGATTTTCCCTTGACGGAGGTGGCCATGAGGAATGGAAATAACTCAGGGACATGGTAGTTAGGATGCTGGCTGCACATATGATTTGACAAATAGTCAAATGTGTAATAACAGTTTTCAGAGTTCCAAAGTGGTGAGTTTGTTGAAATTTCCCTGAATTCCTTCAAAAGGGCCCATTCTTATTCTCCATCTATCCATTTAATTGTTAATCTATCCAAAAAAAATATTTTTTTGTCTATTATAATTGAGTAGTTATTTAGGAGTTGGAAATAAAGCAAGAAATAAGCAGTTGAAAAAGAAAATAAACAAAAATGATGTAACTATATCACATCACAGGTGATTAAGTATTCTGGAAAAAATAAACCAAGGCAAAAGCTATTCCTGCTATGATAATGCTGTAAAATATCATATTTCAGTTGCTTACAACAACAAATACTGATTTTTCTTGCTTATAGGCCTAGATTGGATGGAATGTGTCATTTCAGGCTGCTTTTAGGCTCAGATATGCTCCTACTGTGAGCACTCATCTTGTATTAACAACCACCAGAACATACTTTCTTCATGGAGAATGATTAAGTGCACAAGATGGACATTCATGATGCTTCTTAAGGCTTCAACAAGGAAATCCCATATTCTAGCTTGAACATATGGTCTTTTGGACAAATTAAGCCAAGTGAACAAACCCAAGATCAGCTGGGAGGTAACGCGTACTGGATATTGGCTGAGTGATTAGGTTGAGAGCTGGGGAATCTGGCCTAAGGAAGCATAGAAAAGGGATGTCACAGGTGTGTTCTGTTGGGGAAGCTGGTAGACCCTGAAGGCAGGCCTTTCCAAGGAGAGCCATCATTGAGGCAGCCTGGAAAGTCCACAGTAGATGGCACTGAAATATCATGTGGCAAACGCACATAGGTACTATCTCATGAAAGGAAGAAGAAAAGAACTGAAGACCACAATGCAATCAGGTGCACAGAGGAAGGATGACAAGGAGTCAGGTGAAGTAGCAGAGCATTTTGTCCACAGTGGTTTGAGAAACACTTACCTAACAACAGAGGTCATAGGACTAGTGACTTTGAGGCAGTGAACTGGGTAAAAACTTGGAAGGAGAATAACACACACACACACACACACACACACACACACACACACACACACTACCTGGGGTAGGAGTTTCCTTGAGAGGCAGTGCAGCTGGAGCGGTGTCTGACCAGGTGAAGTAGAGATCAAGTGCAGATCTACTGGGGAAGCAGAAGTTTATCAGGGGGCTGGAGGAGATAATTGTAGGACACTATGAAGATCTCAGTCTGTGCTCTGAGCAGAAGAGGGATGTGATTTGACTTAAGTGGAAACAATGTAATTGATGTTTGTACTGAAGGTAAATGCACAGAGACACAAGTGGAAGTGAGCAGGCCAAGTAACATTTTTATCATATGCCCTGCATGGACTGCTGAAAACTTGGTCCATGGTGGTGAGAAGGTAGGAGGCTCTGGATATATTTTGAAGGTGAAGATGATGAGATTTATGATGGTTAGATGGGGGGAGAATATGAACAATTCCCATAGTTTTGATTTGGTTCTGGAAAGGCATCTTCAATAAGTGCAGTTGGAGATACATGCGGGAAATCTGGAGATCTCTCTTCCTATAGTGTAATATTGAGATTTATGAAATCATTGCCACTACTAAAATAAAATACTGTTTATTTTTTTATATGTCCTACTAAAAACCAAATCACTGTATCATATCAACTAGAATTATGTCCACGTTGACTTTGGCTGTACTTTAATTTTAAAAGTCATGGTAAAAGGATCCTAGAAATAAATAATTCATGGAAAGTGCATTTCAAGTTAATTCTAACCAATAGCATGTCATTAAAATGAAAATGGAAAATAGGTCAATTTTATTTTTTAATTAACTCTTCTGAAGTAATAGCTAACAATTGTCCTTGGTCAGGTCAAATGCTACACTTAAATACCTGACAGTTTTAAAGTCTTTAATGGAAATCAATGGGAACAAATTCTTGAAATGTATTAATTAATTTTATCTTTTTCATAAGTTCTTAAATAAAGACCTGGACTTAAAAGTAAATTCCAAAATATTCTCTGGTTAGCATTGTCTATTTTTTCATCAATAAGCTCACAGTGAACATTTATTCTGCTATCTTTGCCATGATGCTCAGCTCCTAAAAACCAGATCCTTTCTCCTTTACTGTCACTGCCTATTTATCACCTTGTTTTTCTGGGTTAGCATACAGTCCCTTTTCCTACGTTCAGTAATGCTACTTTCATCCCACACTGCTTTCATACACTTCAATGTCATATTTTATATGTAAGTTAACATTTTCACACATGATTGCCTTATACTTAGAGAAAATCATTTGTAAACAACCATTTTAAGAACACAGATATTTAATTGCTGCTGATTTCTTCTTTGATGAACCTTCTTAGTGATTCTTGAAATTAGCACCCAAAAGTGGACATATGACACGATTGTCATTGTTATGGTCACTAGTTAGTGTCTTATTGGAATAATCTGAATCACTGAACCATTAAATCACCTGGGTCTGAAATGCGGAGAGCAGGTGAGGCTGTGAGACAGAATCTGGAGACTCAGAAGGCAACTTGGGTCTCCTTTTACTTGATATGGTCTTTGGAACCTATGGGGAAGAGAGAGGCTTGAAGCTGCACTCTTTTGTTGGTGTCTGTAGTATCAGTTACTATGTGATACTAGCAGTAGAAGAGAGGCTTGCACAGAGAGGAATTGACTCAGAACTGTATCTTCTTTGGTAAGAGACTATGTGTGGAAAGGATGATAAACACAAACACATTTGTCCCAGGAGGTGGTCAGTGCTAATTCAAAAAGGGAAATAGTTCATCTTTCTATGGTCCATGAGACAAGGATCTGTCCTGTTTCCATGTTTCTGCCCCACACTAGGGATATTTGAAGGGGAAAGGGAAGTGCAGAAAAACAGACCCTGCCTCTCTTCCATGCCAAGCTACTCGCAAGGCTTGTCTTGTCTGGGAATTTTGAGCTAGAAACAAAGTTGGAGCTTGTAAGTAGGTAACAGTGAGAAGCAACAGCTCTTACAGTAATCAGAAAAGTCTGAACTTTATGAATGCAGGATGAAATTTTGAGAGAGGAACCTACTACTCAGAGATAAATGAAGGTTTTAACATAAAGTAATTAAAGGTGTTTATCAGGGCTAATACAATATTTTATGCTTGTAGTATAATAATTGAAGTTTTAACATTAAATCAATTATTGTCTGAATCTAATTTTTTTCTTTGGCAAAGGGAATAATAATACAAAAATGCTGAAAAGTACTGGAATCCAATGCTAGTAACAGCAATCAGTAAATGTTACTCCCCATACCTCCAAGCTTTAAGGATCCACATGAGCAATGAAATGGGATTTTGTTTATTTCCCAACATTCATGACATGTATTTGTTTAGTAAATTACATAGTTTATAGTGTTCCTGTAAGGTAACCTTGCCCAAAGATGCCACACAATTTATGTGATGTTAAAGAAAACCTGTACTCCTACCTTTCCATTTACAGTTACTGATCTGCACTGTATGTCTCAACACCTCACACCCCCCTTCTATAGTGCTACTGCATCCAATTTATCCAATCATTAGTGATTCTCAAATTTCAGACCTTGGCTTACCTCCATTGTTGGCACTGATTTCCAGCATAAACCATTACTTTTCTATACTCATCATACGTATTTTTTGGCAATCTTAGTCTGACTTAGGTCAAACATTCAATTCTTTACAACAAGGCAATCTGTCAGTCCTGTTCAGGCTTTCCAGAAGTAAATGTTTCTAAATATTTTTCTGTATATTTACATGTACCAAATCGTTAATATACATTGTCAAGAAAATATTATAAGCTCAGCACCTACACTGAAAAGTTTGCTTACTACTTTTTATTACTTTGTGATTATGCTGGGAAGCTTCCCACATGAATCCTGAACATGTAAACATAGGAGTCAACATAAATCTTCCAAGATTAATGGGATGAACAGTAAATACATTCATTTGTATCATAATTAAACCATAAGAGAAGAATTAGAAAAACAGATTTGCTTGGCAATGCTATTTATTTCTCAGATTTAGAAATGGTTATCCTGTTATCTTTAATATAAGTGACTTTTCTACATTTCTTTCTCTTTTTCAGTTATTTTTTTAGGAATGAGCATCAGCATGCATAGAGCAATTCATCACCTAATCAGTCATTTATGGTTGAAATTCCAAATCAAAATGATTAGACTTGGATAACTCTTGAGTGTATCCTTTGATTATTGCTTTTTCAGTTTGGCCTACTGAAGAGAACATTATTTTATGCCTGAATTTACTTTTTTATTTTTTTAGAAAAATCTTATAAATTTTAAAAAGGCATTTAATTAAAGCATAATGTGATTCCTTTGGCACAAGGAAGATTTCTTATATTAACCATTGAAATGAATCTAATCAATACTTGCAAAAAAACCACTACTTCATTCATTTCTTTAGGATTACTTTTACCCACTGACCTAGCAAATAGTTGGTGTATTGTCTCATAGCTAAGACTGGGTAACGACTGTCTTGATGTGGATTAATGCAGATAAGACATTCTTAAGATTTTCTAAGAGGTAGCAAGGCTGGTGAAATATTATGCTCCTTGAAATTGTCAAATCTGCATTTGGGTTCCTATCTTATCACTTCATTATTGAGTACTCTTCTTGAACACGTTACTGGATCTCTAAGTCTCAGTTTCCTGTTATTCAAATAAGGGTAATGATAACTACCTTCAAAAGACATTGATTGCTAAGTGACCATTCTAAAGCGTTTATAAGATATGGAATCATTTGGAACATACTTTCAAATGTATGATTGAAAACATACTTATAAGGGTTATGTCATGTTTTGTTATCACCATTTTGTTTTGTTTTGTTTTGTTTTTTGTTTGTTTTTTTATTTAGCTTTGTGAGGCTTTACTTTGTGTACACATCCTTGGCACAGGAAGACCCTATTAAAGTTCACAGCTTGCCTTCATAAGCCAAATATGGAGGTTGACTTTATGTGGTTTTCAGATAGTAAGTCTGAGAAAGTTAATGGGTCATCAGGATTTGCACATGTGACTACACACAAAATAATCAAAGAAACCAAAGAACAAGACTTTAACATTCTCCAAACTGTTATCACCATTTTGAATGCACTGAATGGATGGGAGACATTTTAATGTAGGTGAAATAAACAAGCCATTAAAGATTATCCTTGATGAATGAGAAAGTGAAACTTCTTTGAGAGGTCCTGGACTTGCTCAAGGTTACCCACTAGTCAGCCAGATGTGAGGTCAAACTCTTGGTCTGCCAAGCTCATATTTCCTATCTCTTGAGCTAAGGCACGATTACTGCTGGTTTTGTCAAAAAATAGCACAAAATTTTAGAGAATATTGTTTTTCATTGAGTGGTCTAGTTCTTTCCATTAGATAAAAAGAAAAGTTATCTTTCCAAAATAGAATATTACAACAAGTCAGAAAACAAAGTGTATAAGTACAGTAATGTCTAAAATTATATCATATCCTACACAATATTTTAACATGTATTACATTTAATACATCTGGTGCGTTATTTAATCTTTAAGTCATACATAATATGTAAAAGTAGCCATAAAATCTGTTTGTAAAATCTGTTTCCTTTACATAATTTGAGCCACAGAATAAACACTTCCTAAATTAATAGAAATGGAATAAATCCTCCTAATTTGAATAGGCTGGGGATTTAGTATGACATATATGATATCCTTATGACTTTGTATCAGTTATTTGCTCCCATGGATCCTTTTTTTTCCTACACATAAAAGGGTTTTATGAGCAATTTTGTGTCTAGGATTACTTTAAAATTTGTGACTTTTGGTTAAAAATATTTTGGGAATCTGCCTTTGAGGAGGTGACAACTATCTATATTTGACTGTTTAACCATCCCCTTTTTCAGAAATTTCTTCCACCTCACATATTTTTTGGAGACCTGTTCCATTTGTACCACATAAACACCAGCTTCTGTTCATGACTGATTGTCTTAGGATGGAAACCTGACAAAGAGTGGAAGAAACTCATTCCAGGGACTGACCCTTTCTGACAAACTTTCTAGAAAACTTAAGTGGGATTTATTCATCGGGTTACATTATCATATACAAATAAATGAAATATAGTCAGAAGAAACATGAGTGAAATCAAAGGTTATGGGAAGATAGTTTAGAGATGAATGAAGAGTCTTTCTGAATAATTGAATTTGGAGATTTGCCAAGAGATGTGCAAGTCAAAAGGAATCTTCTATCTTCAGAGAAAGGTTGAATACACATTAACAAGGAATATATCATGACCAAGAGGTAAAGATGTGCTGAAAAATCCATTCTTTGTTCTATTGGACTTTAGTGAGTCTCTTCAATGATGCCTTATATTTAGGTCAGTCTGAATCAGTTTTGGACGCAAAGAGAAGGTCCTATTTTTTTGTTGGTCAATTAAATATAGCTGTCATTTAAATTCAGGAAGAGTGGGAAAATGTGCCACATAATTCCATCTTTGTTATAGAACTTGAACTGAGTAGATTATCAATAAGTATTTGATTTGAGTCTTTAATATTGAAGGGAAATGTGTTATGAAATGATATAGGCCACAGTTTTACGCAGCTGCCCCTTCTCTAGGGCAGTTTCTTTGTAACATGCAAAAGAGGGGTTATCCTATCATATCAGTTGGTAACAATCTTTATCATGATCAGAAATGAAGAGCTACAGACAGAAAAGGATGAGTTTTTAAAAATTTGGCCTCAAAGAAATTGAATTTTCTATCCAGTAGTTTCAAACTAAAAGGCTGTAAAAATGTTGCTTTATTAAGAAAAATAAAAAATAATCTTTTTGTCCCTTGAAAAATGTCTAGAAGATGCTAAAACATCTGATTAGAAAGTGAAAGCTTCCATGATAGATCTGAATGTCTGGTTCATAAGACGTCAAACATAAGGATAATGGAAAACATATAGCTGAATTACTTAAATGTTACATTTTCCTCCAGATGTTTGATACTGTGTTAGACCAAAAAAATCTTTACATGTCAGATGTTAATCAAGAATATTTAAATTCTTCCATAAATAAAATAACATTTCTAATATAGTTGATTGGCGAGAATGAATTAACCAATGATTAGAGACTATATAAGAACTTTGCTTGTTGAAAAGCTTTTTTAAAGAAAATATGGAAACATAGAATAAATATTCCCAGAGGATAATTGGCCAGAGTGATTGACACATAAATGAGTAGATGTCATTTCTGAACTGACTATTATTTTCTTATTTTTACACATGGAAATATCCGTGAGATGAAGTATGGGGCTATTAATTAATGAACATAAAATTGATTTTTCCACATACATGAAATGGGGCAAGATTTTGAATTTCAATACTTTGGAAATGTTTCTGAAAAATAAAGTCTAAGTAGATGTAAGTTAACTTGCATTATAATTCAGCTTCAAGAAATCCTAGGTAGCCTGAATGTGGTTGGACCATAAATGATGTCCTGTGGGAGAATAGGAAGCAGCAAGACCAAGAGATAGAGAATAGCAGGAGAAATCTAGCTGCTACTTCAGGTTTATACTGACAAAGGCATCAGGAGGAGGCAGGAAGAAAGAAAAAGATACAGTTATAATCTAGTGAGCCAGAAGTTAAAGGACACGACCAAGCTGAGAACTGAGAAAATGGCCAAAAGCAACCGGTACTTTGTTCCATTTTTAAAAATGGATTTGTTTGTTTCAGCTGCATTAAACTTTTTCCTATCAAAACAGCTCTGTCACAGTGTTGGTAACAAATTATTATATATTCATTGCAAGTGTCTACTTACAGTGAAGAATAAACATTTAAATCTCATAAGATAAGAGGACACTGGGATGCAGAGAATTCCAGTGACATTTTTGAGCACAACAAGCCCTCATGAAGTAGCAGAATATAAACAAATCTAAGTCTGACAGAATTGAAAGACCACATTTTTATCATTTGTCATGTGGTCTCTTAAAACATTAAAGCATCCATTGCCTTATTCTGCAATAAAATAAAAATTATTTCATATGAGTCATTTTATGGATTAGCATAGATTACAGACACACATCACAGTTTGACTTGAGACAGAAATTAGATTATTGACCAATCATTGAACATACCATATGCACTACTGCAGGTGTGAAAATTGGCAAACATAGAATCATTTAAAAGATAGTTTTTTTGTTTTTGTTATTTTTGTTTTTGATTGGAGAGATATTACCAGAGTTTTAACACTCAAATTCTGGGCATATAATTTAAACACTTTTTAAAAAAGAGATAACACTAATTCCACTTTTTCATTAAATTGCTATTCATTTAAAACAATCATGGTCTTTAAAACATACAAATTCATGAACCGGACTCATTGTTGGATGGGTAGAAATAAACAAACATGGAACAAATGCTTCCCTGAGGAAATTAATTTTATATCTATAAACATAGATATGTGTATTTTTATCAATCTTCACCATATTTACCTCAAAGTCAAGATTATGTGTGATATATTTAGGGCCAACAAATATCTTTTCATTTGAGAAATCATTTAAGGCTTATGTCAAGTCAAATATCTTACCAGATAAGACATAAGTTGATCCATTCTAGATGTTTCTTCTTAATATATGAGGACCTGGCAGGAACCTTAGCTCCCTAAATCCAATGCTTTTAGTACAGAAACAGTTGAAATTTTACTTTCCTGGTTAAACTTCAACACAGTATAACCCAGAAATTAATTGGAACTTCCCCACCCTAAAGAATAACAACAACATATTTTGACATTCAATATCCAATGGTTATCTTCTTGTGTTTTGTTTGCTTAGTTGATAATGTTCACTAGTCACAGAAGCGTTTGGAGAATGATGGAATGAAGAGACACACTCATATGTTTTCATCATTTGTGTCAGAATTTGGCTTCTGCCAAGGAACCTTCTGGGCCTCTGTACCACTGCCCCCCTGGCACCGAGGAGGTGAGGTGAGCCACACTGGCGCCAGCAGCACACATCCCTGCCCCCCCAATTAAAATGAGAAGGCATGTAAACAAGTCTCAAAACCAGACTTCCACATCACCTAAAGCAACCCCAAAGAGAAATGAAATACAGCAATCTGATACTCAACCACCTGGACTCCCTGAACTGGCAACAAAAGAGGATCTGGAGAAAATGAAATCAGAAATAATTTCTCACATAACAGTAGAGATTGTGCCCATACTGCAAGACATGATTAATAAATCTAGAGAGGACACAGACAAAAAAATAGAGGAGCTGAAGAATATGATGGAATCCCAACATAGAAAACAAATGGAATCCAGAAAACAGATGCAAACAGATTTCCAGGAGATTAAAAACTCCATAGAAAGTTTATGCAGCAGAATGAGTCAATGTGAGGACAGAATTTCAGATATAGAAGATAAGATTGCAATTAGTGAACAGGAAAAGAAAAATTTCTATAAAATAGTGAGGGACCACAAGAAATCAATGCAGCAGCTGCTAGATGATGCAAAGAAGAAAAACATAAGACTGATCAGAGTCAATGAAGAAACAGGAGAGAGTGCAGACAACATAAAAAAACTGTTCACAAAAGATGGGAGAAAACTTCCCAAGCAGGGGAAAAGAACTTGACATACAGATAAGTGAGGCATATAGGACTCCAACTAGCCTTGATAAAAAAAATCTACACATAGGCATATAATAGTTAAGATTTCAGAAGCCCAACAGAAGAATAAAATTCTACAAGCAGTTAGTGAAAACAAACAAATCACATACAAAGGAAATCCCATCAGAATCATGGCAGACTTCTCAGTGCAAACCCTCAAGGCAAGAAGAGCTTGGAGTGATGTATTTCAAGCCCTAAAGGAAAACAGCCTCCAACCCAGATTGATGTACCCTGCAAAACCATCTTTCAAAATTGATGGAGAAATAAGATACTTTCATGAAAAAGAGCACCTAAGGAACTTCATGAATACTAAACCAGCACTCCAAAACATTATAGACAATATTGTAGGAAAAGACAATGAGGATCATAATGCCAGGAAGCCCAGCAGAATGAATCCATCAGGCATGACAAGAAATCAAACAGAAAGGGGGAGAATCCAACAAAAAGAAAAAGTTGTGACAAGAATAATTCAATACATATCAGTTATAACCATCAATGTTAATGGTCTCAATTCACCAATCAAAAGAAATAGACTGGCATAATGGGTCAAGAAGCAAAATCCAACAATAAGCTGCATACAAGAAACACACTTAATTAAAAAAACTCGTAGACTGAAAGTTAAAGGGTAGAAAACAATACTCCATGCCACAGGAATCCAAAAAAAAAAAAAAAAAAAAAAAGAAGTAGCTAGTAGCTATCTTCTTTGCAGATCAAGTGGATTTCAAACCAACAGTGATTAAGAGAGACAAAGAAAAACACTACATCCTTGTAAAGGGAACAATCCAAGAGGAAGAGATGACAATCATAAATATATATTCACCAAATACTAGTGCACACAACCATATAAAACAAATACTAACCGACATGAAAAATCAAATAAGCACTAATACAATAGTACTGGGGGAACTCAATACCCCACTTTCACAAATAGATCAACTAGACAAAAGTTAAGCAACAAAATACTAGAACTCAATCAAACTCATGAACAAATGAATGTAACAGATGTTTACAGAGTGTTCCACCCCACAAAATCAGAATATACATTTTTTCAGCTGCTCATGGGTCGTTTTCCAAAACAGACCACATACTCTCTAAATAGGACACACGTGTAAATACTGAATAGTTTCTCTAGTGTGAGAAACTAAAAGTATAATAAGGACTAAAAAGTATAATAGATAATGTGAAATAGGAAGAAAATAGGCAAAAGGGTAGTGGGAGGGGTAGGGGAAAGGAAACAAGGGAATGGAATTAATATGAGAAAATGAAAAAAATGGAAACAAAGTCTTTGTAAATAGGGAGGAATGGAGTGGTTGAAGGGAGGGCAGGAGAAGGGAAAAAAATAAGAACCAAGAGAGATTATGTAAAGGTGCAAATTTCCAATGATGAATGTCATTATATTGTATACCTAAAATGTACCAATAAAATTAATTTAAAAAAAAGAATTTGGTTTCTGCCTATTTGTTGAATTTGTTGTTGTTGGTATTTTTCTTTTACTTTAGCTTTTCTTAATTATGTGGTAGAAAATGCAGATATGAAATTCAGTCTTATCTTTAATACTTATGAGAAAGACCTCAACATAAACATTTGTACAGATGGTCTGCCACTTAGGAGACTTCAACTTATGCCTCTTTGACTCCATAGCAGTGTAAGCAACAATCAAAGAGCAACATTTTGAAATCAGAATCTTCCCAGGTAGCAGTGTGTGGTGTATTGCTCTCTGATGGTGTTGTGCAGAGGTGGCAGCCGCAGCTCCCAGTCAGCCAATGATCACAAGGGGAGACACTGGACACTCTATAGTTTGCTGTGTTTACAGGTATGATGTTGATGGGTTAAGCATACTCAGTGCACTTTGAACTTGCAATGGGTTTGTTGAGATGCAACTCCATCATAGGACAGGGAACATTTTTATCTTTGTTCCTTTCATTAAAGATGTCGTAAGTAATGAAGGTAGAAGGGGGATTCCAAAAACCTTCCTAAATGCTTGATAGATTTTCTCTCCTCACTGTAAGACCTTTTTGTATTCCACCTCATCACAAGCCACAAAACATATGGATGGCTACTGTCTCTCTATTCTTCTTTCAGAATTTTTCCTTCTTTTCTCATTTTAGTCCACTTACTTAATCAGGCAGTAACACTTTTCCATCTTCTGTGTTCTTTTGGCTGTTGTTTTGAAGGTTTTAGCTACTACTGCAAGGTAATTATCAAGTGTTTTCTTTTTTTTTTTTTTGGTATATCCTTTTATCGGTACATTTTAGGTGTACAATATAATGACATTCATTATGGGAGATATGGACCTTTACATACTCTCTCTAGGTTCTTATTTTGCCCCCTTCTCCTGCCCTAACTTCAACCACTCCATTCCTTTTTCCATTTTCTCATATTAATTCCATTCCCTTGTTTCCTTTCCCCTACCCCTCCCACTTCCCTTTCCTCTTTGCCCCTTTTCTTCCTATTTCACATTATCTATTATACCTTTTAGTCCTTATTTACACTTTCAGTTACTCACACTAGAGAAACTATTCGGTATTGACATGTGTGTCCTATTTATTTCACTTAAGAGTATGGCCTCAATGTGCATCCATTTATCAATAAATGTCTCTAATTTCTCATTTTTGATGGCTGAGTAGTACTCCATTTTATTAAAAAAATCACATTTTCTTGTTCCGGTCTCCAGTTGATGGGCATTTGGGGATCTTCCCCAAAGAATTAAAAGAATCATACCACAGTGATATATGTGCACCCATGTTCATAGCAGCACAGTTTGTGATATCAGGTGTTTTCTTAAAGAAAGACTTAATGTGGATTTTTGGTGCAACTAGTATTTATTTTACTTCTACTTCAAAATAAATGATTCCTTCCGGTGTTCACTTAGGTGTTTCTCACATCATCTTTAATATATCCAACCAACGACTTACATTTTATTTAAATTAAATGGTTTAACATGCATTGGCACAGTGTGAATACTTAATAACACCTAGAGAAAATGGTTTCAGTAAAGGCAGGTACTGCATTTTGTGTAATTCTATTATAATTCCATTCTTCCTGTCCCGATTTGTAAATATTCTTATCAAAGGAGTTATCCATGGAGAGGAACAGTGCTTTCTTTTCATTTTCAATTGAAGTAGGAAGTGTGAAAGCCCCAGCTAGGGCCAGTAATTGGCTGTCATACACTATTTAGATGTGCTTTGAAGAAAACCCACTTCCTCCTCTGCTGCTCTCTGTTTGAACCACAAAATATTCAAAATGGACAGATCAAAGTAAAATGTTTATTTTTATTGCTTCTCGCTCATTTCTGGCACTTTTTCTAATCCTTCTTGGAGTGAGAGTCAAAGATGGGGGTATTTAAAACACAACACAAAATTTGAACAGAGATGGATCATGTCTGTAAGTTGATAAGGCAACAGAAACTGAACTTAAATTAGAAGAACCGGGGCTATAATCTTTGACATACTTGTGAAATTGTACCCTTGTCTTTATATAGCTGAAAACAGGAGTTTGCCATCTGAGAGAACAAAATGTTAGGTCTAGGGGAAAACATGAGAGAAAGATATACTCATACATTTGTTTACTGAATTCTTGGTGAAGTTATTGATTACATGCCTGCACTCCAAAATTAAATTCCACCTCTGAGAGATTGCCTTTACCTGAATTTGAGCACAACTGTCTCCAAGAAGATGGGGACATGTCTGTAAGGGGATTGGCTTCACTATGCAGGTGCAGGAAAGAGTTAGTTTATATCATAATTATTCTCCTGGAGCTATCATTTCAAACACATGCGCTTGCAGGTTATTTGAAATCATTTGGTAGAAAATATGTTTTGTTTTGGAGAACCCCACTTAAGAAAAATTTTTGATGAAAATACGCTCTGAACTTTATATGGGTCTTGTTTTTAAAGGTGGCTTGACATACATATATAGTTCATTTTATTTTTATTCTTTATTGTATGAATTTTTTGTGACAGGGTCTTACTATGTTACCAAACTGGTCCTAAACTCCTGGCCTCAAGTAACCCTCCTGCATACAGTGTAAGTCACTGGGACTAGCTTAAGTTTCCTGCATACAGTGTATGTCACTAGGACTAGCTTAAGTTAATTTTTAAAATAAATTTTATTTTATTTTTTCCCATCCCCCCAAACCCCCTCCCCTCAATTTTGTTTTAAAATAGAAGAAAATAGTTT
The DNA here is from genome assembly GCF_000247695.1 of Heterocephalus glaber. The sequence continues at coordinate 22,418,214 of NW_004624732.1, read as the reverse complement.
TAAATGGTCCCACATCAAAAACACACTAAAGAGCTATTTTCTTCCTTGCTCATGTTGCCTTCCATCTTCAGGTTCTTAGCATTCTACTCCTCAGGGCCATAGATGTGATGCAATTCTCTGGATTTTTCTGATACATGACTCTCAGGGCTCCATTAGCAGGGAGAAACCTAGCTAGCTCTAATTCCAGCTAGCTTTTGGGATAAACCTGTGACCGTTTGCTTTCTTTGTTGTTCTTTTCCAAACTGTCCTGTCATCTCTCTTATAGGAGATCAGCATTAGCATGTTGAGTAGATCTCAAAGAAAACACATTTCACTTGAAGTTTCAGGGTTATCCAGCCAGAGCTCAGAAAGAAGTCAGAGCTGAGCTAACTGGGCTAGAGACGGGGTGACTGCCAGAGTTGTCAAAGTTTGTCAAGATCCAGACCAGAGTCAAGGCCAGAGTCTGATTGTACTTCCTATGTAAAGGATGAATGTTTCATGAATTGAAAGGCCAGGAAGGAAAATATATCTGAGCAATTGCCTGATTAAGGGAAAATTGCTTCCAGCAGTCTTTTTATGTCCCCTTTTCAACTCAAAAAACTTCTAGTTAATCTTCAAGATTCTGCCTTCCCTGATACAAGACTTTTCTTAATTGCCTAGTGCAGGCTATTCCAAAGAAGAGTCTAAAAAAGTGGGTCTGATAATGAGCATTTCACATTTGATAAGTCAATTCTTTCATTTGTTTAAAATTTTTCTAGTACTGGAGGTTGAACCCAGCATCTTTACAGTATTCTACATTGCTAGTCCTTGTTTTTTATGTTATGTTAAAACTTTTGTTAGTTTTTTGAAACAAGGTCTTGCTAAGTCACTAAGTTGACTGGTCTGGATTGGAACTTGCAATCCTCCTGCCTCAGCCTCTCAAGAGTGCTAGAATTCTAGGCATGTGCCACATTGCCTGACTACCAGTTGATCTTTTATCTGCTCACCTAAATTTCATGTTGTCCCATTGGTCCTAAGGTGTTATTCATCTCTGTGACCCCTGTGCCATCATAGCTCCTGATATGAAGGCATTAAAAAATCTGTTGCATGTTTGAAAAAATATCATAACACTTATTAAATTCCAGACTATGCTACGCATATGGATTCAACTATAAATGAGTCACAAACTTGCTCCAAAAGTATCTTTGTACACATAAGTGCTTTTTGTTTTGTCATAGAAGGATGATATTGTTAGGCTCTATGAAGACTCTTGGGTGTTTAAGAAAAGTCAAGGGCTTTTTCCATGAGACCAGAAAAAGATTAAAATATCTATTCTTCAATAGAAAACCTTAAGAATGGAAAGGAGTGGTACATGGTGAAAAACAACATAGAAGCTATTATCAAACACAGCACCTATGTAGGAAAGATAGATTTTTTATATATA
>NW_004624732.1:22350048-22392699 GCF_000247695.1 Heterocephalus glaber | reverse complement strand
AGAGAGAGAGAGAGAGAGAGAGAGAGAGAGAGAGAGAGAGAGAGAAAGAGAGAGACTTCCCAGTGTTTGTAGACTGCTTCTTTGTCTGGGCCCTCCTTCAAGACTTATTCAGGTTGCACTGAGCTTCAGAACTAACCCAAGATAATGACTTACAGCTTTCTCAGTCTTTTTTTCTGGGGAGGTGGCATTGGGCATACCTGTTTTCATGGCTTAGATTTAATGTCCCCTAAATGACTCGTGTTTGGGAGGTGATTGGATCATGGAGCCATTATCACTGACTTGCTATTAAGAAGTGAGGGTCTGGTTGGTGGTAGATCGCTTGGAATATGACATGGAAAGGTCTATTCTGGTCTCTCTGCTTCCTGCCTGATATGGGATGAACACCTTTCTTCTACCATGATCTTCTGTCATGATGTTTCTGCCTTGGACTGAACCTGTGAGCCAAAATAAAACTTTCTTCCTTCAAGTTATGGATGTTAAACATTTTGCCCCTGTGTTAGGAAAGTGATTAATACAGCTGTGTTCTCTCCCAATTCTCTAGCATACATGTTTGTTTTTGAATGTTCTAATTCTTTAAAGAAACTCTTCCCAACATCTACTCTTGACCTGGGCAATCTGTTGTATATTTTGAATTGTGATACTTTTTTTTTTGGTACCAGGGATCGAACTTGGGACCTTGCGCTTGTGAGACAAGTGGTGGAACCACTGAGCTAAATCCCTGGCCCTTGTTGTATATTTTGTATGTCAGCTTTGTCACAGGCATCTGATTGGTTTCCAGTATTTTCCACCAATGCTGCTTTTCTACCCTGAGCTTCCAAAGGCAGAAGAGAGAGGAATACCTCAGGTGAATCTTGCAGTTGGTTAAATAGGGTAGAACTGAGAAACATGGTGTTTACAAGTGAGATTTTATTCTCACTCCAGAACCACTGAAAATTTCCCATACTATGAACGTAGGATACAGCAAATTCAAGGTCAAAACTGTTGAAAGGTGGTGAGAGTTAACACAAAACTTTCCACTTTTTTATTCTAGTACTAGAGATAGAACTCAGGGTCTTTGCACTTACCTACACCTCTGGGCCACTTATTTTGAGATAGGATCTCACTATTTTGCTAAGCTGTCAAGATTGGACTCCAATTTTCAATTTTCCTGCCTCAGCCTCACAGAGTCCTGGGATTACCTGGGATTACAGGTATGTATCACCATGCTCAGTTTCTCTCTTATCATTTTAAAGTACCTTTATAATTTTTCAATGTTTGTTTAGTTAGTGCAAAGTTTTCCTTGTTTTCCTGAGTTTTGACAAAGTTGCTTCAGACAAATTGTGCTTATTTCTTAATGCTTCTATTGAGAGGTAAAAGTCCACCATTTTGCTCATGTATAGAACAAAAAGCTTTTTCAAATATTTCAAATATTTCTCCTGTTCATTATGTCTTGTTATGGTTTGAATCTCAAATGGCCCCAAACAGCTCATGTGTTTAGAAACTCATGTGATTGGAGAACTGGATGCTATTATTGTAGATAGGTAAGCTAATTAGATTATCTTGTAGGCATTTAGACAGGGCTGCCCTCAAGGAGCCAATGGAGTGAGGAGCCAACATGGAGAACAATTAAGGCACATTCACTGGTTAGCATTATAGAAAAGGAGAAAAGATACTACTTCCCCTAGAGATAGATAGCAGTGGTTGATATTCTAAATGGGAAATTCCTTGTATGTGACTTGTCTTCCCATTTGATTCCCATTTAATCAATATTACCTGCGTGACTGCACTTGTAATCTTATTGGTTGATCATGGTTTTGTCCCACCTCATTGCCCACCTTGTGATTTTCATTAGGTATTATAGTTTTGTCTCACTTTACACCCACCTCATCTCATAGCTTTGCTGTGTAAAACACCTTTGAAAAGTGGGGTGGGCAGGCAACCCACTTTCTGGTCCCCTTTCTGTCTCTCTTAGACAGAAGCTTTCTTTCTCTCAATAAATGTTTCCTACTCTTAACCTCTGTTCCTAGAATTCATTCTTTGATTTTAGAAAACTCGAACTTGCATTTTGGATATCTAGTAGGTTTAGGAGTTACATCTCTTCCCCCTGTATCACTAGTAGGAATTATAGCTGCTGGGAGGTGGGACCCAGTTGGAAGAGATGGGCCACCTGGAGGTTGGAAGGGTGTATCTCCCACCATGGTTCCTCCCTTCTTCCTCTGCTTCCTGGCCACTATGAAGTGGACAGCTTTCCCCTTTTGCCATTCTATTTCTGCCTTGGAGCCAGGTGACTGGACTGAAACTTCTGAAACTGGGAGCCAAAATAAACCTCTCTGCCTTTAAATTGTGAGTGTTGTGTCTTAGTGAAGAAGAGAGTGACTAAGACATCTTCCCACACTTTTTTGGTAACTTTTATTAGAGACAGTCTCTGATTTAGGATAGTTTGACTTTAAAATTATTTTTTTAATATTGTGAGGGAGAGACACCCATTCAGAAGCAATGATATTTGTGGTTTTACTGAGCTAGTATATGTAGTTTCAATACTCTATTGTGATTCTGGGAGGCAGCAGCAGTACAGCTCCTGGTTGGACATCAGATCACATGGGAAAACAGGTGATACCCTACAGTGCACTCTGTTGCTAAGCTATGATGTTCCATAGGTTAGGTGTATTAGATGCATTTTTAATTGATTATATTTTCAACTTAAAATGAGTTTATTGGAAGGCAACCTCATCATAAATCAAAAATCAAGAAGTATCCATATACTTAGGTTAGAAATTGTATGTGATAGCTGACATGGCTGTTGTTCTGTTCACTTAACATTTTATTCTTCAGGTGTTTTTTTATCATTTTCACACTTGTGATTATATATATTTGTTCTGGCAAATTAAGGTGTATGTGCATGCCAGACAGGTTCTTTACCATTGAGTTATACTCTTCTTAGCCTTTATCTCTAATTTTAATTCATCAAACTTTCCTCTCCTATATACAATCTATTCTTAATCCCATCTAATGAATTCATGGTTTACTACATTGCTATTTCTAATATTTTCATTTAAAATTTTAATTTCTTTTAATTTCTCTGCAGAATTTTCCTATTCTTCTCCTATGTTTCCACACAATCCATTAGATCTTTTAGCATTTTCATTACAGTTATTTCATTTTAGTGATTTCTGACTATACATTTTTGTGGTAAATTTATGACTTGTTTCTGTTCTTTGATTTTGAGGATGAAAGTTTGTTTTCATTTGACCTCTGTTGTCCTAAGGAATTTGTTTTTTATCTTGCTGTCAGAATCTTGGCTTCAACCTGTTCTCCAGGGCTTCCAAGTCTTCCCAAGGTCTGGGCCTGGGACCCATGCTTACTTGCGGAGATTCTCTTACTCCAACATTTTAGAAAAGTACAGTGAACCTTTCTGACCTATATCCTCTATCCTTGCCCCCAAATATTTCTAGACTGATATAGGCCCCATCTTAGTTCCTTTCTCATCACTGGAAACAGTATCAGACACCCACAACTTAAAGGAGGAAAGGTTATTTTGGCTCACAGTTTCAGTCCATGGTCCAGGAATTTAAAGGGGCATGGTAGAGGACAAGGTTCTGAATCCATGGCAGCCAATCAGCAGAGAGCAAAGTGAGAAGACGGAGATAATAATATGTCTTTCTAGGTCATAACCTCAGTGATCTATCTCTAACCAGGCCCCAGCTCCCAACAGCACGTTTAGTTACTGAATGAGTCCACTGATGGCTATAGTGGCCTAATGATCTAATGACCTTCTACACACATGAGAAATTTTGTGGACATTTTAGATCTAAACCACAATAGTCTCCCATCTGTAGTAAGGCAATTATGATGTGCTGCATTAGAATATAAAGACTAATATTGTAAAATTTAAAATAGATATGTCTGGATTTAAATTTTTTGCTTATTTTTTATGGGCTGTCTCATTTGGGGAATGCTAATTCAGTTTTTCAAGCTTCAGTTTTTGCACTTGTAGAATAAAGATAAAATAACCCACCTTGTAAAATCATTGCAAAGATTAAATAACAAAGAAACACAGCTTCCAACCTTCATCAAGCCATTTTTAAACTCTAATTGTTATTATTTGGTTTACGATTCTAACCTCATTATGTTTTAATTTCTCTATCTGAAAAATGAGAATTATGTTGTACAATACTAAACTAAAATTATGCACATTTTTCTATAAAACAGTATAAAAATTTAATGACTGAAATTCAGAACATGATTTACAAATTATGAATTTCCTCACATAGATCACATTCCCACATTACCTATAAGGTGGGTGCCATACTCCCCTTCTGCAGATGAAGAAACTGACCTAGGAGAGATCTGGGGAGCTGCCAGCTATGATTTCTAAACATGGACCTGTGCATTTTTTACTGCATGATTCTAAATTCTATTGCAGTAGGCCTGGAGGAACTCAACCGTCTCTATTCTTTAGGCCAATATACACAAATGGTGTCATGATTTCTCTTCATTTCCCTTAATGCATTATAAACATCACCAGTTTGCTGGTTTATGGCCTTCTGGGCTGTGTTTCTGATCATTGTTCCATGCTGCATTTCATTTCATAATCTCTTGTCTTTATTTCCAAATGTAGCTATTTGTTCAGCCTGGTTTTGCTCTGCAAGGTGTTATTTACAATACCTACTAATTTAATCCTTGTTCAGGGAAAACTGAGGAGTAATTGGCAATTTTTGTGGATCATTGAGAATTCAAGTCTGGAAGAATTCACATAGCACAAGGATTCTACTCTTATTTTCTTTTGACCAGTGCCATAGCTGTATGTGCATATATGATGGACTGTGTGAACAAGCATGTGTATGTGTGTGTGTAGCCTCACTTCCATGCTACATAATAATTTGTGGTATTTTGATTGTTTTGTGGTCCCACAGAGCACATTCCATTGACCATACACAAAAAAAATGATAAATAGCATTCACAAAATATTTTCTGCAAGCACTCTTCACCATACATCTAATAAAAATCAGTAATGGATTTCCCAATCACAGTTTCTGGAAATAAACTCAGAAGCCAAGAACATGTAACATTTAAAATTTGAGAATTCCAAAGCTAAAAGTGAAACCATCCAGCCATCCCTGTACTCAAAGCAAGAGAAACCCATACAGTGAGTACCAACTGCTCACACATAACACACAGCACACAGGGGCAGAATCAGAACCCACCAGCCACCACTTCTCTCATCTCCTGCCTTCCAGGAAAATGTCCTTGTTCTGCCTTTTGATTTTATTCCAGAACTATTTACCTGTCTATTCCATCATCTCAGTCTGGCTGGAGGCTTCATTAAGGAGAAATCCTCTTCCAGTGCTAATATGAAGTACTTTACAGTGTGTAGTTCATCCCTAGGGCCAGATTCACTTACTAGAAGTTCTAAACTAAACTATTTCAATCAGGTCACACCATTCAATACTGGATTCAAATATATATTTACTCAATTAGAAATGACATACATTTTTGGGAAAGAGCTTAAGCTTAAGAAGCATTTTTAATTTTCCCAATACTAGGGTTGATTACTACTAATAATGCTCATAGTGATTACCCACCCTCTCTGGATGGTTCCACTGCCCAGTGTTCCTTCAACCCATAGAACAAACTTGGGTTTGGCAAAGCAGAGCAAAAATTTTATTTTGGGCCTGAAGAATGGAGAAAAAGAGTTCATGAACTAAGGCATCTTATGATAGAGGGCAGGGGTTCCTTTTATGAGGAAAGGGTTGACACAGATTATCTTCTTTTGCAAGTGACACCTTTTGCACATGTCATCCTGTTGTCATCTTGTCTTCTTATCATCTTTGGGCTTTTTTTGTTGTTTACCTGTTTATGTGGTCTTCTATCCTGGTTTCTGTTATGTAAGTTCAGCTGGCAAAACAGTTAAGTGAGGTTGAAACCAAGAAAGAGAGTTACTGACACTGTTCCAGATGACAGTGGCTACTCTGGCAGAGTACTGACTAAATGTCAGGCACTCTGCTATATATTTTATGTGAATGAAATCAGTGTGAATTGCTAGGCTAAGCCTGTATATTTTGATTTTAGGAAAGTCACCCAATCTCTCTCTTCCTTGTTCTCTTCTCACTAAAATAGGGATGCTACTACTTGACTTTCCTTAGAGACTGCTGGTGAGAATAAAATGAAATTCTTTCTGCACAAGGCACTTCAATGACTTTTGTGTACTCAGGACATTAAATATTGTATGTTTTTTCTCTTTTTCAAAAAAAAATTCCAAAAACTGACAAGGTAACTTAGTATACATTACTCACTTTATGTTTTCCAGACTTCACAGTTTTGATTGTGTTAGATTTTCCACCTGGAGTAATCTTTCTCCTTTTACATTAAGATGTCTATAAATCAACATTCAATGTAAATATTCCTATTGAAGATTTTCTGATTTTTAAAACAAGGTAACTTCTTTCTCTTCTGAACATTCATAGCTTTTTCATCTCCACTGTGGCAATTATTTTCTTCTTTGAACTGGTACCATTTATGGCCCTCTTTTAATTTGCTCTTATAGAATGTGCATCCCTCAGGACCAGAATGTAAGCTAGTTATATATATCTTTTCTTTCTCCAGATTAGAGAGCAGGACATTAGAACTGTCAATAGTGCTTAAAAGAGAGTGCTGAATGAATTTCATATGATTATTTTTCTTTTTTGACTACCAATTTTGAAATAAAATAGATGAGCTGTTTAATGCAACTACATCCACTATTTGTAGAAACTCCATCATTTGGAAATTGCCTAGGGACCTTAAAGGGTGTTGCCTTTGGAGTACAATCTCCCTTTGTCCTGTGTAGGACCATATTATGAAGTCATTTTGGTCATACAAATGCATGGGAAATATGTTTGGAACTGAGAAGATATGTGTTTTCATTAGTTATGTAAGTTGAGTTTATTACCAAGGTGACATCCCTGCAGAATTGAATGAATTTACACACACACACACACACACACACACACGGGTAATATGCAGTATGGATTTTGTTTCCTTCTCTAAATGTGGATTTAGAGTGTAGTCTCTACAAAATATTGCTTCTTCTTGGGAAATGTGTCTCTTCCGTCCAAAAATTAATCAGTGAAGTTCTAGGGTAAGCCTTGGAAGGTGACAGAAGAGGGTGGGTCATCTTTGCTTTTCACTGTGGACCTGTACTAATGTACTAATTGGAGAACAATCACCAGCCAGGTTTATTCTACAAATACCTATAAGGGATACATTGAAAAGCATAGACTCTGAGAAAAAGGCTCTCAAACACTACATTTGTTCTCTTTGAGGAGAGAGGCATGCCAGGATAGAGGACACAGTTGCTACTTGGATGAAAGCTTGGCTATTACAACTTGTACATTAAAGAGAATAGCTTTGCCTGCAGGTGAGAAAGAGGTATTTGTGTTGAACAAAGTGACATCAAAGGAATAAAATTGGAGCTTTACCTAAGGATAAGCAATAGAGAATGCAACACTTTATGGGGTAAATAAAAATAACAGTCCAGGGGACTTAAGACTTTTCCCAATATGTTTTCCAAGTACATTTTTATTTGAATAATCCCTCTTCCAAATGTGGAAGTGGCCTTTGGCTACATGGGGGACAGAAGAATAGAACGAGTTTGAACTCAGGGATTGTGGGTGAAATTCTCTTTCACATGGTGCTGGTAAGATACTGATAAGTCAGAGCAAAGATACCAGAAAGCAGGCTTCCAGGATGTGTGCGGATTCCAGCTCATCTGTGGAGCAAGCCACTGCATCTAGATATTTGCAATTGCAACTGTGGGTATATTTTACAGCACTGTGACTAAGATATTTTTTAAGGATTCCTCCACACAGCCTAAAAGCAAGCCAAAATAAGGGAAATCTTAAATCTCATTGCTTTAGAGATGTAAATCCCTTCTAGGATATGACACAGAACAACAGAAATTCCAAAGTAAAGAAGCAAGCGAAGCCCTATCTCCACCAACAACAAAGCAACCAAATCCAATGAAAAGCAGAGTCTTGTAAAAGAAAAGGACTATTTTTCATGTTCATGTCTGGAATGTCTGTGTCACCTGTCACTAACCATTCAGCTTCTGTTAAGTATCTTTCTACTTTATCTGGAATTTCAATAAATGTGCTACTTTTGTAAGAAAATCTCATCTATCATTTCATTCCAATGGTCATCCATTCATCTTTTGAACAAGTATCTGTTAGGGAAACAAAAATCAAAACATTGTAACATTGGTTAAAGGCAGTGAAAATGGAATAAGCCGGTAGCTGTTAATCAGATCTCAGACACTAGCAGTTAATCAGATGTTTGAACTGGGCTGTAGAGACTCCTTCTTAACCCACCTTCAAGTGCACTACTTAAACCAGTGTCCAGAAACACTGTAGGCCTCTGGTATCTTCTGTATAACATAACCCTTCTCCAAAGTTTCCCAGAGAATTGAGACCCCACCTGTTATATGATATATGTGACTAACACCCCAAAGTCACATGTGCTTAAAAGTGGGGTTTTGACAGGTGATTGGATTAAGAGGGTTTGGTATTAGAAGGTGGGGTCTGGTGGGCCATTGGGGACTTGGCTTGAAAGGGTGCATCTCCCTCCCTGGTTTCTTCCTTTAGTAAACAGTAATTTAACAAAATGGCATTCCTTTCCCATTGTGTTAAAAACTTAGAGCACTTTTTCAAGGCTGCTTAAATCAGTATTTTTCATATTGCAACTTGTCCTCCCTTCTGCTTCTTGGAGGCTATGCTGTGACCAGATTTTCCTAGCCATGCTTCTATGTCATATTTTTTCTGCCCTGGAGCCAGCAGACTACGGACTGAAACCTCTACAAATTGTGAGGCAAAATAAGCCACTATTGGTTCAAATTGTGAGTGTTGAGTATTTTTTCCCAGAAAGGTGAAAGTGAATAAAACAATATCCAATCTCTTTCTAAAAAGACAAGTTACCTTTTATCAGCAGCAATCACAATCCTTTAACAAAGGTGTGATTTCTAGTACCATATTCCTGTGGTTTGAAGCTATAGTCTTTATTTTGTAAAAACTTAGAGCACACTTTGAAAATCCTTCAAGGTTGCTTGAATCTGTGCTGTCCAGATTACAATTCTAATCACCACATATACATGTCATTTTCTTTGTTCTTGACTGGTTGACTTTATTCTTGTTGGACACATCTTATGGAAAAGAGATCAGGGTTCTAGTCTTATCTCATTATGTGAAACACTCTATATTCATGTTTAATTTAATCTCCCTAATGAAGCTATGATGCTGGTGTTGTTAAATTTCATTTTATGATTGAATTTGCTAAAGCTTGATAGTGTAAGGTAATGTGTGCAAAGAAAGGTCCTACATGGCTGAGCTGATCCTGAAGCAAGTCACCAGTATTACAGAATCCAAGTTCTAAACAGTTTACTACATGCCCTCTGGGGTAGAGTGCTTCTAACTGCAACCCTCTGAGATTTCTATGCTAATCCTGAGAAGAATCAAGAATCAAGGCACTTAAGGAGTTTCTCTACTCAAACATTGTTTCATGTTCTTGGATTTTTCTCTTTAAACAAATTTTTTTTTTCGTGGCACCAGGGACAGAACTCAAGACCTAGCAATTGTGAGGCAGACATGGCACCACTGAGCTAAATTCCTGGCCCTCCTTGGATTTTTCTTTAACTGTTTATAAATCTTTTCATTGATAAAATTCATTTCTAGTTTTGAGCTTTTTGAAAATTTTATATTTTAGGGAGATGTACCTTGAAATTAACAATTATTACATGACCAGATCCAAGAAACTAAGATATGTAAGTCTTTGTACACTAAAAGAGTACAGAAATATTTTCAAAAACTGCAACTAACTTGTTTCAGAATATTCATGTGTTTCATAAATGTTTTCTCTTCTGTCTGCATATTTATTACTATGTAGATACGATGATGCTTGAAATCTTTAAAAGACAACTTTGAGATTCTAACATTGAGGATAATATTTTACTCAAATGGTATAAATCAAAGTTCCACAGTATTTACCTTCAGTTCACACATGCAAAATTCTTGCTTACCAATTTCTTTGGCAATACAGAGGGTCTTGATCTCCTTGGGAAGTGCTAATCAGAGTAAGCTACAGTAAACCTATAAGCAAACAAATTCATAATATGTTGTCAGATAGTGATAAGTACTAGGAAGAAAAATACATCAGAATAAAGGGATAAAGGATGATGACAATTATTTTACCTAAAGTGATCAGATAACTGAATTATTATTTTATTGGTAGCATTGATCTCAGTTAAGTAATTGAGTTCTTTTAAACAGTTATTTCTCAAGTCATAGAGTATAGTATAAAATAAGGGAAAAGAGAAAATTTTGGATTCTCTGAGTAACTTTTATATTTTTGATGTGATTCTACAGGATTTTCAAAGCTCTCACATCTATTTATTCCTGGGTCTGGCCCCCACTCATTTTCTGACTTCTTCAATAATTTGTATTTGTTCTACAAGTAGGACTTTCCTTTATATATATATATATTTTAGAGCCATGTTTCAAACAGGAAGATTCATGACCTTTTTAACTGTAAAATATTATAATGGACTGCTCAGACCTATTCTTGAGCTGAACAAACTCTAAATTTTTATTGTTAGACATTGCTTGTGCATTCACAGCACAAGTACAGTCCAATATATAGCAAAAAGTTCACCCTACCTTCAAAACACCTTACAGACATCTCATAGGACGTCATGTTTTTTTGCTCTAGACTTTTCTATACATATTTGGATCTTTTTGTTCTTTTTCTTCTAATTGAGAAAACATTGAAACTAAGACTGCATGATATGATAGAATATTGTCTTAGACTGAATGTACATTTAACAGAGCTGGAAACTGAGGATCCAACATTGAAGTAACTTCCCTAAGAATGTCTAAGCTCTGGTGCTCTGGGGAGACCCAGGCTGTGATACTTTCTGTCAAATATCTGTCATTGGTTTTTGCTTTAGTCAGCTTTCCATTGCTGTGACAAATAATTGAGACAAATCAGGAAATGTTTATTTGGCTCACAGCTTCAGAAGTTTCAGTCGATGGTTGCCTTTGAGCCTGTGGCAGGAATGGATAACCAAAGCTCTGCTCATCTCATGAAGAAGTGGGTTGGGGGGCCTCAAGGCCACTCCCTCAATGACCTAACTTCCTCTTATTAGGCCCCATCTCCTAAATGCTCCACCACCTCCCAACAGCGCCACAGGCTAGGGACACAGATTCCAGTACAACCTGTGAGGTAAACCTAAGCTGCTTCTCCTGAGTGGGGAAGGCTGAGACCCCAGCCAAGTCGAGCTGAACCAGCAGCCTTGAGAGCACTTCTAGCTGCAGGACTCAGTGCTCTATTCAACCCCACTCTAGGGCTGCAGTTCACATACCAAATTTCCCCTTTGCCTCCAGCTGGAACATAAAAAAAAATCCTTCAGCAGAACTAAGCAAGGGTCAGAGGGGAAGAGGCAAAGCCCATGGGCTGTACTTTTAACTTCTCTAATTGTCTAGGAGGCTCAGGCTGTGGTGCAGCCAGCACTGCTCTCAGAAACTGCTCAGCAGCCAGCTGCACTGGGGACCTCCCTGGTGCTGTGTTGCTATTTTTCCCAGCATTTTGAAGCTGCTATTATTTTGTGGCTCCCTAGGTGTTTGCCTGAATTGTCCCTGAATTCTTTTCTGACATTTTTTTTTCTTCTGCAGATAGAAGAAAAAGAGAGGGCAGTGGAAGGCTTTGGCGCAGGAAGCTCCCTAGGACACTAGCAGCTTCTCTCCCCATGATGTCAGCAGAGGCCCAGGGTGAAGGCTGCTTGAAGAGTTCCTTAGAGCCTACAAAAGGCATGAAGGAAATGGTTTTCCTAACAGGCAGAACAGGGGACTTTGCAAAGAAAATGGACAAAACCAGAGCAGGCATTCAAAGCAGCAGGCAGGAGTGGGAGATCCCCTAGCATTTCCTAGGCTTTCCTTTCTAGTCCTCTTTCTTTTTCCCTTGAGGATGCTAATAGAGTGAATACCCAGAAGTTCCAGGAAAAGCAGCAGTGGCAATTTCATTGAAAAGAAATGTAATTTGGAGAGGAAAAGTAGCTTTTTTTCACTGGTGCATGGTGTGTGTGTGTGTGTGTGTGTGTGTGTGTGTGTGTGTGTATGTGTTTCTGTACAAATGCTTTGCCACATATGAGAATAGGAGAATAAATGCTGTGCTTGGAGCAGAGTCCCCCTGGTACAAGTCCTGGCCCAGCCACTAGTTTTCTGTGACTCCTAGGCAACTCATTATGCTCCTGAGGAGTGGTGTCAAGAAGGTCTGAATCCTTTTTATAAAATAAAGGACTTGACTAATAGACTAATTCTTCACCCATATAATTTTAAGTGAGAGGAAGGATTCCATTTTTAAAAGTCACATTTCAAGATGGTAGGTGGAAAATGACCTTATACATGTAAATGTTACCTCTGGTGGGTGTGCAGTCTAAGGTCCCCAGACTCACGGTCACGGGGCTTGTCTCTCCAACATAGCAAGAGGAAGGGGAGTCAGAACGGAAGACCAGTGAAAAGTGAAAATAACTTTATTGTAGATATTACAAGAGGAAGTGGTAAAGAGCCATCCCAGAGGAGTGGGGGTTCCAGAGCTGTGACACTGCAGCATCTGGGGCTGCGATGTAGTTTTGTGGGGTAGGGGCCCAGTTTCAACCTCTCTGAGCATCAATACTTGATTGATTGGACGTTGGACTTGGTGCTAGGGGTTTGGTCTTGTAGGTTAAAAGCAGAATTTTGAGGGAGGAAGTAACCTACCTAGAGAGGAGTTTGTGTGGGACAGTGTACCTGCACAGAAGATGTTGTCAAACCCACAGACTATCAGCTAGGCTGCTTGCTGAGATGCAGAGGTCCCCTTCTTTCTACCTCTTAAAGGGGCCCAGTTATCTAATCTAACCCTACCTGAGGATCTCAAATGTCTCTATATAAACATAGTAATATGAGTTGACTTGAAAAGCTGAGAAATCATCTCAAAGTACATAAATTTTTGTAGAAACACACACACAGATACGTGCTCATGGTCAATCATTGTCAGGTGCCTGGGGATGCTCTCAATAAAGTCAGCTATGAATCCCAGTTTTATTGACCTTTAACTGTGACCTTCTTAGCTTTGCTTAATCTCTGAAAGACTCACGTTTTCTTCATAATATCAATTGGCTCTAACCTATAACTTTATTATGAGATTTAAATGAGTAAACATGTAAAAGATTCATTCTTTTTTGTCAGAAAGATAAGAACACATGAGTGCCATCACCCAACCTCAGAATCACAGGACTTTTTGAGAATAAATGGAATGATAAGTAGTTAGGGCATTTCCCCAAAGTCATTAGGAGTTTTAACTTATTTTTTAACTTGTTTTTAACACACCTGTGTTGGCATGATCACAGAGAGTTGATTCATTCTCATGAGAAAATGTTAATTGTGTCAATCTTCTTCAATGCTTCTTAGATGACTTTATCATCAGCTTGCAAGTGTCTACTACCTACTAGCACTGGAAAGGACAGAGCAATATTTATATCAACAGGATGCTTTTTGGAGCTTCCTCTTTCCATACTGATATTCAAATATTGTTGATATTTACAGATGCTGGCCCAGAGTATAATAGATGACAGTAACACACCTGGAAAACATAACATTTCTTGTTTGTTGCCTCAGCATTAATTTTTTTGATTGTTGCTTCCAACTCTTAGTGTCTTGCTTTTCTAGAATTTAGAGGACAAGAAGAGTAGAACTTGAGAGATAGTCTGCCATGGTACAGGATTTGCACACTCATAGCAATGCAAATGCTTGCATATTTTAGCTCACATTGCCATTCATACTGAATTAGGCTTTCTGCTTTTCTTTCAGGTAAATGCCTCAGAGCAGATATTCCTCTTTTAACAAGGCAAACCTAGCCATAAAGACTCATGGTCCTCAGTTAAAATGGCATAAGTTGTGAAGTTAGAGTCTCAGGACTTGAGTATTTTCTGCCATTTCTTGTCTTTGTAACCCTGGGAAAGGTACATAATCAGCTTAACTCTGAGTTTTCTTTAATACAATCTGAAGAATATAAATTATGATAAAAATACAGTGCATGCTTAAGTTAAAAATGTACATTACAGTAAGGGATACATTCCCATCAATATCCCTTAAGATATTCTCCCTTTAAAGACACTTATCCCCTCATTATTACAACTTTCTGAAGCAGTTCTGGAAGTATACTTTCCTGTCTTTAGTTGTGCTATTATGGCATGGCTACCTCAGTGTGCTGAATCAACTTAAAATGTTTACCTTTCATAGTCATTTCATTTGTGGAAAAGAGGCAGAAGTCACATGATGTTAGATTCAGTGACTGAGGTGGAAAAGGACACACTGTCATGTTTTTAGGAGCCTGTCCTACCATTGGATGGCATTCAGCAGCAGTAGCAGTCACTGAATGTTTGATCACACCTTGCAAAGCCTCAAAAGAAGACTTCCAGTACTTCTCAGACAGTGGCAAGATAATTGTGGGTTAACTGTGTTCAAAATGGGAGGGAGCATTTTGAGGGGGATTAATGGCAGTACATCCTTTAGTGTAATATATTTTTATTTAAATATTTACCTTATACAGTAAACCCTTGAGTTACAACTGGCCTGACATACAAACAACCTGGGCTATGACCTGCATTTTAGTTTGAATTTATGACCAAAGTCTTAAATTACAACCGGCATCCCAACCACTTGTGTTTCCAGGTTGTCTCAGAAACAGATTTAACCCTTAAAGAGTTCTGAAAGGAACATTATAGCATCCTTTCCTGTGTGAGGTTAGCTGAGAAATCAGGGACTAATGTCTCTCTAAGGACACTGAGATCTGCCTGTGTACCAGAGAGAACTTTAAAGGGTGCATAGAGGAGCCATAGCCTTCATTGACCAACTTGAGTTACAATTTGGAAACAAATTGAGTTCATAAGTCAAGGGCCTGCTGTATTTTGACCACACCTTGTATAATATGTACTTTGTGGTAGTCCCTGCTTTCCACAGAGGATGCATCCCAAGACCCCATTGTTGCCTGAAACAACAGATAGCAGTAAACCTTGTACACATGTTTTTTTCCTCTATACATAGATACTTAAGATAAAGTTTAACTTATAAATTAAGTACAGTAAAAGAATAACAGCAACAACTAATATTGATATGAAAGAATTACAGCAGTGTGTTTTAATAAGTTATGTGATAATGATCTCACTCAAAATATCTATTGTACTGACTGGAGTTGACCTTGGGTAATTAATATAGCAAAAATTAGAACTGTACCTATAAGAAAACACAGATATTGTATATGAATATTGTAAATATTAAATAGAAAAGTCCTGCATGAAACATGCCTGGCACAGTATCCATATCCCAGGCATGAGTTCCGTATCCTCGGTGCATCCCTCCCCACCAAATACTGGTGAATGAAACATGGCTACGCATTGGGACTAACATGTGCCACAGGTCAGCCTTTCCTGCAAGTTGAGGAACCAGACTGAGGGAAAGTGAACATGATCATGGTTTATTTAATTGTTTTATTTTTGTTAGTACCTATTTGCGCTAGATAATGATTACATTCAACTTGAGGAGTTGGTGCGTGTACATAATACATCTTAATTCTTTTTCTACCCCTCCCTCTTCTTCTTCCCCACTCCTTTTAATTTCTTGATTCTTTTCCCATTCGTAACAGATCTATCTCCATATATTGTATTATGTATCTTTTATTTTGCTTTTTATTTATATTTTGGCTTTCTTATATAAAAGAAACCTTGTGATATTTAAGCCTGTGTGTCTGGTTAATTTCACTTATGTTCTCAAGATGCATCCATTTTCCTACAAAGGACTCCTTCACTTTTCCTTTCTTTCTTCTGAAGAAAAGAACATTTGTGTGTGGCTCAGCAGCAATAACTGCTTCTGTAATGCCTCGTGCTGTCATGCTGTGTAACCTCCAGGAGCTTATCTTAATAAAAAATCAGTTAAACAAGTGTCCAAATTAACCAGATCAGCCAATTCTGGAAGAGAGAAAGTTGTTTTTCCCCTAATGAACTGTCCCCTGGATGCAGGCAGTGACACAGAAGTTCAGGAATGTTTATTATCTCAGGCATTTCTGGGAGTTACAATCTTTGTTAAGCCCCACCACAGTGCTCAGGGGGCGGCTTGTGATTCATTAATTCACTATGATGATTTGTCCTAATTACTCTAATTACTGCCTTGTCTCCTCAGACCAGCTGGTGCCCGAAGCAGAGGGTAAGTCACCAGTCATTCGTCCTGTGGCGGCCGCTGAGTCCTGGACACTGGACCTGCAGGAGTCACTGTCAGCCTGTCAGGAGGGTCTCGCTGCTGCTGCTGGACCTGACTTGTCCTTGTTGGAGGTGGTTCCCTGGCCTTAAACATGTTCTCTGGGATCCTGCTATGCACTTAGCCTATTGTCATTTCTCTTCTACTTTTTCCATGAGAGAAGCCTGATCATCGGTGCTCTACCATTTCACAACCTGGTGTTTTGCCAGATCTAGACTGTGTGCTCTTTGTACCTCCAAACTTTTACTTGCCCCTGTCTTCTGAATGGATCTTAAGCCCAGTCTGGTCTCCTAAGAACTGCTGATAACAAAAATGTCTATTTCGTATTACACACTACCAAGTGCTAAGGTGGATATTGACTGCCAAATGCATACTGTCTCTGAGCATCACATGTCCTAGGTCATACACTACAGGTCTCCATGTCTTAGGGAAAAGCTTATATCATCACTCAGGAAGCAGGTGATATGTGGAGACATTGCCAATACCTGGGAACATTGCCTGTTGCTTCTCTTTGTCTCGTGAGACTTTCTGCTCATGTGTGGTGCTTTCATTGGGATTTTCCTTGGATGTCTCATCCTTGAGCTCTTTTGCTGTGATTTTAAAGACTCTGCCCTGGCTGTCTCAACAGGTCACCTTACAATCCCTTATCATGCTTCCTGAGGCCATAGAGTTTTGTTGCACACAGAGCTTGACTTGTAGGGGAAGACAGGTGTGCACCTTCCCAATGTCCCTTACCTCCCTATCCTGCCTGGTCCTTCTCACATCTCTGGCTACATGAGATGTTTTCACAACTCACCTTAAGTAGCACTTGTCTCTTAAGCCCTTTACACCTATTTTCCTGGACAAAAGTAGACTTTGGCAAAATACAGGAACTGTGGCTCATCCTTCAGGCCATGAGTGGACACTTAATAAGATCTATGACATAGGGCCAGGTGAAATGAAAGTAGTGCCGAAAGTCAAGGTATTGAAAGTAAAACAATGCTGGTATTTGAAAGGCTTAACTGCAAAAGAGCCTGGGGTATGTCCTTGTTAAAAATACTTCTCTAAGAATTAACACAACCCTGACTGGTATTCCTTGAGCAATTCCTATCCCTGTTCCTATGAGAAAAGTAACTAAGACACAGAAGAACTTCAGGAGAATGTTGATAGGCAAAGAAAAAAAAATGACCAAAGCTGTCTCAGTTTTCTCCTTGCTGAGACAAAATACCAGACATTCAAAGTTAAAGAGGAAAGGTATATTTAGCTCACAGTTTGTAGAAGTTTCAGTTCATAGTTGGCTGGCTCCAAAGCAGGGTGGCATGGCAGAGGGGCATCACAGAAGAAAAATAGTTCATGGCAGGTAGAAGACAGCAAATCAGTGAAGTAGCAAGCCACAAGTGAGGGCAACAACCCTCTTTCAGTCCTTTATATTCTGTCCAGTCTACAAGCCCTTAGCCAGGTAGCACTCACACCTATGGTGGGCATTCCCATTATTTACACCCAGAATTATACCAAACCAATCAGTGGACTAATTTAATAATAATATGTCCTTATTCCCAGCATCACACACTCTACACCCCACCACCTTTAAAAAGCTTCACCTATGACCATATAAGGCTTTGAAGGTACATCTAAACACAAGCCATACAAAAACAGAAAGAAAAAAATCCTCCTTCTTATATCTATAGATTTTTTGTGAAACACTTGCCCTGTTTATACAACAAAGCAATTTAGAGGTGCAAACAAATCCAAAAACAAAGTAAAAATCAAACCAACAAACAAAAACCCATGAAGAGTTATCTACATGCAAGAAGTTTTTATTTAGTTGTACTTCATTTTCTACCCAACTGAACACTGGCTTGCTGACTCCATTTCACATTGTCAGCTACTTAGTGTTTAATTCACAAGCCCGAGGCTGTTTAGACCCAGACTGATCTCATATGCACCTTGCAACTTTTGAGCTAGACAGATAAGCATGATGGGTCATGGTCAGAGAATTGGATGGTTCAAATTTAAATTCAAATTTTAAAAGAAACCCGAAGACAAAATGAAACTCTTTGTATGCTTGATAAAAACATTTGATATTTATTAATAATGAAGCTTAATGAAATTCGGTTGAACTATTAAACTGTCCAGAGAGTAGAAATTAATGTCAGTTCTTTGAACTTTTTATATAATTATAGTAATAACTTTGACTTTTCTAGACTGCAGCTCTGGGGAGTAATACTGATTAAAAAAACAAAAAACAAACTTCAGGTCACTTATTAGCGTGATGTCTGAGAAATTAGTGCTCTTGATAGAAATTTGAAAGGGGGCCATTGTGGAGGAAGCCAATAAGGAAACAGAAATTTTCTAAATATAGAGGTGGGGTCTTCATGGCTTTTCTTTTCCCTGCAGTTGCAAAACTGGTCATGGCTGAGTCAGGATGCAGATGCCCTGAAGGAGCAGACATAGCTGATCCCAGATTGGTGCAGGCAAACAGGTCCAGGACTGGGACTCAGGGGATACGTGCGCTATCTTGGGTGACCATGGAGGAGTGCAATTTCCTTCAGAGAGTGGAGAGTGGAGGGAACTTGCTTAATAATTATGCTGGGGTAACACGTGAACTAGAACAACTTTTGGTAAATCAGGACCCAAATTCAGCCTCAGACCAGTTTATAATTCTGTCCTCATGAAATTCTCTTAAGCTTCTTGGGTCTCACTTTCCTCTTTTATCCCAATTCCTATCTATGAAACTTCCAGAGCGTTTTGAGAATTAAAGTAGATAATGTGTGAGTGAGAGCTTTGAGATAGGAGAAAATAAGTCATTTGGTAGCATTGTAATGTGAAATGAGTAGGGCTAATTCTATAAACCAACTGTTTTGCTCTTATTGTTAAAGGAATGAATATTAATTGAGATAATACTTTGAATCATTCTGCAGCATAAGGTGGCAATAAAAGCTAAATGGTCAGACCTTAGGTTTCTATCAGTAGTTTACTAGCATTATTTGCCTTTTATTATTTTCCCTATAAAACGATGAAGATTTAGGCATAATGGCAGCATTCAAACTTAAAAATTATTTATATTCCTTAAAAACACGCTATTAAATGTCCTAAACTTTTCATCTGAATGAAATCCCAGTGTAAGCACCTTTAGTATTTATAATACCAGCTGAATGAGAATGAAACTAATTTACTAATGTAGTGTTTTTTAATGACACATTATTATTTCTTTGTGGCTGCTTATGAGTACTGAGAAAAGGAATAAGGACTGAGGTTGTCCCACCCCTCCCCTAAAAGCATACATCATCATCTCATGTTTTATAAGGGCCTGATATGAGGGCCAGTCCCTTCCAAATGCTTAGCTAAATAAACTTCAGGGCTAATTTGAGGGGTATGAGATTTAGCAAGGAGCCAAAGGTTAAACAACAAACAAGAAAAGGAGCAAAGTGGTGAATCAGGCTACACTTCCTTGATTCTCTTCTCTAGTCCAGCACTGAAACCCACTTCTGTCAGGAATCTGGGAGTAAGATGGAAGACAAGGTATTTTTTTCCTGCCTAAATTCTTTTATTGGTACATTTTAGGTATACAATACATTTACATTTATCATTGGGTGCTTGTACCCTTACATGATGTATTTTGGTTCTTATTTTATCCCAATTCCCTGTGCTCCCTTCACCCCCTTCACCCTTCCCTATTTACAAAGACTTTGTTTCTGTTTTTCTCCTTTTCTACTCAGCCATAAAGAATGAAAAACTAGAGACATTTATAGCTAAATGGATTCACATTGAGGCGATACACTTAAGTGAAATAAATAGGACACATATGTGTAAATACTGAATAGTTTCTCTAGTGTGAGAAACTGAAAGTGTAAATAAGGATTGAAATGATTAAAATGAATAATTGATAAGAGAAGGTATTTTTAAATTGATGTGAGAAAGGAGTTTTCTAGAGTTTCAGGATATTTTGCATGTATGCTGTTGTGTGCCTAAAACCAGAACCGAGCACAAGTATGAGACAACTATCAAAACCAGTGGACCCAGGGGTTGATAATTGTCTATAATAATCTTTCAGTAATACCTATTGTAACAGTTCATTGTGGTGTCAACTTCAATAAAAATGCCTAGAGGATGATTGGAGCACAGTTCTAAGCATGTCAGGATTGACTTACTGAAGGAAGGTCCAACCTGAATGTGGTTGGCATCAAACAATAGGCATGTAGCCTGGGTGGTATAAAAAGGGAAAGAAGGAAATCTTCCTATTTGCTTCTTTGGAGGAGGTCCAGTTTTGTCTTTGGACAATTGTCTCCAGGCTTTCAATGCAGAATTTTCAGCCTTCTAGTGGTAACCCTTTAGCTTCCCAATATGGATTTTCCTTGGACTCTGCAGTGAGCGCCAGGCATTTGACTTTTTACTGGATTCTCAGGCTTTTAAATGCATAGATAGTCCTTTTGCATTCTTCCACCTCTAACTGCAAGTAGCCATTTTAAGCTATATTAGTTACTTCCTTGTTGCTGGGACAAAATATCTGACACCCACACATTATAGAAGAGGCTGATTTGCCTCAGAGTTTGTAGAGGTTTCAGTCCATAGTTGGCTGGCTCCAAGGCAAGGTGCATGGCAGGGGCCATCACAGAGGTGAAATAGTCCATGGCAGGGTAGGCAGGAAGCAGAGGGAAATCAAGGGAATAGAAAAGATATATACTTCTAAACCACACTGCCAGTGACCCACCTCTTCCTACCAGGCTTCACCTCCCAACATCACACACAGGTATAAACCCATTAGTGGACTAATCTAATATTATATGCCCATGATACAGTATCACACCCATGATCCAGTCACCTCCCAAAAGCCCCACCTGTGAGTGGATGAGGCTTTATGGGACATCTAGATATAAGGTATAACATAAGCCTAACTTGTAAATTCTTTATATATCCTAGATGTATAAAACATTAAATTAATCCTGTTTATTTAGTGAATCCTAACTGATACATTTGCTAACCTGAATATGTAATTTCGTAAGATTCACTCATCAAAATTGACTTAGCTTAAAAAATAGATCTAAACCTGTCTTCTTTTAAAAAATCATCTCTACTTTAAAACAAAACAGATTTAGTATGCTATTTGACTTTGGACAGGTTTCACATGCTAATTCTGTACAGATCATCAATATTTAAATGGGCAGATATTCCATTTGAGAATAGTTGCAAAAGAGAGAATCATCAATATTATATTTCAAATCAAATAATTTTCACTTGACATATGATCTCTGCAATACTTTTAAAGACAAAATGAGCTTCCATTTACAAATCAGAGAACTGTAAAAGATGCAGCTTACAAACCCCTAAGACAGTGGCCATCATTTGGGAAAGCCAAAGAAATGTAAAGGCCCCTGGCTGGGCTTGTTTTCAGGAAGTGAAGTTGCTCAGTGGGAGGTTGTGTCTGCCTTTTCCTCAGTAGGAGGCCCGAGTGTGTTAATCTTTAGGCACTGGAGGATGATGGATGCTAGCAGGCAAAGACAAAGGCACCCTGCTATAGTAAAAGGGCACCAGCCAAACCCAAGTATCCACAGGTGATCATGAGAACAAGGCCAAAGAAAGCCCTTCAAAAGATGGAGCACAGGTAGACAGGTTCTGAAAGTGCATACTTCACATCAAAGCAGCGCCTGGGAATGCTTAGCTAGCACTTATTTTAAGGCAAGCATTCATATCTTCTCTATACTTTCTTCATTTTACTTTTACTAGAATCCTATGAACAAAACACTTTTATAAATGATAAACTACTGAAATTCCTGGAATAAAGAATGATTAAAATTGCTTGCTTATTGTGACAGATATAAGCAGTGATATAGTAAGATATGACCCCTTGTAATACTAGGTTTAAATATTCTAAATTTTTAACTCTTGTACAAAGACAAATGTTTTAAAACTTAGAAGATTGAAGGAGTTTAACAGTTACTAAGGAAGGAAAATGAGCCAGAAATGGAGCAAATATTTTTCAGCATTTATCATAGCCTTAACAAGTTTTTAAATCTATTAAAACGATTGTTTCAGTATTTTCTGATTTTTTTCATTCAAGTGTAGACAAAGAGGCTCAGAAATATCAGCCACCTCTTGAGTGTTACTCCACTAATATAATGGTGAGAGAGACTTTACACTGCTGATTGAAAGGTAATATTGTCCCCACTTTTTATTTTAATTTAATTGTTTTGATATTGAGACTCAAACTAGAACCTTGTACATGCTAGGCAAGTACTCTCCAACTGAGCTACATCCCTAGTCCTCTCTTTACTCTTCTAACCTCATGAAATATGAGTCTGTAAAATGAGAGAGCAAGGAGCAGAGGACTCAAAGCTCTCCATGAAGTGTCTGTGGCGGTGGCTGCTTCCTCCTCCATTCTCCTTTTCTGCATAGCAATTTGGGTAGCCCTCTGGCTCTTTTCTCCTGAACAGGCTGTTAAACATGTTTATTGTCTGACCAACAAAAGGTATCCATGCTATGCCACTGACAATATTACAAACACATTGGTCTAATAAGATGTCCTGTACCTGAGGCCCATTGGTTCTGTGTGGTATCTCCAATAAAGGGTGTTGAGATCCAGCTTTGCCTGAGTACAGCCATCTTGCTCATAACCACCATTTTTCCTACTAGGTGACCCTGGCATGCATTCCAAACCCATCAGATAAATACAATCATTAAGATACTAGAGAGTTTTGTGCTTTGTCTGGAGAGTTTCTTAAATAACATTTGATATGTTAATAGTTTTTGAGAAAGCCCAGTGTTACAGTATAAATCTAAAATGACCTCAAAAGTCTCCTGTGTTTGGAAGGTGATTAGATCATGGGGCACTCTTAGGAATGTAGCTGGTTGTGCTGTTAAGAAGTGGGGCCTGGTCAGAAGAGGAGCCTTACTGGGGGCTTGACTTGGATGGATAATTCCTCTCTTCTCTCTGTTTCCTAGCCAGAAAGTGAGCAGCTTTCCTCTGAAGCAGTCCCTTCCACTATGTTTTTTCTGCATTTGAGTCTGCCAACCATGAATGGAAACTTCTAAAAGCTGTGAGACAAAATAAACTTCTCTTTCTTTAAGCTGTATTGTGTCTCAGTGATGAGGAAATTGAATAAGACCCTCAGAAGCTTTCTGGTTGGTCACAGCCCACATTTCACTACAGTAGATCAAAGATTCCTTCCGTTTATTTTGGCAGGCAGAGTCCTCCTTTCTTTCTTTGGTTTGAAACATGGTTCTATTAGTCAACCCCTTATTAACTGTGTTTTGTTTTGTGCCATCCTAGATTTGTCCATCTTTCTCTTTGGTCTTTTGGTATTTTCTGTTTTTGGTTCTATTACATCATTTTTTTTTTTCAAAAGAGAAGCAATGGTTTTCTAATTCAATGACATTTCTAGACATGTCTTTCTAGATCAGGTGTGGTGAGCTGCACATGGGCATGTCTTCCACCACAGCATAGCAGAGACCACTTTAGGGTTATATTTTCTACTCTAATATTTGAAAATATCCAAGATATAACTTTTCTGAATTGAGTCATCTCTCTCAACTTCACAGCTAATATGCCAGATTCCCCAAACCTGCTCTTCTTGGTTTCTGATTTTTGCCTTTGAGAATTGAAAAGGACAAGGAAAAGTCTGGTCTCAACACAGATATCTCTGAGCATAAAGCCTCCTATAGTATCTCCATTAAGAGAATTATGGATAAAAATACATATTTTTGATTGCTGAGTTTTTTCATGAAGGTCGTTAAAGATAGCCAGTGAAAAAGTACCATAAATACAGAAAAGCAGTGTAACATAAACAACATTATTGTTTCATGTAGTAAATTAATCTCCTCTATGTAATAGCCCTAAAAACTGTTTTAGAATCTACATATGTAGCAGATTCTTTAAAATATGTAGAGTCAGAAACATTTTCTCTAGAAAATATATAGAAGAGAGTCAATACCTTGATGATTCTCTACCGCAAAACTGCAAACTCATCATGGTAAGGGACTCCCTGTCCATTCTTCTTTCTTACATTTGACTTCCCAGTAATCAATAAGAACAGTCCATTAATGGTGCAGCTGGTATGCAGAGAATACGCTATATCAAAACATTTGAGATGAAGCTAATGAGAGCATGTGAGAAAGGGAAGAGGGCTGAACTGATGTTGAAACTAATTTATTTCATTAGCTAGCAGTAGACATAAATTGCAGTGTAATGGAATTAATCATTTAAAATGGATTGTTCACTTAGAAGTTATAAAAATACCAACATTCCACTTGCTGCATTTTTTTTTACTGCTGGATCAATTTAGTTTCAAGGAATTTACTTTTAAACCATAATAAGTAACATATAACCATGCTTGGAGCAGGAATGATATGGGGCAGATAGGTCCTCCTGGGCAGAAGGACATAATTAAGTGAAAAAACTGAGCATATTAGAAAGGGGCAGTGGATGACTTTCTAGACCTCATGAACCAGGCAGAATAAATTTCTATAAGACTTCTCCTAAAATCTTATCCATTCAGAGCCATGCTGAAAGTACTAGGCTATTAGAATTTTTAGAAACTCATACTACTAATATTAAACAGCAGATTTTGAATTTAAATTGACATCTCTCAACCAAAAACTATCATTTACTCTACCATAAGCAAAATAAATAGTAATACTAATCTTCATTTTTTAGGAAAGGACTAAAATGCCGTAAAACTCTAACTCACTTAAAATGTGTAATTGTTGATACAAGGACTTTAATGGTATTTACTTTCTATTATCTGATAAAAGAATTTGTTAGGAAAAGTAATCATTAAGACTTTAAAGAAAATTTTAATTTCAAAGATAGATTTTAATTTTAGAAATATTTATTTAAGAATTCTAGTTTAAAAAGAATTCTAATTTTATCATTAAAACAAGTACCCCAAATTATTATAATAGATAATATTTGAGCAATGCAAATTTGTATATTTGAAATTTTATGTTTAAAAGAAAAAATGCTTCTGAGTATTTAAACTGTATATCTTTTTAAAATATTCAAATTTTTATACTTTTATCAGTTCAAACTATACTGAATAAGGTTTTACTGTATTAGTGAGTATATTATAAAATAAATGTGTACCTATGTTATGTTAATATTCCTATACTGCATCATATTTAGCATTGTTCTTGTGGTATATTTTGTATTTTGGATTGTTGATAGGATTGATATAACAATAAATCTGATTCAATCTTAATATTTTCTAAAATGCCAGATACCATACCATGGCATTATCCCATTACATTTGACTTGACTACTCATATATTCATAGGTTTATTTTTGTGTTAAAAATTTAGTATTACATGTTGCTTTGTTTTTGTCTGAAATTTTCACATAAAGTCTTAAAACTGAGTATAAAGAAGTATTAATCTGAAATGATTCATGAACTATGTGGCAAAACTTAAATTCAAGAAAACTTAAAAAATAAAAGATGGTCAAAAATTCCTGTGACAGATTTGACCCAAAGTCCTTTCACTACCTTTGGTATATAAGATCTAAAATCTTTTCTCAGAAGCCTTGAGTATGGGATTATAAATCCAGTGTTTGTGAGAAAGGGACTGCCTAATTCATTATTCTTGGCAGTGGTTCAGAGGGGTTAAATTATTCCACATGACAAAATATGTGGTTAATTTACGACTTGAACTCAGGATTCCTGGCTCCAAGTCTAGCTCTTCCTCCTGTACAACTACAGCTTGTGATTGAGAAAGGGCTTTGTGTGCTATTCTATTCATAGATGAAATGAATTTTAACCTCAAATGTTTCAAGAAATTATGGTAAGATAGAAAAGGCAAGAGAGCCAATATCTCTAGGTTTTAGTCAACTATAAATCATTATTTAATCTTCACCATGATTCTTTTCCATGAATATTTAACCATTTTCTATGTGAACAAACTGTCTCAACAAGATGAACCCACACATGTGAGATCATATAGCAGGTTGCTTATGGCACTGGAGTGTAATCTGTGATCTTTCCAATCAATGGTCTTCAACAGTGGGATTTCCAAATGGGATAATTTTTATCTTACTTATACTTATTTTTAGCCACAAATAAGTACCACATAGGGGAATGTGTTTACAGTTAGGAGCTATAAGTTTATGCAACTGTATCCTACTGATTGATAAATAAGATGTTATATTTAAATAACCTGAGCTCTTTTCAAAAACAGTACTAAATGAATTTCACTGCATGCTCATTTTACATAGGGAATCACAAGGAGCCTTCAAAAATCAGCGTATTTGTGGACCAGAAGAACGTCCAACTACCAGAAGTGGGGATCAGGTGAGAGAGGAAAGATGTCTAGGGCACAACCAGAAGGTTATGGCTGATCTTGGAGTTCCTCCAGTACATGATCAATCTTAGAATTTGAGGGTGTCATAAACATTGCACCCTAGGTGCCTTGCTTTCTTCACTGTTGTTCTGGCCCTACCAACAACAAGAATTTACCCCAGGGCTTTCAAGCACATTTGTACACAGCAGAGGATCAATGGGAAAGCAAAAACTGATGTGTGTTTTCTCTAACACACACACACACACACACACTCACCTGAAACTCCCAAGTCCCTACCTGTGCCCAAGTCCATCCTCTCCAGTCCCCCATAGTACTTTTTGCTCTTATTTGGTGACATTGAATCTGTCATGTTCCTTCCATCTTGGCCCCTGATGTCTTCAAATTAGCCTCCCCAATGATCAGTCTCTATGTGCATCATGACAAGGATGTCACTGTTCCAAAGTCTGTTTGAAAAAAAAAAAAAGAGGAAAATGGAGTTCCATACAGCCCAAGTGTGAAATGTAGAATTGTGGAAAGACTTGTAAGCCAGGGCCCACCATAGGCAGGACAGGACAACAGGGCCTCAGAGGTCAACAGGAAGTTCCATCTGGGTGAGGAACCAAACATCAGATGAATCAGCAGACCCACAACAGCTACAGACCTAGAAGCAAAGGTGTCTGCCACCAGAGAGAGCAGGGGACCTGTGAATATTGCAGGTTATATCCAGTGAGGACACATGAATCATACTGGTTGGCTTGGATCAAAGCTAAAATTAGAGTACAACAAATGTCCTTGAACCCATCAATCTTGTATAAGCCTTTCTTAAATAAGATATAAATGGTATCTAATTTTAGAAGCCAAGAATAGCTTTATAAATAGGGTTGCCAGATTAAATAAAAGCTGTCCATTTAATGTTGAATTTGAAATTACCACTGAATAATTTTTGCATAAATATGTTCCACATATGAGCCAAAATTATACTAAAATCATATCATAAATTTAAGTATAACTAGGCATGCTATACTTTTATTTGTTAAATTTATAACCCCATTCATAGAGGAAGTTAGAAATTCCCTTTTCTACTACTTTTAGGATAAAATATTCCTTGCTAAAAGCTGATGGGGGGAAGAGAAAGGCAGAAAACTTGGCCACGTGAGTTATTAGAGCTACAGCTCCTTCTGCAAAATGGGCATAATGATAATAGCAACGCCTCTTCTGGGTGTCCGGGGCATAAATGATATAATACAAGAAATGCTGACAACATCCCTGCTGTGTAGCAAGTGCTCAATAAATTTCAACCACTATTAAAGTCGATGTTCCATGAAGAAAAATATGGGTGAGTGAATCAATAAATTGATTTTGGTGAAACAACATACCATGAGAATTTGGTAATATTCATCACAATTTACTTCCTACTTGAATCTCAAGATCTGTCCTATTCTGTATGAGAGACAATCAAACTACAGTGGCAGAGCAGGTTGTCCCATGAGAGTTGTGTGGAAATGCTATCTTTTCTTTTTAAGGTGAAGCAGGAAAGCTTTGCAAGCAGCATTTGTGCCTTTGACAAATGGGAGGCTGACAACACCTACAAGTGGTTGACAAGTACAAAACAGCATTCAGTAGGTAGGTGCTGGGAAAAGGAAAACAAGTCTTACGTACTGCTGTATGGATTGAGTCAGATTTTAAAGGACTGAATAACTCTCTGTATGGGAATTAAGAACATGAGGATCTGCCAGTAAAATATGTTATCCTTTCTAAGACAGATTGTTTTCTAGAGCTTTCTTTTGCTTCGACCCAGTGTGTGGGATTGTATTGGAAAAATATCCCTAGAAAATATAATTCACCAGATTTCAATGAAAAACATTTCCTTTTTGTTATAAACATTTAAATACTCCTTTGTGTGCATCAGAAGTTATTGAAATCTATGATGTACCTTTAATATATTCCTTCCTGTAGAATATAGGTATGTTTTCTGAAGACTTATTGAAAAATGAGAGTCTCACATAAAATGTATTTCAGATCATTTAACTTTTTTATCTTCTTTTATGATCTAATGAATTTTATTCATTCTAGCAAATCCTACTAAGCCTAAGTACTTTAGGATTAAGAGTAAAATGCTGAGTATATGAATTAGGGTTAATAAAAATATCCAATATATATTTGCATATTCAAACACTGTCACTTAAGTGAAATGATGTAGCTCAAAGGTGGAATGTAGATAAATTGAATGATTTTTTAAAAAAATTTAATGTCCACAGAAATCAGAGCTGGCTGGTTCTCTTGTAAATTAAAGTTGATCAAAGTGACACAACTCCCCAGAGGATCTTATCTTGAGACATTAAATCAAGTGCCTGTGATTGTATTTTTATAGCTCTATTCCATGGTGTAACCCAGTGAAAAATTAAGGCAAGT
Organism: Heterocephalus glaber; assembly: GCF_000247695.1. Next base: position 22,363,753 of record NW_004624732.1, on the reverse strand, counting down.
TTATGGAAAGTAGCAAATCTTCCTCAGATAGATTTCAGTTTCAATTGGCTGGATTTTCTAGTGATTACAAATATGAAGGGGAAAAGTTCCACAATAATGTATGAACAATTTAATTACCTAAAATGTAACAAAATTTCATAAGTAGAGTAGCTACAGGGAAAAAGGAAAATGCAGGCTGTCAGACTAAATATGCAATCTAAGATGTGCAATCTGTGTATGCCCCGTGGGAACTCTATTTGTCTGCAGTGGACAGTGGAATCATGGACAAGAAGTGTTTGTGATATGTTCCTGTTCCTCCCATCCTTGCACAAACAGGCACAGCCCAGAGAGTAGGTATGTTGAAAAGTTAACCTTGAAGTCAAAGTAACCTTGAAGTGAAGAAAGGGTAAGCAGCTATTTGTGGTAGAGCATGCTTGTAATCCCAGCACTCTGGAGGCTGAGGCAGGAGGATTGCAGTGAGTTCAAGGCCAGGGGAGACCCAGTCTTACAAAACACAAATGATAGAAAGAAAAGAAAGAAAGAAAAAGGTAGAATATCAGATGTAAAGAGAATGTTTGAGACGCTGTTGGCATAATCTGTTATGAAGGAATCAATCCCCAGGCTATGGTAGTCCTAGCTCATATGGAGAGAAGTAAAGAGAGTTGAGAACCCAAGGGCAGGGGAACCTCAGGTGAAAGACTTAGAAGAGGACAGTGAAATGCACAGTACACATGTAGTGTGACTATTGCAACAGAATGAAGAAGATATAAGAAAAGGAGGGGTAATGGGAAAGATGGTGACGTTTGTTGTTCACAAATAAAAGGTGAGGTATTTGTGATAACACTAGTAATAACTCCTAGCAAGCACTGATAATTACAGGTAATCAGATTGTCAAAGGTCACTCAAACAATGGCAAGTGAGTAGAACAAATGCAATGAGTGGAAAACAGTGCACATGCAAGAGGCCTTGCCTGTAATTTTCCACATACAGCTCCACTGAGCTCTGATGTGTACAGAGTGGCTGACAACTGTACACAGCTTATAGAAAGGTAAACACAGGGAGATGCTGGTGCCAAAGTTTAAACTCTCAGCAATTTTGTAACTTGGTCATTAGAAACAGCTATTATCAAATACTAAAATGTATACAGTTAAAATATATGTTATATTAAAAATAAAGATAATACACACTGTAAATGCACCACTTTTTATGTTTTTATTGTAGAAATCACTGCAATTTATACTTTTGAGGCTACTGACACCTATTGCATCTAAGCTGTGGGAAAGCTATAATCTTGTGCTACTGTGTTCCTCTTTCCAGCACTTTGTTCAGTAGCACTATCTTGGTTGCTGGAAATAATACCAAGACAAGCAGCAAGTGTTTCACATCAGGGTCTTCGTTCCCCAAAGAACTGGCTGTTAAATATTTACCAGTACACTATTGATTAGGTAAGAACTTCTGGAACTGACAATAGAATAAAAGTTCATTCCACTAACAATTATGGAATAAAAAGTTCAGTCCATAATATAGAGAGTTAAAAATTATGTTTTACCTAACTCAGTTTCTGTTGATCAATAATTCTGGAAAGACACAGCTGGACAGTTCTGGCTTGAGGTCTGACATGAAGTTGCATAGCCAGAACTGGCTGTGCCTCTCTCTCTCTCTGCATGTTGTCTTCTCTGAATGCTCTCTCTCCGTGCCTTAGTTTGGGCTTCCTTAAGACAAGATGGCCTTCTGCTGACTACACCTTTTGTATGGTGTTTCAGGGCTCAAAAAGCAAGTGTCTTAGGGAACAATGTGGAAGCTACACCTCATTCCCTTCACTTTCTTGCCTCCAAAGCCACAAAATCATTTCCACCCTAAGTACTTTATTGAATACAAACAAGTCACAGTCTGTCCAGACTCATAAAGGAGAGAAACAGACTTCACTTCCTAAACAATGGAGTACAGAGTTTAAGAACACATGGGATTGGAGCTATTTGGGGGCTTTCTTTAGAAAATACAATCTGCTACAGAGCCCAATTCACAAAAGACTCAGAGAAAAACAACTACACGTAGCTACTACCAGGATAGATCCTGTGGAGGATACTTGAGGATTGTTGGGGTCATCAAGCTGAGAGAAAGTGTTCAGACACGAGTTAGAATGTTCTTTTCAAGCTTTAATCTATTCCTTGTATGAGACGTTGCCCTCATCTGGTCATTTATCACATTTATTTTTTCTCCTTTTATCATTGCTGTTCTGTATGTGTAGTTTGTATGCTTGTTTGTTTCCTGTTGTCCTGATTAAAACTTTTATTTCTCTGGTCAGTGTATTTATGCCCCATCCAGCCACACTGCTTCTGGTTTTCTGGTGACAGGATTGAAAAATAAAATGCCCTTCTTCTCCAAGCTCTAACCCTTCCAATGTGAACAAGACATCCAAAAATAAAAAAGAAGGAAATTCTGTGCAGTTGAAATGGATACTGGAACTTGAATAATAAAAGGAAAAATTTTAAAAAAGTTAACTGATAATTTGAAATAGGAAGAAATGGTCCAAAGTGGTAGGGGAACTGGGAGGGGAAGGGGAAAGGAAAGAAGGGAAAGGAAAAATTGTGGGGAAAGGAAAAATTTTGAGAAAAGGAAAAAATGGAAACAAAGACTTTGTAAATAGGGAAGGGAGCACAGGGAATGGGGAAAATATAAGAACCAAGATACATCATGTACAGGTACAAGCACCCAATGATAAATGTAAACGTATTGTATACCTAAAATGTACCAATGAAAGAATTTAAGCAAAAAAGTTAAAGTTAATAACTATCTGAGACAGGCCCACATTTTCAGACTTCTGGAAATTGTTTAAGAAAATTACTTACATGTTACTTTAAAAATTTTTATAACTGAGAATACAGTAATAGAAAACTTGCAGGCAGAAATAAGAATCTATAAAACCTCTTTAGCTATACTGCGAACTTAGCAAACATTTTGAGAATCAGCCAAGTGCCAGGTTCCACGCTAAGTTTTTGAGACAGAGCAGAAGTAGGATGGAAACAAGCAGCTGGTGGGGACTTAAAATATAGGTTGAAAATTAAATGATACTGTAGATCCTGCCAATTATAAACTCACCCTTTAATTTTGGAGATGTGACAACTTTTCACGGGAATAGAAAGGCTAAAGAAATATGAAGGTCAGACATTGCCACAGTGTAAAAATGAAATACAGTTAAAATTGCAGGCTTGTTCAGCAATATACAGGTTGTCTAGTTGATCATGAGCATTAGAAGATTAAATATCTCAGACTTGGTTACATATTCTAAGCTGTAGTAAAAATACTCTGTGCCAGTGATCTTTAAAAGTGGATTTTTCTTGGAAAAATGGGGCAACTCTAATAAAAATATTCATGCACTGGTACCAAACTAATTCACTTACATCAGAATAGCTGGGTGCAGGGCCATCAGATCAAACTTGTCAAGCTTGTTGGGTTATATCTAATGTGCAACCAGCACTGCGAACTCTCGACCTAACCAAATTATTTCCACATTCCCTTTGATTGCCTTCCCATCTGCTGCTCTACTGCCTTTGGAGAGGTGCCCCCTGGTTACCCGTGTTTTGGAAGAGAGTCCCATTTTGGGAGTCTGAATTCTCAGGAACTGTGTTTTTCAAACTTCAGTGCACATTGGAGTTCCCTGGAGAACACTGAAGAACAGTCCGGCTTCAGTGCTGCACCCACCTCCACCTAAGTTTTGGTTGAGTTAATAAGAGGAATGGCCCGGGAAGAATAATGTTTACTACTCTGTGAATGACTCCAGAGTGTGATGAAACTGAGAAGCATTGGATGAGAACATCTCAGTGATAAAGATCTGACTCTGAAGTCAAGTGCAATTTAAATTTCAAGGAATTTTTAAACTGAGAACACAAACAGATGACTTCAGGTGGAGGCAGTGAAATGAATGAGAGAAGGAGGTCAGATGGGGACGGAGGGGAACTGCAGAAAGCATGTGCATGCATTCCATCCAGCAGAAGCCATCTGGAATGTGGTTAGATCGATCTCTTTTTCAAAGGATGCAAAATATGTATCGTATTTTTATGTGCAGCTTGCTAATTTTTAAATTTTGGCAACTAATTCATTTTATTGAAAAAATTGAAGAAACTGAAGAAAACCTGCCTGTGAGCTGGATTCAGCAAAAGAGACTGACAGTTTATGAATTTTAAAGAGAAGACTCGTTCTTGTTGGTATAAAACATATTCTAGCTTTTGCAGGAGCTCTTTCCCAAAAGTTCCTTTGTCTTTGCTCCCATGGGAATATGACAGTACTGCTTTCTGGCTGCTTATAAGCACATGAAGGAATTCTCTGCTATGTTTCTAGCTTTATCCCCGGTGCCAACACAGGGCAGGTATCAGGGTTCCAGCAGTGTATCACCACTTTGAGGAATAGGCGTTAGTCCATTAGTACTGTATACAAAAACCACCCAAACCAAATTTTGTAGTACTTGTGGATTCATGATGAGTTAATTAACAATTTCCTCACTTCCCACTGAGCAGACTGAGTTGAGGATTAGCTTCTCTCAGTAGATTACACATTAGAGAGAAAAATGTCAAACAGCAAAATGAAACGGAATGCTAAGTCTTCCCACACAAGCATCTCCACTGTACTAATGAGCTAGCTTTTCTGTCAGTTTCACAACTAGAAGATGACCTAAGAATAAGGCAGAGATTTCCATTGGAAGAACTTTAATTTGCTTCTCAATATACAGTAAAAAAGTGGGTCAATTGGTACTTATAAAAGTTATTTTAGTTCAACTGTATTTTGAAAATAAACTTTGGAAAAGTTATTCTCCTTATTTTAGATGGAGATGAAAAAAGCTTAATTTGAAATACTTTTTCTTTTACCGAAGTAATTTCTCTTTGCTATTCTCAGTTCATATATCTCACTTTTTCACAGTCACCTCTTGATGTTCTTCTCTCTCTTCATCCAAAGCAGAGTTTTGATCCTCTGTTTAGAGTCAAGGATCTGCAGGAGCAGGCATGGGAGACACGGATGAGGGCTGGGTTCAGACCACTAAGTTCTGCATGATGAAAAACCAGGGAAGAACACATGTCCTTTCTTAGCAGGTACACTAGCTCTGCATGTAAGTCAGCCTTCCAGTGGTATGACCCAACACCAGAGATACCCAGTTTATAGGGAGGAAAGATTTGTGCAGGCTTTCTGAGGTTCAGTTCACAGTGTGTGGTCCCTCTGTTTTGGGCCTGTTGTACAGTGCATTATGACACAAGCATGTGGTGGAGAAGAGTTGCTTACCTCATGGTGGCCAGAAAGCAGACAGGAGGGACTGAGTTCTCAGTATTGCTCAGCAACCTCACCTCTTCCCACTAGGTCCTACCTCCTAAAGTTTCCACCGTCTCAGCTGGGCACCAAAACTAGTCTACGGAGAGAAAATATTTAAAATTGCCGATGGCACTGAGACAAACAAGGAGGACCTCAGAGATGCCAAGGGGTTGAGCATATGAACTGTCAGGGCCAATGAACATTGGCCAAGCAGTTATTTTAATAAATAGAAGAAGATGTGACTGAAACAAATGGTAAGTGTTTAAATAAAAATTACATTAAAAGACCCATTGACATTAATCTCACTTGAAATATTCTTCCTTACTGCAAACACATTTAACCCATCTGCCAACTCTTGCAGCAATTCTGAAAGTTGCTTTTCTTGAGAGCCTTTACTTGTGCGGTTATGGCTGTCTTCATATGCTGAATCGACTTAGAAATGTTTACCTTTCCCAGTCATTTTGACTTTGGAGAAGAGCTAGAGTTGCAATGTAGCAGGTCTGGTGAATAAAGTCGATGAGGACACACCATGATGTGTTTGCAGGCCTGCCTTTACATTAGGTAGTGCTCAGTAGCAGCACTCATCATAAATTATTTTTATCATATCTTGTAGGTTTTCTAGAACTTCTTCTCAAAGTGTCAAAAATGCTAAGTGTGGGGCCGGGGATTTAGCTCAGTGGTTCTACCTCCTGCCTTGCAAGCGCAAGGACTGGAGTTTGATCCCCAGTACAAAAAAAAAAAAAGATAAGTGTGTTCAAAAGTATGTGTATGTATGTGTGTGTGTGAGGGGAGTATTTTGAGGTAATAGCGATGTGTCTTTTTCCATAATAATAAATTTTTAAAATTTAAACATTCACCTTATATTTTTATTACTCCCTGTATAAATATAAATTTTTGAAAGAAAGGCAATATTTATCACCCAGTATCTTGTATGAAGATGTAGCCATGAGACCCTAAGATCGCTCTGTGCAAGAGAAGCACAGGTGAGCAACTGTTATCCTTTCTCCACATTCTCGCTAACACTTGTCAACTTATACCTTTTGATAATTGCCATTCTAATGGGTGGGACCTGAGGTCTCTTTGTGATTTCATTTTTCATTTCTCTGTTGTTAAGTGATGTGGAACATTTTTTCATGTACATGTTCTTTGTCTTCTTTGGAGAAATGTTTCTTCAGTTCTTTTGCTCAGTTTTAAATAAGGTTGCTTGGTTTTATAATTACCGAATATTGTCAGTTTCATATATGTTTTGAATATTAAGCCTTTATTAGATGTATAGTTTACAAATATTTTATGCCCTTCTACCAGTTGTTTTTCGCTGTGTTTATTGTTTCCCTTGATGTCCAGAAGCTTTTTAAATTGAGGCAATCCTATTTGTCTATTTTTGCTTTTATTACCTGTATTTCTGGTGTAGAAACCAAAAATCTTTCCCACAACCAATGTTAGGAAGTCTTCCTCTGTTTTATTTTTGTAATTTTATGCTTTCTCATCTTAAATTCAATTCATCAATCCATTTTGAGTTGATTTTTGCATGTGCTGTGAGACAAGAGTCCAATTTCAGTTTTCTGCATTGGAAATCCCTTTTTTCTGATTTGTTGAAGAAACTGCTCTGTCCCTGTTGCATATTGTTGGCACCCTTGCCAAAGATCAATTGTCTGGAAATGTGTGGGCTCATTTCCAGGCTTTCCATTCTGTTCCATTGGTCTGTTTGGCTGTTTTATGCCAGTACTTTACTGTTTTGGTTATTTGTAACTATGTAATTTATTTTGAAATAAAGAAGTGTGACTCTAACATTTTTTAAAAATTAAGAGTGTACTGGCTGTTTGGGATCTTAGTAACTTTACTTGAAGTTTAGAATTTTTTTCTGTTTCTGTATAAAATATGAGTAAAATATTGATGAGGAGTACACTGAGTCTTTACATCACTTTGGGTAACATGGGCATTTTAGCAATATTTATTATTCTACCCCATGAACGTGAATATTTTTACATCTGTATGGAATACAGTATGGAGGATCTTCAAAAAATTAAAAATAAACTATCACATGGCCCAGCAATTGCACTTCTGGGTATAAATTTAAAGGGTATGAAATTTGGAGTTTTAGAAAAGATGCACACACTCCAGCACTATTTACTATAGCCAAGACATAGAGACAACCTATATGTCTGTTAATGGGTAATGGATAAAGACAATGGACTACAGCATTATTCAATCTTAAAACAAAGAGAAGAAATCCTACCATTTTATTTGCTTTAAGACTGAATAATACTGTGTGATCGCATTTATATGAAAAATCTAAAGCAGTCAAAAACGTAGAGGCAGAAAATAGAATGTTGATTGCCGTAGGTGCAAAAGAGAGGGAAAATTGGTGTGATGCTGGTTAAAAGATATAAAGTTTCATAAAAACTTGAAAATTTGTTTTGAAAATCTAAAATACAGCATGGTTATTAAAGGCAACAATACTGTATTGTATATTTGGAATTTTCTAAGAAGTTATATAATAGATATTGTCACCACAAAACATAAAAATGAGAATAAATAAAAAAATGGTAATTAGGTGAAATAATGGGTACTTTAACTAGCTTGAATATAGTGATCATAAAAAAATGGGGGTACACCATAAGTACATGCAATTACTATGTCAATTATTCCTCAATAAAGCTGAGAAATGTTTTTTAAATCTAAATTCCTGACAAGAATGGAAAGAAAAATTAATGCATGAACAAAACTATATATGTAGTTTTAAATTATGTAGCCACATTAACAAAAAGAAAAGAAATTGAAATTAATTTTAAGAATATTCATTGTAACACATCATAACATAACCATTTTCATATATAATACACATAAAAATGTCATTGAAATAGTGTACATTTTTTCTTAAGGTATTTGAAATTTGTCATCTTTTTACACTTACACACACCTCTGTGAGGACAGCTCCATCTCAAGTGACCCACAGCCGCCAACTGACTAACTGCCATGTATGGCAGCAATGTCATTCTAGGAAATGACAGTGACCAAGCTGAAAACCAACCCCAGGTGAACAACTCTGTGTGGGAATCATTGTTTTCAAACTTGAGCATGCTTCAAAGTCATCTGCAGAGTTTGTTAAAATGTAAACCACTGGGCCCTCCACCCAGAGGTTCTGCTTCAAGAAGTCTACATTGAGATCCCAAAATTTCTGTTTCTAACAAGTTCCCAGGTGATGCTAAGGCTGCTATCTTAGCAGCCACTTTAAAAAAGCTACTGTTGAAGAGGTGGTGTTAGCAAATTAGCATTGTAATTTTCAAGTGGTAAAAGGGGCAGTTTCTCTAAGTATGTTATAACTATATCTCCTCTGCTGCAGTAACAATCAGTGCTATAACAGGAAAGACAGGTGGCAAAACTGTGCTCAAGATTACAATTCTATCCTTAAGCAGAATGATACAATCTTGTTTTCAAACTTGTGCATATAATTTATACAGAATAATAGCACATTGTACACACACACACAGCATATCTTGATTACTTTCACCCCATTACCTTCCTCTCCACAACCCTCCTTTCAACCCTGATTCCCTTCTTCACCTCTAATACTCTTCCTTCTATTTTCCTATCATACAGAAATCTTTTTGGATTTTGTTAACACAAATGAACACACCTGTGTATGAATCTTACATTAAAAATGTGATATATTTAATTTAGTATAACTTGTTCATCACAGTAATAATCAAATCTTTAAACCTTCCTTGACTAAAGGAACTATTTAGGCATACTTTGAGTAAACAATTACATTGTAATCTAGAAAATTATAACATGAACACAATTGAAATTCTCTTAAATTAACTGTAAACTCCTAATAGTCTGCAAGCCCCTTTTCAGATAAACAATATTTCATGTTTACTGTTGCATTCCCAGTTTTTATCAGTAGGTTTGAATATTTGTATATAATAGTTACCTAATCAGTAGATGAACGAGTGAATACATTTTGAGGAATTCTTGATATTTTAATAAAATGCTGAAGTAATATAGTATAGGTCAAGAAAACATGCATATATGCAAAATGACACCTTTTTAATGTTGTGTTCATTTTTGTGAGTATTAGGAATACATTGTAGGGCTGGGGATTTAGCTCAGTGGTTTCGCCGCCTGCTGTGCAAGCACAAGGACCCGAATTTGATCCCCAGTACCAAAAAAAAAAAAGGGAATACATTGTAATTTAGAATAAAATCTGAAATGCTAACAAGCTACTTTTTAACCTATAATTCTGGATGGTCTGATTACAGAGTCCGTTTCCAAGCTTTCTTTTACTCCATAGGACCCTAGAGCTGAATTACAAATTACCTGATGCTTTGATTCACATTCCATAGTGTGACATTATAATATATTGTAAGAAGAGATGTTACACATGAATTTTTAAATGATTAAAAAGGTCTGTCTAGTGATGCAAGAAAGGAACCTTATGAATCTAACATTTTCTCACAATTGGGTTGGCTCACAAATGGAGACCTAAAAACTTCAGTCAAGTAGAAACTAATTTAGAGTTGTTGCTTTCTAGCATCTATACTTTTTGAAATCACCTAATGCTACTGCTAACATTTGGATCATGGATTTTAACTTTTATAAAGTTGGCTATGAGGTTCACTTCCTGGTTAGGCTGACATGTCATATTTGAAATAAATCATGTGAGAGATTCTACAGTGCTGTTGTTGGAGGCAGGCATCACAAATGTTCACTGCCTGAGCCCCAGCTCCTGGCCAGGTCCTTATCCCTCACAGTCACCATAGGCAGAAGAAATTTCTTATTCCCATTTTATACAGAGTATGTTGAAGCTCAGTGAGTTTGAGCAGTTTGCCCAACATGACAGTAGTGATTGGTCAGATCTTCTCTAGGGCATTTCTCAGACCCCATAGTCTACACTCTAACCTGTGAGCTGTTTGTGCCTACTTACAGGGACCAAAAGCCTTGTATCAGGGGAAAGACTTCTTATGGATAAACACACTCATGTACACAACTAAATAAGCTACCAGGTAAGAAATTCTTAGTGACAACACTGTAGTACCATTCTTCCTTTAAAGCATTCCTCTGGAAAAGGGGCTTTTAAATACACTGGGGCTTGGAGAACTGGACCCAGGCTGAAGGAGCTGAAACAAGAGGGATTTATTTGGCAAGGGCAAGCATAGTTGCTACACAGATTTCTGAGTTAGTTATACAACTGTCTCAAAAATCTATGGAGTGTGATTTATATGATATTGTCTGTCTTATGTTTGAAACTGAGGAGTTCCTTAGTTCCTCTATTTCTACAGTTTTGGGGATCTGAAAGTAATTCTGCATTCCCTAATCTTGAGGCTCTGGAAAGGGATTTCCCATGAATGATAATGAATGAAAAGATCTGGATATCTTAGTTTACAATAGATAAAAAAAGAAAAGAAAAGAAATGAAAATGTGTCCCAAGGAAATTAACTGTATTTATTTTTTCATTCTCTTGTTGTAAAACTTACATGGTGATCTTTGGCCATGACATAAATTCTGGACACATACTATCTATAATGTTAGGGCCTTGGGTGAACAGTGGATATTGTGAGACATACATGTCATCATTAATTGGTGTTTTTCACCAAAAACATAGCTAGCTGCTTTATGTAGTATTGACAGTGAACCATATTTCTTGAAAATACTCATCAAGCCTCTCAAGGAAACTAGTTTATTCTGCTGAAATGTGATGGCTTAAGATCTTCTGCCTGCCCCAGGCAGAGTGATCTCCATCACCGTGACCATTTTCACAAACTTACACCTCATGGCAGGTCAAAATTTATGAAGTCAGCTAAGATATTGCTCAACAACTTGGCCTTTATTTTGCATAGGGAAAAAGATGATGTGAAACTATGTTAAGTTGAAAATTTTGGAACAATAAATGTTCAATTTGAAATAAACACAGTTAGAGGACATCAAGAAACATTTCCAGCCAATTGCTTAATCTTCCCACTTAGTCGAGTCTGTAATATGGCAGTAGCTTTCCTTTCTACACAATGAAACTAAGCACTGCTTAGAATGAGATTAAAAACGAAGAATGCTTGATTAGTAGAATGCTTGATTAATAGAATGCAGGTTGAGGGCTTAGAGCCCCTGCTCTGCTCGGAGAGACCAACCAGCCCAAGCTGAGGATCCAGGCAGCGTGAAGCCCCCCCCCCCCCGCTCCCCTAACCCCGCTCCATTCCAGGCTCCATCCATGGTATGGTGAGGACCCAGGAACAGCTTGGAGCCCCTGCTCCTTCCCACGCTCTGATTAGCCCATTCCGGCTCCCCCTCCACCCCACCCTGGTTGTCTGTCCCCCTCCCCACCCCCCTACCTCTGGCCTCCTGGCTCTTCTGCTACCTAGTTCCACACTACAGAGGCACAGGGGATTATAAAGGCCCTTGTCCTGAGCACCACAAGATAGAGCAGAAGTTAGCAACAGAAAGAGGGCTTCAGGCTCCTCGATGAAAACTGAAGCTCAGCAGAAAAGTAAAGAGAAACTCTATAATAAAGGCACACTAGACCACCGTACTTGGTAAATTGGAGGGATCATCACCTCCCATCGGAACCTGCACTATCTTCAGGGGAAGGGCATCTGGAACCTGAAGTAGAACTTTTCAGAGTTCAACCCTGCAGGAGGACAGGGAGCTCAATTTGGGACTAGCAGCCAAAAATCTGGCTGAATCTCACAGGTCTGCTACTGGCTTGCTGAGTCTCATTCACTTGTATATGCATATGGCTGCCTACATTGCCTACTGTGACAACAGAGACATACCCTGAAGGAGGCCCTTCATTTTTATTTTTTGTTATTTGCAAAAAAGAAAACAAAATTATTTTCTCTTATTTTTAATTCTTAAGTTTTACTTTTTTCTGCTCTTTTCAAATTTTTACATTTATCTTTTTTTTCTTTTTTTTAATCCCCCCCCACCCTTTCATTATCTTGCTGTCTCACATTGCTCTTCATCTCCCTATTTGTTCCTTTCTGGACTGAATTCAGATTTCTCCTTTATTTTTCTTTTCTTCTCTTTTCCTTCTCTTGATTATCATTAGTTTTAAAGAAAAGTAAATACACCATCTAGCCTCTCTATGGCTGTTAGGCATTTCTGTTAACATCTTTGTTCTATCATTCTGCCTTTTTGTCTTGCCTTTAAAAATTTCTTAGAGTTTGTGTGATCTTCCTGTATCTTCTGGCCTCACTGATAATCTTTCCTGATCTTTCTACCTGTCCCTCCCTCCCCAACACTTTCTTACTCGCCATCCCAAAGGGTAAGGTTGCTATATTGAAGAGTTTATTCACTACAAACATATGTTGGGTTGGTCCTCAGTTTTGATTTAATTCACACAGCTGAATGTAATAGATTAAAAACTACTACAAATTGTCATTTTCTAAGCTGTGCTTGATTCTATGGTGATGCTGATTGTATCATCTGGGTGAAGATGTTATGACTGATCTAATCAGTTGTCCTTCCTGGTATAATGAAAATGAGATAGCCTCAGAGCCATTAGGGACTCAAAACCTAAAGAGCAGCTATATGTGGAAGACACCTCTGAGAAGCAATCATTCCACAAGTGTTTTAAACACAAGCAACAATGATATCTACATTAAGCAATTTTGAAATATCAACACAGGAATTAAATCAAGGACAGTACCAACAAGAAAAAAAATGAGAAGACATTTAAACAAGCCACAAAGTCAGGCTTCCACCCTAGAAAAGGCAAGTTCTGGGGGAAATGAGGTGGAAAAATATGATAATCAACCACCTGGACATCCTGAACTGATAGCACAGGAAGAAGCAAAACAGATGCATGAGGCTCTAGAAAAATTCAAAGAATAAATAATCTCCCAGACAACTACAGAGATGGTGAGAAGAGTGAAAGACATGATTAGAGGCTCTAGAAGAGAAACAGGTAAGAAAATAGATAAGATCAGAAACATGCTGGAAGCCATGAATGCCCAGCCTAAGAAAGAAATGGAAACCACGATTGCCCAACATAAGAAAGAAATGGAATCCATGAAACAGATTCAAACAGATATTCAGGAGAGCAAAAACTCTATTGAAAGAACACAGAGCAGATTAAGAGAATCCGAAGATAGAATATCAGATATAGAAGACAAAATTGTGGTTAAGGACCATGAAAACAGAGATTTCTTAAAGATACTAAGGGACGATGAGAAATCAATCCAGCTGCTGCTAGATGATGCAAAGAAGAATAACGTAAGACTGATAGGAGTCCATGAAAAAACAGGAGAAAGTACAATTGACATAAAAAAAACTGTTCAAAGAAATAATAGCAGAAAACTTCCCAGACAGAGGTGGAGAATTGGACATACAGATAAGTGAGGCATATAGAACTCCAACTAGCCATGATCAAAAAAAAATCTACACCTAGACATATAATAGTCAAGATCCCAGAAACCCAACAGAAGAACAAAAT
>NW_004624732.1:22333410-22349718 GCF_000247695.1 Heterocephalus glaber | reverse complement strand
TAAAACATCATGACAAGGATGAGTCAATATCTATCAATTATAACTATCAATGTCAATGGCCTCAATTCACCAATCAAAAGAAATAGACTGACAGAATGGAATAAGAAGCAAAATCCAGCAATATGCTCTATACAAGAAACACACCTAACTCAAGAAGAAATTCATAGACTGAAAGTAAAAGGATGGAAAGCAGTTCTTCAGGGAAAAGGAACCCAGCAAAAAGCAGACGTAGTAATCTTATTTGCAGACAAAGTAGATTTCAAACCAAAACTAATTAAGAGAGACAAATGATCACTACATACTTGTGAAGGGAACAATCCAAGAGGAAGAGATGACAATCCTAAATATATATGCACCAAATACAAATACCCCCAACTATACAAAACAAATATTAATGGACATGAAAAACCAAATAAGCACTAATACAGCTGTAGTGGGGGACCTCAATACCCCACTGTCACAAATAGACAGATCATCTAGACAAAAAATTATCAATGAAAATCTGGTAATGAACCAAGCTATTGAACAAATGGACTTAATAGATGTTTACAGAGTGTTCCACCCCCAAAAATCAGAATACACTTCTTTTCAGCTGCCCATGGGTCATTCTCCAAAATAGACAATATACTAGCTCATAGGACATGTCTAAGTCAATGTAAAAGAATTGAAGTCATCCCCTGTATGTTATCAGACAATAGTGCAATAAAATTGGAGGTCAATAACATAAGAAACCGCAAAACTCTCACAAACACATGGAAATTGAATAACACCCTCCTGAACAACCAATGGGTCACAGAGGAAATTAAAGAAGAAATTAGACAGTTTCTACAAGTAAACAATAATGCCAGTACAACATATAAGTATCTATGGGACACAATGAAAGCAGTTCTATGCAGGAAATTCATAGAAGTGAATGCCTATGTAAGGAAAACAGAGAGAACTCAGTTAAATAATCTAATGAAGAGTCTCAGCCTCCTAGAAAAAGAAAAGCATACAAACCAAAAGCTCATACAAGAAAGGAAATTATAAAGATCCAAGCAGAAATGAATGCAATGGAGACTAAGAGACCAATACAAAAAATTAATGAATCAAAGAGTTGGATTTTTGAAAGAATAAATAAAATCGATAAACCTGTACCCAACCTTATCAAAAAAAGTAAAGAAAATGCTCAAATCCATGCAATTAAGAACAAAAAAGGGGAAGTCACAACAGGCCCAGCAGAAATCCAGAGGATCATCAATACCTACTTTGAGAATCTGTACTCTAATAAAATGGAAAAAACAATAGAAATGGACAGATTCCTAGAAACATATGAATTGTCAAAGTTAAATTAAGAAGATATAGAAATTCTAAACACCCCCAAAACAATGAGTGAAAATGAAAATGTAATAAAAAATTTACCAACAAAGAAATGCCCAGGCCCTGATGGCTTCCCTGCTGAATTCTACAAGACATTTAAAGAAGAACTATTGGCATTACTCTTTAAACTCATCAAGGAGGTCAAAAGGGAAGAAAGGCTTCCAAATTCATTCCTGGAAGCAAGTGTTACTTTGATTCCAAATCCAGGGAAAGAACCCCCAAAAAGAGAACTACAGGCCAATCTCCCTAATGAACATAGATGCAAAAATCCTCAACAAGATACTGGCAACCAGAATACAGAGTATCACCAAGAAGATCATACACCCTGACGAAGTCGGATTTATCCCAGGGATGCAAGGATGGTTCAATATCCATAAATCAATAAATGTAATACACTATATTAACAGAGACAAAGACAAAAACCACATGATCATCTTAATTGATGCAGAAAAGCATTTGACAAAATTCAACACCCATTCATGATAAAAAATGCTACAGAAAATTGGAATAAGAGGTCTTTATCTCAACCTGATTAAGGCTATCTGTGAAAAACCAACAGCCAATATCATACTAAATGGTCAAAAACTGAAGACTTTCATGGTAAAATCAGGAACAAGACAAGGATGACCACTATCACCACTTTTGCTCAATATTGTTCTGGAAACATTAGCCACGCAGTTAGAAAAGAGAAAGAAATAAAAGGAATAAAGATAGGAAAGGAAGAAGTGAAACTGTCATTATTTGCTGATGATATGATACTTTACATAGAAGACCCAAAAAAGTCAGTCAAAAGTCTTCTAGTCCTTATTGACAGATTCAGTAGAGGAGCTGGATACAAGGTTAACATTCAAAAAACAACAGCCTTTTAATATGCAAACAGCAGACCCATCGAGAGAGAAATTCGGGAAACAATTCCTTTTACAATAGCATCCAAAAAAATGAAATATCTAGGAATCAATCTAACAAAGGAAGCAAAAGACCTCTACACTGAAAACTACAGCACTCTGAAAAAGGAGATCAAAGAGGATATAAGAAAATGGAAAGACATCCCTTGTTCCTGGGTAGGAAGAACCAATACAGTGAAAATGGCCATACTTCCAAAACAACTATATAGATTTAATGCAATGTCAATTGAAATTCCAACAATATACTTCATAGAACCAGAGAAAACAATCCAAAGATTTATTTGGAACCGGAAGAGACCGAGAATAGCAAAAGCAATTCTAGGCAACAGAGATATGGCAGGGTGTATCACAATCCCCAACTTGAAACTATACTACAAAGCTTCTGTGATAAAAACAGCATGGTACTGGCAAAAATCAGACCCAAGGATCAGTGGAATAGATTAGAAGACGCAGAAACAACTCCGGACATACTCAGCCACCTCATCTTTGACAAAGGAGCCAACTACCCTCATTGGAGGAAAGATAGCCTATTTAATAACTGGTGCTGGGAAACCTGGATTTCAACCTGCCAAAGATTAAAACTAGACCCATACCCACCACCGTGCACTAAACTAAGATCAAAGTGCATTAAAGATCTAAATATTAAGACAGAAACACTAAACTTGCTAGAAGATAAATTAGGTAGAACTCTTGAAGATCTTGGCATAGGAAAAGACTTTATGAACAAAACTTCAGTAGCATGAGAGCTAGCACAAAGAATCAACAACTAGGATCTCATCTTATTAAAAAACTTCTGTACTGTAAGAGAAACCACCAACAGAGCTATGAGACAACCTACAATGTGGGAAAAAATTTTTAGCAGCTGTAACTCAGACAAAGGTCTACTATCGAGAATATGTAAAGAATTGAAAAATATCAGAACCCCCAAATTCAAAGGCCCAATTCAAAAATGGGCATCTGAATTGAACAGACATTTCTCAGACAAAGAAGTAAAAGCAGCAAATAAATATATGAAAAAATGTTCAGCCTCACTGGTCATTCGAGAGATGCAGATGAAAACAACACTGAGATTCCACCTCACCCCACAAAGAATGGCTGCTATCAAGAAATCAATAATAAATGCTGGCAGGGGTGTGGAGAGAAAGGAACCCCTCTCCATTGCTGGTGGGAGTGCAGACTGTTGCAACCACTGTGGAAATCAGTATGGAGATACCTCAAAGAACTAGGACTACAGGTCTCATTTGACCCAGCTATTCCCCTGCTGGGTATCTTCCCCAAACAATTAAAAGAATCATACCACAGCAATATATGTGCACCCATGTTTATAGCGGCACAGTTTGTAATAGTTAAAGCTTGGAAGCAGCCCAAGTGCCCATCAACTGGAAATTGAATAAAGATGTGGGGTTTTTTTTATAAAATGGAGTACTACTCAGCCATAAAGAATGAGTAACTAGAGACATTTATAGCTAAATGGATGCATATTGGGGCTATACTCTTAAGTAAAATAAATAGGACATACATGTAAATACTGAATAGCTTCTCTAGTATGAGAAAATGAAAGTGTAAATAAGGATTAAAATGATTAAAATGAATAACTGATAATTTGAAATTGGAAAAGTTCCAAAGGTGTAGTGGTGGTGGGATGGGAAGGGGAAAGTGAAGAAAGGAAAGGAAAAATTATGAGAAAAGAAAATAAAAGGAAAAGAAATCTATGTAAATAGGGAAGGGTGGAAGGGGTGAAGGGGAAACAGGTAATGGGGGAAAAATAAGATCTAAGATACATCATGTACAATTACAAGCACCCAATGATAAATGCAAACATGTTGTATTCCCAAAATGTACCAATAAAAGAATTAAAAAAGATAATGCAGAGTGAGAAAGATATAGACTCAGTTAGTGAGATACATGTTATTACAGAGCCAGGAGTAGCATGAAAGACTCCTGCTCATTTATCAGTCTATTTCAATCTGCTTTCCACACTATAATCCCACTGAGATAATTCTTACCAAGGTTCCTGATAACTTAAATGTTCATCCTGTCCATTTTCTTGAAGTGCTGTTTTCTTTTGCCTTCCATGGCCATACATTGTTCATGCTTTTTTTCTCTCTGTCTTTCTCTGCCTAGGCACCCACTTTGTAGGTTATCTTTCTCTCCCTAGTCATTAGGCCTTCAAATCATGACCTACAGCTGCCACATTAAAAAACTTCAGAGGGCCCATTCCTAACCTAGTCCAAGGGACTGGAGTCTTCTGAGTGGCATATTGCTGTCTTGTTTGGCAGGCTATGAAATAACTTACTTCAGTTCTGGTCATTCATTTTATTGCTCTGATTTTCTCTATCTGAGGAATTTTAACCACGAAAAAGTCTTTAGATGAGACGATTTACAAGTTCATATCCCTACACCAGGATTCTTTGTTGTATAACACATTTACAGTCACTTGATTTTGCAATATCTCTGCTTGAAAGTCTCAAGTAGATCTCAAGCTTATTTTGTCCTAAAATGACCTGAGAAACTTTGCTTTACACAGGGTCCTTCTTCAGTGTCCTCTGCTTTGATGGGTGGCAGATTTTTAAATATTATAGACAAAAATTAGAAAATATTTAGGGAGTTGAACAGAAGATTAAGAATTTCTTTTTATTCTTTTTCTTTTAAATTTTTATTAGTATGTGTTTGCTGTACATGATTATTTACATTCACTGTAGGGAGTTGGTACATTTACATAACACATTTCAATTCTTTTCTCCTCCCCTTCCCTCTACCCTCTTTTATTTTGCCAGCATCAGATTCATTAATTTATTTTATAACTCATTTTAAAGTTAATTATTATGTATACAAATTAACACCCAGACTAATGGGCCAAAAAACATAAAATACGTAAGACAATTATACTAAATCAACATACAATTTTAGATTCATTGTCTATGCTGAATAACAATAACTCTGTCTTTCTCTAACTCTCCCTCTTACCATTTATTTCATACTTTATTTAAATATTGAATTTTTCATATAAGAGAAACCATGAAAAATTTAAGCTTGTGTGTCTGATTTATTTCACCTAATATTATGGACTCAACTATTTTAGAACTGCCAGATTTTCCCTATATGATTTTTTAAAAATCTCTGCATATAAAATGACAATAATTAAATTTTTAGTACATATCTGGCTAGTTCTGATCAACTATGTTTTCTGTATATCTGACTTTCTAAAATCATTTGATTTAATTTCTCTTTTATCATATGTCCTTACTGCTTAAGAGAGTATCTTGTTGGTTTTAAGTATGGGGTAATGTTTTTTTAATAAAGGTTTTTTTCTGCCTAAATCCAATGAGCTTAAATTTAACACAGTGGTGACACATTTAAACAGAGAAAAATACTAAGCAGAATTCTCCTCCCCAGTGATGAGGAAAACACATTATTTGCAATTAGAAAAGTTGCTGAAGCCATTAGCGGGCCCTTCCAATTCTACCATAATGTGTGAGCATCTGTAGCAATGCCCCTCACTGTAAACCAAAAGGTCAATAGCTGTGGTTTTCCAGCTGTTTCACTTGAGCCAGATGTCTGAGTGGCCTAAACTACTTAGCTGCATATTAGTGCCACATAAACTACAGACTGCTGCTTGTCGGCAGAGTTGTTAATTTCTGTAAAATGCTGCACTGAATGTCATTAAGATTTAAATTACAGCAGAATCACTAAGAGGATTGCAGTGAGTGTTGCTACAGGAATTAGTCTGATGGAATCAGAAATAAAAGATTCATCTTTGACATGATGTGAGTGACACTTTGGGGCCTCAGCCGCATCAGTTCCTCAGCACCCTGTATTTCCCTCCACTTTTGCTTTCTGCTTGTTGCCATATTAAAGCATCGTGTGTGGCTAGAACATTGTATCAAGATTGAATCTTATACTCTTGAGAAATATGTCAGGTCTTTATGCTCATGAAGAACATTTTCATAAGAGTCAATCATTATATAGTATTCTACAATGTCTACATAATAGCATTCAGCTCATGCAGTGAATTCAAACTGTTTCAGATTCAGGGTTGGTAGTATAGGTACAGAACCCCTTATTTGGGGATCTGCAAGCTTCATGTACAGGCTGTATCTCATGTCACTTATTCCTCAATCTTATTTTAAAGGGCTGTTATTTTTGCTCTCCCTACTATTTTTAAAGCAAAACAGACCTAGAAATGTTCTGAGTTTATTGTTTAGTAGAAGGATTTAACTTTGCATATATTGTTTCATAAGCCATGATTTTTACACTGTTTCTTCTTTGGATTAGTGCAGATTATTTCTTTTATGACTACTCTTGACATTGACCAGTTGCAGAAAAGGAGACTGTGGGTGGAGCTGGCGAGGCAGAGTCCTGCTGATAACTCTCAGTCCTGCTCCTGGACGGAGGTTGTAAGGATCCACCCCTTGTCCTGATCCAAAGTACTTACATTTGCCTCAATAAGGAGCCCTGGTTATTTTGGCCTAAGGCATTTTTGAATGAGTGTCATACCCTATCTATATAAATTGATGCTATACAACATTCATCCTTAAGACCACCAACAATAAAAATACACAGTTCATCATTTTATAAGAGAATCACTCCTTCAACATTATGAAACCTAGGAAATATTAATTTTATTTTTAAAAGACAGTTTACATTTTAACAAAAAGGGGAAAACTAACATGCACATGTGGACACATGCTCATATATATGGAAGGTTCTGCTAACACCAGAAGATAATTTTATTTAATTAGTTTACCTAATTATGAAAACAATCTTACAAAGTCAGAATTATCTATGTTTTATGGAAAAACTGCATATAATATAAATAATATTCCTAGGATCATACATCTAGTATTTTGTTTGCTTTCTTCTACCTTCTCTACTTTCCTCCATAAAATATAGCATCATTTTCTTCTATAGTAATTGGTGGGGGTTGATTTCATAGAAATAGAATTTAGAACAGTGGTCAGAAGAGGCAGGAAGGCTAGGTCCTAGAAAGTTATAGGGAGGTCAGATAAGGGATAATAACATACAGTTAGATAGGAGAAAAAGTCCTACAGTTCTACACAGTGCAATAACAATAGTTTACACCAAGTTAGTACATATTTTACAAAGAACTAAAAGAGAAGTATTTAATGTATTTAAACACAAGGAAGTAAATGGTTAAGGAGATGGGAATGAGAATTATTCTAAATTGGCCATTGTACATTGTATATAGGTGTTAAATTTCACACTGTACTCCATAAACTTACACGATTAAAAGTAAAGAAAAAGTTACATGATTGAGATCCTAAAGTCACATGTGGCATAAATTAATTTAAGAATCTTAAAAGAAATTAAACCAAAGCCCCACCTCCCTTCCCATTTCATATACACTGAGCAGTTCTAGAAAAATTTTCCAGAGAAAATAGAGCTTAATTTCTTGGAGACGTTTTGTTGACAAGAAATGAAAAAGAATCTTGGGTTATCTTTCCACATATAGTTTAGAAAATGTATTATTATTTTAAAATAAAGCATAATATATTTTTTCTATATATTAAGGTATTCAGAGCTTTTATTAATAGTGATAAAGAGAAGAAAGCTCAAGACAGACTAAAGCATCCTAAGAAATGTGTGAAACAACATAAATAAGTTAATTGCCAATTACCTAAAAAGACACAAATGCATTCAAACTAGTAAGACCTGTGTCTTATTTAGAAGTACAATATTTTAAGGATTCCTAATAAGGTTGTTCAATTTCTCATTTAAATATCTCTAATTCACTTCTAAGTCCACATGACTGACAGAATATTTTTTAAAATGATAAGAAAAACATTTCTCCGTTCTTCAAAACACAAAAGAAGAGCAAATAAAAATGCATTTTTACATTAAAAAGTACTATTGCCTCTAAAAACAGGAGGGGAAATTTCCTTAGTATCAAAGATTAAAAACAAAATCACTCTATCTTTCATAAAAGGGGAGGAAGGAATGTTTTCTACAAAATAATAGCAATTATATTGAAAACAGTATTAATCAATTTAAGATTCTTTATATTAGTTATACTATTATAAGATATGGTTGATATCAGAGTAAAGTCATTTAAAAATACAAGCAGTTTAAAAGCTTACAACTTATCCACCTATCTGGAAAGAACATGAAAAATTGCAGCTGATTAAAATAATAATTCAAGAGGAAAGGTGAAGCTCAAATTGAAACCTTAACAACAACAAACATGTTCAGACATGTTATATTAGTTTTCCATTAATTCTATTACAATTTATTTTAGATTCAATGACTTAACACAAACTTTGCATAGGTCTGGGGGTCTGAATTAAAAAATCATTGACACTAAGCTAAAGTCCCAGTGTTGCAGGGCTAGTAGTCCAGGGTACCCTCATGGAGAATCCTTTTCTTTGCCTTTCCCATACTTTCAAGTCCAACGGTGTTTCTTGGGTCATGGTTCTGTTCTTTTTTAAAAAATTAGTTTTATTGGTACATTTTAGGTATACAATATAATGTACCTTGGTTCTTATTTTTCTCTTCATTCCCCTGCCCTTCCTTCAACTCCTCCACCCCTGCCTATTCACTAAGACTTTGTTTCCATCTTTTCATTTTCTCATATTAGGTCCATTCCCCTCTTTCCTTTCCTCAACACCTCCCACTTCCTCTTCCCCTTTGGACCTTTTTCCTGTTTCACATTATCTATTATAACTTTTGATTCTTATTTATACTTTCAGTTTCTCACACCAGACACATGTCTGTCCTATTTATTTCACTTAAGAGTACCGGCTCAATGTGCATCCATGTAGTTATTAATGTCTCTAATTTCTCATTCTTTATGGCTGAGTAGTACTCCATTTTATAAAAATATTCACATTTTCTTTGCCCAGTCCACAGCAGATGGGCAATTGGGCTGTTTCCGTGTTTTTGCTATTACAAACTGTGCTGTTATGAACATGGGTGCACATATATCGCTATGGTATGATTCTTTTAATTCTTTTGGGAAGATACCTAGTAGGGGAGTAGTTGAGTCACATGGGAACTCTAATCCTAGTTCTTTGAGGTATCTTCATGCTGATTTCCACAGTGATTGCCCCAGACTGCACTCCTACCAGCAGTGGAGAAGTGTTCAATTTTCCCCACGGCCCTGCCAGCATTTGTTATTGGTTGATTTCAGGATGGCAGCCATTCTTTCTGGGGTGAGGTAGAATCTCAGTATTGTTTTCATTTGTATCTCTCGAATGACCAGTGATTTTGAACATTTTTTCATGTTTATTTGGTATTTCTACTTCTTTGTGTGAGAAATGTCTGTTCATTTCACATGCCCATTTTTGGATTGGGTCTTTATCTTTGAAGCCAAGAGGGAAACAGCTTTAAACTTCTCTGGCCTCTGTGTTTACAGACACATCTCCTTACCCAACAGCCCTATTTCCCTCTTTCCTTATAAAAATACTTTGAGATGCTGATGTTAAATGAAATGAATCAGCTTAAATGATACATTTTTAAATGAGAAACCCAAAATATAAAAAAGAGCAAAATGAAAGCTGGAAAATAGGAAATAGGGATAGATCTTTGGCAAATGGTAAGGGATTCAAAAGATGGATGGAGGGGGGTGGACAAGGAGAAAAAAGCCTGGGATGTGTTATGTACATGGAGTGTCAACACTCTATGAGGAATGTAACTGTTATGTATTGCAAAATATACTAGTAAAAAATAAAAATTAAGAAAATATACATCATCATATTGGGCCCAGATCATCCAGGGTAATATTCCTATCTCAAATTTTCTGGCTTAGTCACAGTTTCAAAGCCTATTTTATCATGAAAGCCAATATATATACATGTTTCAGAGATTTGGACACATACACTTTTGGGGAACCCATTATTTTGCCTGCCATGCATCCTGAGAAAGAATAAAAAATACTGACTATAATAGATAAAAATAAACTATGAATATATTTTAAACAAAGCAAGAGGGACATAACAATGTTAATAAAAAATTAAACTGTTAAGAAAACAGAAGGTAGAACATTATTAGAATACAAAGTAAATGTACATTTGAAAAAATCAATAGAAAAAAGGCTTGGTCCTTTGAAAAGACTAATTAATTTGATAAGACCCTAGAAAACAGAAACTATCAAATGTGTATATACTGCAGAAATAATCCATTTTAGAACAGAAAAAGAGGATAAGAGGATATTATGAACAACTATATGTGAAACTATTGGAAAATTTAGATGAGATGGGTAGAATTCAAGGAAAATTGAACTTAAGAAAGAAATACAAGAAGATATATAAATTTTGAATAATTATGCATCTGTTAAATTTAATCTAATTACTGAGATAAAATTTCTCAATTTTATTTTGGCTGAGATAACAATAAATTTGAAGAAAAACCATTAAGAAAAGATAATTACTGATGTTTCTCATGAACAAACATGCAAAAAGATGGACATGGTATTAGCTATTTAAATCCAAGAATATAGTGTAGAATAATAATTCATAAATAAATTAGTTTTATTCCAGGAATATAAGGTTGGCTTACCACTTAGGAATCAAATGTTGGAATTCACCATAGTAGCAAAATAAATGAGAAAATTTATTTGATCATCTCAATATTTTCCAAAAAATTACTTGATTCAAGTTAGTACCCCCTCAGGACATGATTGTACATTTAGAAAATCCAAAATAAATTTAATAAGATCATTAGATTCAACATTCAACATCAACACAGGAAAATTTCAGAGTGGGGGAAGTGAGAGATACTATTTCAAAAAGGGATATTGCTTATAATATCATAAGATAACTTTAAAAATAAATATATAAAATATATGTAATGTATTAACACGGTTAACTACAAAATATTAAAGAGAGAATATACAAAAGATCTAAATAAGTGGAATGATATCCAATATTAAGCAATGAAAAATTCAGTTCAATAAAGTTGTGGTTCTCTCTGAATTGACATACTGATTTATTACAACCTAAAAGTCTAAGCTTCATTTCCTGTTTCTTGAAAAGTTGAATATGGAAATGTAAAGTGCAAAAAGTAGCCAAAGCAATCTTTAAAAAGAGCAAGCTAAGTACCTGATACTTGTAGAAGTCATGATTTTTTTTTATAATATTACCCAAGGAAGAAATGGAAATAGTACAAAAATACCAAATGTAGAAATAAAGAGGTACAGAATAGAACTCAATAAATCATGGTATATAAATGAAATATCCACATAGAAAAATTAATCTTCTCTTTTACTCCATATATAATCAATTTAAAATATATTATATATATATTGTTAATGGCAAAATAAGTTACAGAAAATTGTACATTTTTATCATTTTGGCTACAGGAAGTCTTCTTAAACAGTTCATTCAAAATTGTAAACAAGTCAGAATACTATCCAGCCATAAAAAATATTGAAATCCTGTCATTTCCAACCACATGGATGAGCCAGGTTGATGTTATGTTTTTTGAAATAAGCAAGGTGCAAAAAGACAAATACAGTATGATCTTACTCTTATATGCAATTTAAAAATTCATCCCCTAGAATTTGAGAATAGAGTAGTGAGTACTGGAGGTTGTTCACTGTAGGAAGGAAGGAGTGGTTGTAAATTTGTCATGTTGTACATTTAGTATAGCATATTTTTGAAGCATAACATATGATAATACATTTTTTACTTAAAACTTTGCAAGGTAAATATGTCTTTCTGAGATACAGTGAGAATCTAAAAATGTAAAAACTTCCACTAAAATACATGGTTTGCGATAGATGTAATCTTAAAATTCCAAATGGAAAGCATACCTTCCTATATTGTAAACAAAATTCAAAAATTAATTTAAGGGCAAAATATTTTAGAGGAAGTAACAGAATTATTGGAAGGAATAAAATACAATATATCTGTGCCATCAACGTAACAAATATAATTTTCAATAAGAAAGTACAAAAAAGAAAAATAATTAACCATAGAATAAAATGTGCAAATTGACTTCATTAAAATTACAAGCTTTTATAGCATTGATAATAGACAGATCCATTAGCGAAGTTGAAGAAATAAGGATAAGTTAGGTGTATAATTATATTTAGAATTTTGGATAGGAAAGTAAATTTGTATAAAATTTGGTGAAAAAACTTTAAAATATCTATTAAAATAGAAAATATCAGAATAAAACCTAAAATAGAAAATGTTGTATTCCATATAATACATATACATTATATTGTCTCTTGAGAATGGGCAGAAGGAGGCTGGAAATCAGGTGAGCCCTTCTTATCAAAATCTCTTCTATTGCTTCTGGTTTTATGGGAAAGGGGAAGCAATCTAAACACTTCCAGACAAGAAATGACAATATAAGTTACTCTTTTAGAATGTCACCTGGCAGAGGATGTTCCCAAAGAAATAGGGACCCCTCAGTTAGTAAAGCAAGTCAGACTGCTAGAGACACCCAGACTAGTAAGGTAAAAGTAGAGTGGGTGAATAAAGGAAGGAAAGTTAAAAACAAAAGTGGTATAGTATGGTGAGATTTGATGACTGGATATGAGGAGGCAAGAAATGGAGAAAAGTGATAATGACTATGAAATTTCATAGTCTTGGATGAGCACTTTTGAATCATCTAGTGATGTCCAGTTGGCAGGTGAAAATAGGAAAACCAATTATGGATCACCTCTTCCTTATAAATTTCAGGAAGGCTGTATTACAGCTAGTTTCCCTCCTATTCAGGGATCCTATTTGAGCTAATAAACTTCACAACTGCTTCCTAGCTCATGTCATGGCTTTAGCTGAGAAGGGAAAGATTATTTATTGAATTGGATGTTATTCTCCTGAAGCACAGTCACTATAGATACACACCTGAGAAATCTTCTTTTGACAGAATGCTATGAAATTAAAATCTCGACGCAGACCTGGAGAGATAGTAACATATGAAGACTGAAAAAGTAGCCTGACTTCTTTACTGAATAGTCTGATTCAAGGGAACTCCTAATCCATGTTGACAGTCTCAATATAATTACTTTCTCTACTCTTATAGTGTCACAGTATTGAAATTAATCCATGGCTATTCAGATAGCAATCACATGAACACCCATAATTTTTGGGGGGGGGAGTGGTACCTGGGATCAAACTCAGGTCCTTGTGCTTGTGAGGCAGGCGGTAGAGCCACTGAGCTAAATCCCCAGGCCCAAACACCTATAATTTTTAAAAATGAAAAAGAAAAACGTGACTTTTGTAAAGGGAAACATACTTTTAAATAGCTGAGGGAATTATCATCTTAAATTAGGAACAAGTCAGATTGAGAATTAGATATGAAGTCATTAATTCTCTTGTTTTGGAAGTTAGGATATCTCACTGAGTATTTGTTGGTCACTTATTCACACTAAGAAACTGATTATGTTGTTTGCCCAAAGGCAAGAGGCTGTAAAGAGTCTTTGTCAAGATCTGGGTGTTTTGCAAACAGTGATAATCACAGTCTTATTAATTAATAGTTGTAAAGTACTATTAATTAGTCATGCTCTTACTTCAAATCAGAGAACACATTATGAACATTAAAATTTCATGTTCTTTAAAAATATACATTCAAGCTCTTGAACATCCAACTAAATTCAAACTTCTTGGTTGTTCTTTCTCCAGAACAAAGGACTCTCATTTCCTGAATTCCAGTGGCATTTTATTCATCTTGTAAGATACTTTTTGGGGTGCCCAATGTGGAATTGTGTATTGGTTTATTTTAATAATGATTCATAGCCCTGGGCCACTTTCCTCTGGAAAAGGTGGAATAAACCAGTAGGATGTGGATATTTTCAGTGTCAATTACTGGAAGAAGTTACTCCTGAGGTTAAGCTGGAATAAAATAGATTATCTATGGTTTAGGAGTTAATGCTGATGGATCATGCATAGTCTCTGTCTCTGCCAACATGAATGCTTGTCTTCTTGCAACCATTTCACTACTGGACGCCCAATAGCAGAGACTGGCTGATGTCAACTACATGTGACATTTTGTTAATTGGAGATTTATTGCTTCTTCTATGATACATGATTTGTTGGGCATTAATGTGTGATACCAAGATCTTCATATTTTCTGTGAGCTCCCATATATCTGTTTCCTCTTCAGCCCTCCTTGTCTCCAGCATTCATTGCAATCTTTCTTCATACAGGCTTCTGGCCAGTTGACTAGATCACTTGACACTGATTATGAATTTACATATATTTTAGTCTTAGAGTCTTTCTCTTTCCACACACAGTAGATGACCAGCTATTCTGCTGGAAACTGCTCATTGGGAGGATTTTTCTTTACTTCTCTAAGGCAGTCTTTGAGTGAGACATAATACAACTGTAGTCTACTTTTTACATTGCATGCACTGATCTAAACAAAGCCAGGGCTTTCCCGCTGTCATTTGGCTTTTGGGACTCCTTCCTAGGGCCATATGCGTGAGGAAGAGGGTGTCAGCCATGGTGCAACAGTGGGGAATGACATGAAGCTCTGAGAAGGTTGCCATGAAGTTTGCTTATGTCCTCTTACCTTGTTCATGCTTAGCCACAGATGTACCATGTTTATCTCTTATCTCCTTGCAAGGGTTGCTCAGACTTAGGATGCACTCTAGACAGGACCAGATCAGTTGCAGATTAATGATTTCTTGGTTTTCCATGGCCAGATGATCAGTATCTATGAGGCTTCAAGGGGACAATCTGAATATATAATTCTTAGTATGTATAATTATTCACTGACAGTGATATGATCTTTCTCTAGGAGAACAGAGGCTTGAGTTGTGATTCTCCCATTAGCACAGGTCTGAAAAGTCTTTAACAGCATCTTTTCCTCTGCTGGAAACTATACTCTCATGCTAGGATGCCTTTTAAGGATCAAGTGGTAGGGCTGCTTGCCCTGGGTCTGGACAACAGCTAGTTTAATTTTTAACTTACGAAATATGTATAAAATATAAACATGGACCTGCCACTTAAAATTAATGATTATTTTTCCCCAATTTCCTTATTGAATTCTGTTTACATATTTACCATGTTTAAGAAAATAATTATAGGGCTGAGGATTTAGCTCAGTGTTTCCACCGCCTGCCTCGCAAGTGCAAGGACCCGAGTTTGATCCCCGGTACCAAAAAAAAAAAAAAAAAAATCATAAAAAAGAAAATAATTATAGAAATACTGTGTTAGTTACTTTCCTCTCATTGCCAAGACAAAATAACTGACACCAAAAGTTAAAGGGGAAAGGGTTTATTTAGCTCAAAGTTTGTAAAGGTTTCAGTCCACAATCAGTTGTCTCTATGGCAGAATGGCACATGGCAAAAGGGTGTCATAGAGGAGAAACAGTTCATGTGCCAACACGGAAGCAAAAGTAACCAAGGAACCTTAACAGAATCTTTCTGCCTCTTTTTATCTTTTCTAGACTACAGGGATTAGAGTGGTGCCAAACAAATCAATGCACTGATTTAGTAATCACACACCCTTGATCCCAGCATCACATACTCTAGATTCAGCTAGCTCTGAAAAAGATATCTATGACTGGATGAGGCTTTGGGGGGACATCTAGATGGAAACCATAACAAATAATTAGATATGACCTTTCTCATATGATACACTAAACTCCTTCCTTTCCCAGATTCTAATGATTCTCATAGTATTGTTTTGTGCAAATACCACATATATTTACAGTCTTTTCTATAAATATGTATAACTATATTTATTTTTTCTATTTTCTTTCTTTTAAAAAATTCATATAAATGGAATTATACCACATACATTATTTTCTAATTTGTTTTTGTTAAGAAACACAAAACCCTAAACATTATGTTGGAAGTGTAATCTATTTGGCTTTGGTGAATCTAGTCAGATCCTATCTGCTGAAATATGAATTGTCCCTAAAGCACCACCCTTCTGTGGGCCCCAAGAGGAGCTAATTAACACATCTGACTTCTGTGCCTTTGGTAGGGGTCTTCACTCAGTGTTCCTCTTCATAGTTCATCTATCTTAAAAAAATTGTGTTATTGGGGCTCAGAAAGTGATACTCCACGTCATAGTCCTTTGACCTACTGCATTAAAACCTGACCTCTATGTCTCTCTGTGCACCCCCCCCC
>NW_004624732.1:22308731-22320540 GCF_000247695.1 Heterocephalus glaber | reverse complement strand
ATAATAACAAAAAAGGAACCAGCTTGGGTGACTCTCAATAATAGTTGACATTCTATACCAATACTAGTTGGTATAGTTATGTAATGATTACAAAGTAGTAAAAGAAAGCAAAGTGTAGACTTGTAAGTCAATATTTGTCTCGCTCTTAAAAACAGAAGCAAGAAATCAAAGATTGCATACTCAATTACTATTTTCATAAATTACAGAAAGAAACAAAACAAAATGATATATACTTATGGATACAAAAATACATAAGAAACACAGAAAGAAAGGAAGAAAGCAGGAGGAAGAGGGAGACAAGAAAAAAAGAATGGAAAAGAAAAATTTCAAAAGTTAGCAAATGCCTTAATAAACTTATACAATGTGGTAGCATAGAGCAGTTAAAATGGATGCAAATATACAGTACTGCAAGTTGCTAAGATACTGTCATAATGGATATATAATGGTATGCAACAGAATGTTCTACATGATTTGATCTAAACAAAAAAAAATAACAAATCACTCTAGTCTGTTGATGTAGGTACAAGTGGCAAAATCACAAATTAACTAAACAACTACATCTATAGCAGTGCTCTTTCTGGGGTAGGAACTATGACATCAGATAGGGAATGAGAGAAACTTTGGATGATGGATACATACATACATGTTTCTTATATTCTTCTTGAACTCTCTTGATTTTTTAATATGTGAAAATATGAATATTGAACATAATCAAGAGACTAGTTCTGAGGGTCTGAATGACTTATTCCCAGGTCTGCCCCTGTGCTGAATTACCCAGAAACATCCCTTCAGTTCCACAACATGCAAAGTCTCCACTTCAAAGAACAGATTACTGTACCATCCCGTGAGGTCCCTCCTGGCTCTGGTAGCCTCTAATATGACATAGGACATGTGACTTCACTCTGAGGTAGGGACAGTGCTTTTGGCCAGGTTGCCCTAAATAAGTTGTCTATTAGACCAAGTGATTTCTAGGAGATTGTATGAAAGTTATCTCAATTTAGCACACCATATTCTGTCCCTTTCACTGATCTTGAGCAACTCCAGGTAAATCTTTTCTCTCGTTGAGGTTATAGCTGAGGTTCATGACAAGGAGATGTGAATGAAAGCACATAACACTTGTAGTGTGTGAGATGCAGTCCCACTTTGCAAAGTTCCCCTAGAGGTAAGAGTAGGGTGTCTTGAGTGTCAAACCAGAAACCTCAAAGCTGTGAGTCCTGCTTCAATTCTCTCCTCATGAGGAACTCTAAGGCCATCTGTCAAAGAGAAAGAATTTAAGAGATGGGCAGGCCTGGCTTCAAATCCTCTCCGATGTAGAACATCTAGTGCTGTAATTCTGAATTTCAGATGAGTATGGCCCAGAAATCAAATTCTCTTCACTTCACAATTTTTCTCTCTGTGGCTGTGAGTGCATTACTTATTAACCATTTTAAGGCCCAATGTACCTACCTTAGAGTTATTGAAAGAAGAGTAGTAATGTATCAGAGACAGAACATCTAACACAGTTCCTGGTACATAAAAGATAGTCAACAAATGGTAACTAGCATTTCTTTCAGATCTGCTCACACTTAAATCATTTTACTATAATTTTATTAGTACTAATATAAATTCATACTTTTAATGTTTTGTACACGCTTTCGTAAGTATGAACTTACTGTATTTTCACAATGTGGATGAGTATGTAGTATTCCTGAAACAAAGCTAGATTACTGTTTCATCCAGGATTCTGCAGACCAAACACTGTATAACTCACAAAGTCCTTGAGTACTTTTCATGAAATGCCTCAAAGCAATCAGCTTTGGATTTTGCATAGTTCATAGTTCTCATCTTAATATGTAGAAAGTGATCAGAAAATCCATATTTTTTTCTTCTAACAATATAGATTTGATGTCTTTGTTTAAATAAAAAATATTGTTTATGCATAGACCATTAAAATTTAAAAGTTAATAATAATAAGGACTTTCCATGGTATATAACTATATAATGTAAACTTTCCATAGTAATTTTAGACATATTCTTTCCCAGGTAATGGTAATACAAACTAACATGTCATAAAAGGAAGATAACCACATGAAGAATTACTATTTGCATATAAATGACTTACAAAACAATATATTTCCAAATTTCCTTCTTCAGTAGTAGTTCATCATCTCTATGATTTGAAGAAAAACAAGGTAATGTATTGCAAAGCAGTGAATGTGGACTTGGCCAAACTTGAATGCATAGCAATTTAGGAATTATATGACATTGGGCAGGCTATTAACTTCACCGAGATACAGTTTTCCCTCCACTTAAAAGTTGGAGGGTATAATAATACCCATTCTTTACAAGTATTAAAAAGATTAAATGCTTTTCTATGGAATCAAGCCTACTATTTTAGATAAATGCTAAATAAATGGTGGTTTCCTCTTATTTAATCTCATTGATTTGCCAGCCTGAGCTTTTGTTAGGTTGGGATTTTCATCACTGAAACAGAGACGTCTCTGGAACAAGGGATGGGATTCCAGTAAACGAAGATGGGCAGATCTGGCCCTTTGGGAGAGTTCTAACAATTCTTATCAGAAGCTACTGCCTGAAGTCAGTTATCTTTAGTTAAGTAGGAAAAAACCATACTGGAGTTCAGGGCAAAGAGGGAAATGGAAAATAAAATGCCCCATTTCCAACACAAGAGTAGCAGTCACAGTGAGGCTGCCACTGGAGGAGAATTATTCTCAGCAGAACATTACTGGAGCCATTCATCAGCAGGGCTGACAGACTGAAGTAGAAGTACTGAATACTTTCTGCTAACTAAGAGGCAATTTTATCCAGGAATTTCAGAAAAAGTTGGGGATATTTTCAGGGGGAAGCTAATTTCTCACAATATCATAGATCTGTGCTAACCTAGTTGAGTTAAAAATATAAGATAACTGGTGAAGTACTTAGCACATAGGTCATTCCATGTCTCTCCCTTTTGTAGCAGTATTTTCACTTTAATAAGACAATGAATAGATTAGTGGTCTTTGCTTTGGCTCTTGTGCTCAGCTATAAGTTTTATCTTATAACAGGCTATTTTGTCTATCTGTTGATAACATGACTTGACTAAATCTAGGAAACATAGGTCAAACTTCACAGAATGC
This sequence comes from Heterocephalus glaber, assembly GCF_000247695.1. The sequence continues at coordinate 22,317,427 of NW_004624732.1, read as the reverse complement.
ACTATCTAGGACAGAGAAGCAATGGAGCTTAGACTTGAGACTTTTTGAATAATTGGTCTATGGCCCAACAAAGAGTCTCTGTTTTAGTATCTAAACACCTAGTAGAGTACCTTACGCAGAGAAGGTTCAGTATCACTTGAGTTCCCAGATTTACTCAAAATAATCTCCTGTGTTCAAATAAACATTTCATCCAAAAATTAAAATACACAGAAATTTAAGAAACCAAGAAACAAAAGAAAATCCCTAAATGAACAAACATCTTAGGCAGTTGTTTTATCTTTGTCATGGATGATTCAGGGAAATTTTAATCTGGGTATTGTATTCCATTTGACTGCTTTACATTTTAGGACTTGGTACTAGTGAATCTATTCCCATAACAGGCAACTATGTGATGATTAAAAATTAAATGTTTTACATTGTTGCAAGAGCTGTTGTTCAGGAAATTACATTGAAATGAACTTACCTGCAAGAAGAGGTAATATTCTGTTAGGGGTGGGGAGCTATGCATGATTTCCATTTGCTCTGTGTACATAGCTGGAAACAGTCTAACCTATAAACACTCAGTGTCCACTTATGGGGCTTATCTATGCAATTTCTGCATGAGTTGTCTTTGTAAATGAGACTCACAATTTTCTTTATGACTATTCAACAGCCTTTCTCATTTCTACTAACTGGAAATGAACCCTGGGGACTGAAAATATCTCGTGTTTGAATTTGTCAGGAAAATTTGAAATGATCAAATGCTTCAGCATTTGTAAAACTAAGATGATTTTTTTATTGACTGAGCAAATGGTATTCTTAGAAATGATTCCTGTGTATTACTTGTTGTATGATATAAATTTCAATAGAGACAATGGGAACTGTAGTTAGATATAATAGTACATGTTCTGTCTATCCTGCATATCAGTTGGATTATGGTAGGCAAATTATTTAAATTCTCTGTTCCTCAATTTATCACATATAAAGTAAGGATGAATATATATCTTTAAAGTTTGGCTTCTAGAGAATATGGCATGGTAATCTAAGACTTGAGATGCTTGAGACAGAGGAAAAATAAAAAAGGAGAAATGGAAGAAATGAATCTGTGAGAAAATTTTATGAAGACAGAAGATGATTGAGCACTATTAAGGGAAAGCAGTAGCTTTGAGTTAAATAAAATTCTGATGAATGACCAGGGACTGTGTCCACATAAACTTTTCACTGTGACTTTTTTCCATTGGCATTGTCCATTACCTATCCTTTGTTCCAATAAGATTGGTTCCTAGAACAGGAGCACCATCCACGTATTTTACAGAGGTGGCACAGAAATGCACAGAGCACCCCTTGAGAGTGATGGGTGACAAGCAAATTCAATAGTCCTACAAAAAAATAGTCTTAGGAAGGACAACTGGTCCTGGAAAATCTTTTATCAACCACATAGCACCTAACTCCAACATCTAGAAGATTATGTGACAAAGTATAAACCAATGAAGAGTGACAAACATGTCTTCTGAGGATCGGGGTTGGAGAAGGAGGATGTGACAAACAGGAAGTGAATCTATAACCTGGTTATAGTGTTTGTCCTTGGCAAACTCACTTTGCCTGTCCAGACTTGTCTGTGATTCTAAGCAGGGGCATAAACTACCTTTAAGTTTTTTTTTCCTTTCCAAGATATATATTACCTGATAAAGTAGATGACAGACCCAAGAATTTATGATATGTAAGAAATTCTAGAAGGATAATTTATATTTAATGACCATTGAGAATGAGCTATTAAAATGATATTTAAAGGCGGTAATATTGGTCATGAGAGAAAAAGAAAAGCCACTAATAAAATAAAAAAATCAACTTAAAATAATGAATAGGAAAGTTATGCAAATTGAAATAAGAAAATTAACATATCCTTGGGTAAGAAAATTCACATTGAAAAACTAATGAACTACAGAAAAAATCTTCTCTTTCCTAGAAGGAATCAGAAATAACTATCAAAGACAGGTTAATAAACTCATTCAAAAGAATGAGTACGAATAAACTAATGAAGAGTAATAATTGACAAAAGAGTATAAGTGACAGAAGAAACCAAGGCAAAAGTAAATATTTGAATAAATTATGCCAAAACCCACGTCATAACTAATACAAGATGAAGATCTCAAATTAACTAGGATCATAGACACCATGGGATATATAAAGAAACATAAAGTATCTTTGACATACTATAGGGAAATTTTGATAGATTTTCTGACAAGGGGAAATTCTAAAATGCTGCTGGAAGTAAAAATCAGATTTATATTGGATACTTGAGCAAAATGGCTATAAGAAGATGACTTATTTTCATTATATTTAATTTGGAGTACTATAAGATCTTGTATCACTAAAATAGAAACAAAGTTTAAAGACATAAGCAGGCATAATAATGTACAACAGATCAGGAAGATATAATAGGAGTAAATATTAAGCTAAATTTGAAAATTCAGGATATTAGAAAGCTGACAAAAAGCAAGTATATAAGCTAGCAACTCTGGTGAATAATTTAACATAAATATTTTATAAACTAACAGGCCAAACAACATTACATTTATAGAAAATATATATAGCTAAAAGAAAAAAAAAATCTTTCCTTACTTACAGAGGACGTCTCACACCCCATATACAGGATGTTTTCCAACACCAACCAATTCTCCAGGCCTTAGAAAACATCAACTAATGGGGTGCCCTACAGATTAACCCATTTCTGACACTGACTACTCAGACTTAGTTTAAATTCCACAGTTACAGGGCTCTGTCCCACCAGGCAACTCCCACAATCTCAGATACCAATTGTAAGTATTTGCTTACCCACAACTTCTATCTGACTTGGGTACAAATCAGAGGATCTCATAGCCCATTTATTAAGTTTGATAGTTTGCTAGAGCTGTTCACAGAAACCAGGGAAGCAAAGTACTTACTACAGCTATTGTTGTTTTTTAAAATTTTTTTTAACAAAAGATATTTTAAAGGGCTTTAGTAAACAGATGAAGAGCAATACAAGGTAAGGTCTAGAAGTGTATTGAGCACAGAATCCTGGCACTCTCCATGGGGTTTATGAAATGTCATCTTCTTCACATGTGGATGTATTCTTTTCACCATTTTTTCCAAACTTTTGATTAGGTTTTTTGGAAGTATCATTACATAGACATGGTTGGTTAAACCACTGGCAATTGGTAATTAATGCAGTCTGTAGCTTTTTTCCACCTCTGGAATGGTGTATGAAGGATGAAGAGCCAACTCTCTAATGGTTTGGTAGGTTGCCCTGGAAACCAGCCCCTTCCTCCACAGGGGCTTTCCAAAGGCCACTTGATTAACATAAACTTGAGAGTGATTAAAAGTGGATTGTTATGAATGACACAAGATGCTCCTCTCAGCTTCATTCTTCTGGTTATTGGGATTTCAGGAAATAGGAGAAAAACAGATTATTTAAAAATATATTCCTATCACTACTATTGCCTCAGTTACTTTTTGCATTGCTGCCACAAAATACTCAACACCAACAAGTTAAAGAAGTAAAGGTTTCTTATTTTAGCTCACAGCAGAGGTTTTGGTCCACAGTCTGACATGAAGGCAGGGCAGCAGGGCAGAAAGGCATGGTAGAGGAGAAACAGTCCATAGTAGGGTAGGGAGAAAGCAGCACACAGTGAGTCTTTCTTTCCCTTTTATCTTGTCTAGCTGCAAGTTTATTGGTTGGTGCCACCCACACCTAGGGTGGGGCTTCCCATCACCCACATCCAGAACTATGCTAATTCATGTACTAATCCACTTATTACACACCCTTAATCCTGTATCAAATAACATAATCTAGCCGATCACAAAAACCCTACCTTGGTGTGCATGAGACTTTGGGGAACATTTTAGATATAAACTATAACTGCTATCAGTTTAAGTTTCAAGGGTTTTAGAAACTCTGTCCTGGAGACAAATACTAAATATGTGGTTCTTATATCACAACATTGCAATAACCCAATTAAATTAACATTTATATCTACATATGTTGATACATAATTACTGCTAAACACAAACATTTCATATTTGTAGGTTTAAAAATTACCATATATAAATTACCTGTGAAGTTTCATAAATTTCAAAATCTCAAAATCATCTATCTCCCTTCTAGGTATCTTTCTAAGAGATCTAAAGTCATATTACAGTCAGACATGAATTTCCATATTTATATCAGCACAATTCATAATAGTTAAATCTTGGAAACAGCCCATAGGCCCATCAACAGGTAAATGAATAAAGAAAATGTGATATTTATATATGATTGAGTACTACTCTACAAATAATTATCCTTTCATAGACAAATGGATCCACTTTGAGACCATATTAAGTGAAATAAATCAGACACACAAACTTAAATAGTGCATGGTTTCTCTTATATGAGAAACCCAAAATATAAATAAAAAATAGAAGATAGATAACAGGAAATAGGGAGATCTTTTTCAAATGGAAATGAGAACAAGAGAAGGCGGGGGGAAGGGGTTGGAAGAAATATTGAATGGAAATAGAGCTTTTACAAATGGGAATAAGAGCAAGAATTGAAAAGAGCAGGGGATGAAAAAATAATTGAGATTATTATGTTATTATTATGTTATGTACAAGTATCAGGTCCCCACAACAAATGTAATCATTATGTATTGTAAACATGTACTAATAAAAGAAATGAAAATAAAACCAAGACTCAAAATCTTGTAGATTAATTTCTGTGGTCAAAATGTAATACAAATGGAAATCAAAAATAAAAGAACCACCCTAAAATCCTATTTTTGATAATTAAATAAGACACCAAAGAGATTTTGAACAATATTAGAATACTCCTAACTTTTGTATTCTAATACATTTGAAAACTTTGATGAAACGATAGATTTTGATGGAAACATGAAGTGCCAAAAGTTATCAATGACATGAAGAGCATGAGACATTCAAGGGTAGAATTAAAGTAATAAAGTGATAATTTGAAAATTAACCAATAAATTCTATAAACTTTTAAGGGATAGCTAGGAAAAAGCAGTTTTACCAGTTCAATTTATGAAGCTGGGGCAATATTCATTTCACTTCATATAAAGTTTCCAAGGAGTTACTTCTTCTTCTTTGTTTTGGTACCAGAGATTGAACTTGGGACTTTGTGCTTGGGATGCAGGTGGCCAAACCACTGAGCTAAATCTCCGGCCCTCCAAAGAGTTATTATCAGAGGATGTGTTAGTTACTTTTCTCTCGTTGCCGAGACAATCTGACACCCAAGTTTAAAGGGGAAAGGATTTATTTGGTTTACAGTTTGTAGAGGTCTCAGTCTGCAATAGCCTGGCTCCAAGGCAGGGATGGCAAACAGGCATCCCAGAGGAGTAACAACATGGCACGGACAAGGTAGCAAAGGCAACAAGGGACCTTAACAGCATCTTTCTGCTCCTTTTATCTTATTCAGACTACCAGGATTAGGGTGGTCCCAAACCAATCACTCACATGTAGTTGTCTAGTGATCACATGCCTTTAATCTTGGAATCCACATTTCAGATTTATTTACCTTTGAAAAAGAATGCATGAGGTTTTGGCGGGGACATCTAGACATAAACCACAAACAGAGGGTGTGTTCAATACAACTACTGATTCAAAACTGACTGAAAGATAGGGTTAGAAGTCTCAGAAATGTAATCATACATTCCTTGTAGATGTAATATATTGTTTTAGTTACTTTTCTCATTTCTGAGACAAAATATCCAATATCCAAAGTTAATGGGGCATATGTTTATTTCAGGTCACAATTTGTAGAGATTTCAGTCTATAGTCAGATGGCTCCAAGGCAGGGTGGCATGGCAGAGGAGAATGGCAGAAGAGAAATAGTTCAAGGGAAGCAGGCAGATGATAGCAAAGAAGCAAGCAGTGGTAGCAAGCCTGCCTTTCCTATCTCCATTTATATCACATCCAGGCTTACAGCTACTGATTGGTGCCACCCACACCCAGAGTAGGGTACTTATAATCACAGCATCACACCCTTAATCCACATTCACAGCCCTAATCCAGCCACCTTCGAAACTCCCCACCTATGACCACTTGAGGCTTTGGGGGGACCTCTAGATGCAAGCTTGTGTCTACGTGTCTACCCCCTGCCTCATGTGGTCATAGGGGGCGCTTTGCAGAGGTGGCCGGATCTAGAGTGTGTGGTACTAGGATCAAGGGTGTGTGATTACTAAATCAGTTCACTGATTGGTTTGGCATAGTTCTGGCAAGGATTAAGAGGTGAGTGCTACACTCGTTCTAGGGTGGGTGGCCTACATAAAATACAAGAGAAAAAATGGGCTAATGTGGTCTCACCTGCCTGCTTGTCAGGAGTATTTCTCCTGTTTGATGCCCCTCTGCCATGTCACCTTGTTTTGGAGCCAGCTGGTATGGACTGAAACCTCTACCAACTGGGAGTCAAATAAATATTTTCTCCTTTAACTTTGGATGTTGAGTATTTTGTCTCAACAATGAGAAAAGCGACTAAGAGAATATATCACAGAACTGACATGCCAATGCAGCAGGGAAAATGTTAAGAATAAAAACCACTTAATGGAAAACAATGAAGTTTGATTCTTTTCATTCAGTATATAAATGTGAAATATAAAGTGCTTAAAAATATTACAAACTGTAATGCTAAAGGAAGAAAATGTAGGACAGTGGCATTGAGGCTTGGTTTGAGAGTGAGGAATAGGATAGTATTCCAGTCCCCCAAACTAAAAATTGTTTGGAAAACAGAATTTTTTACATAGGAATAAGCATTTCATCATAAGATTAAAATACAAATGATGTTAGGAAACAGAAAAGAATGGAAGGAGGTTTTTACAACTAAAACAAATTAAGGACTAATATCTTGAATGTAGAACTTTTAATAATCAATAAGAACACAGGAAAATCCTAAGAACAAACATAAATATTTAGAAGTCTAAAAAATATCAACTTTACCGATACTGAGTTATAATTCTATAAATATTGGAAGGTACATTTTAGACATCAGTGGGGGTCTGAGTTCTATTAAATGTTTTTGTGGTTGTGCAGGTGTAACACAGATGCAAGTCAATGTGGCTGATCTGAAGAGCTGCTAGCAGAAGTTGCATCAAATATGTGTACACCCTTTTCCCCAGCAGCCTCATTCCCTGGTACCTATTCTAAGGAAATTCATAAAAGAACATGAGTGAAGCTAATACTTTTCATCACTCTTTGGGGTAGTTATTGATTGTATCCATTTTATAAGTTCATCTTTAAATACATAAAATGTGATGGTTACATTCACTAAAATAAACCGTTAGGAACAGTATATAGGGTGTAGTATATAGTTGTATTTAGGAAAATGTGAAAATGACTTAAAGCTATAGCATTATGCACACATAGACAAGCTCCATGGCATCATACCATTTATATAACCTAAAACCACATATGAAAACCAGCACTATATTTTCCCAAGTTAATATACATATCCAAGAACACACAACAGATATATTTGATTTTGTGCCTCTGTGGGAACATAGAACAGGATTGGGTGGCAGGATGTGTGAAAAGACAGTAAAAGAGAATGAAGTCTTCCATGAACTGATGGTAATTGTGTGCCATGAACTGATAGTTATACTCAACTCAACTCTATAGTTGAGACTAAAGAAAAAGAAAAGATGCCCAGCACTAAGGAAATGTTTAACAGAGCTCAAAATTTGTATTTCTCTCCCTTTTAGAGCACTAGAATTATGAATGACTTGGCTAATACCATGTTTTTAATGTTTTTTATTTTGTCAGTCTTTAACTCAATCTCTTCTTGAAGACATCAGTTTAGTCCTTGCTGTGTGTTTGTTTTGTAGTTTTTGGGCAAAAACTTCAAATACTTTAATAAATATATGTTCTTTAGTACTCAATGTCAAATTTTTCTGATTTCTTATATTCAGTACCTTGTTCAGAATGGCAGATACTGCTGTAAAAGTATGATTCTTAGATGTCATAAAATAAACAAACGTGACTGCAGACAGGCAGGTCTGTGCATGCCCTACTGAGGTTGTGAGTCATGACGAACACACCAAATCAGCCCGTGCCCTGGCAACAATCCACTGGAACCCCTTCCTCCCCCTCCCCCTGACTCCTCTGTACAGCCACCTGGTTCCACACTACAAAGACGCAGAGGACACCGGACTACCAGAACATGGTACTGAGCCCCGCCACTCCCAGCCCAGAGATAGGGGCTTCTGAGCCGCCGTCCCACTGCTCCTGGTCCACAGGAAGGGGCTTCTTGGCCACCATCCCTCCTGCTGCTCCCAGCCCAAAGGAAAGGGCTTTTGGGCCACCATCCTTACCGCTGCTCCCGGCTCCTGTCCCACCTCTCCCAGCTCAGAGGAGGTAATCCCTGCAGGAACCAACAGCTCCTCCCCCCAGTTGAAATGAGAAAACACATAAATAAGTCTCAAAACCAGACTTCCAGATCAACTCAGCAACCCCAAAGGGAAATGAGAAGGAACACTCTGATACTCAACCACCTGGACCCACTGAACAGGCAACAAAAGGGGATCTGGAAAAAATGAAATCAGAAATAATTCCTCAGATAACAGGAGAAATTTTGCTCTAGTACAAAACATGATTAATAAATCGAGAGAAGAGCTGAGGAACATGATGGAATCCCAACATAGGAAACAAATGGAATCCATAAAACAGATGCAAACAGATATCCAGGA
>NW_004624732.1:22285330-22303826 GCF_000247695.1 Heterocephalus glaber | reverse complement strand
GGGGGTGAAGGGAGGGCTAGGAATGGGGAAAAAATAAGAACCAAGATGCATTATGTAAAGGTACCATTCCCAATGAGAAATGTAATTTTGTTGTATACCTAAAATGTACCAATAAAAGAATTCAACAAAATAGACAAACATAATAAAAATTGACCACACTTTGTCAGCACATTTATCTAGGGTTTGTATCACACCAGTTACTGTGATGTGCTATTGGATAAGCAGTGGTTTCAATGAACTATAGTAAAGCAATCCCGAAGAAAACTATGTAGCCATTAAAATGATGGAAATGATTTTAATCTGGGTAGAAGGTTTGTGATTTCATAGCTCTTGCATGCTGAATGCCTATAAAACCTGTACCCCGTGGGTGATGTCAAGGTCTTTCATCAGATCAAGCAGTAGTCCAGCCCCCTTGGTCAATGGTTGTAGCAGCTTTTGAGTGCCTTAGATGACTGAGCCCTGTGAAAGGAATTCAAGGAGACCAATTTTCTATTTAGCCTTTCTCAAACAGGCAACTCAGAGGCTTGTCTAATGAGATATATATCCTTTTTCACCTTTGAGCCTCTAATGGGTGGTGATTTCTAAGGTGACTTACAGCCATCTTTCTATCATACAGTTAAAAAGTATTTGCATTCTTTGTATGCCAGTCTTTTCACCTACCACATTTTCCTTCACCCCATATTTATAGGCTCTTCCTTTTTGGTCAAGTATCACATCTTTCAGCTCCATCTTTTACTTCTGATTCTCACTGTACTTCTGGCTGAAAGCAACCAGCAGTACCCAGGCCAGAGGCTGAATATTGGGCTGGTTTCTAATTTCTTGCACCAGTTTAATTAGTCTTCCATCCTAATTTCAGTCTTCTTTAAAGTGTAGACATGGTAGAATGTATTTTTTTTTTTTTGCTAGAGTGTAACACACATGGACTCTAATTCAAATGTCAATGGAGTCCTTGTTCAAACTCAAACATCCTAAGCATGGCCTTTATAGTCTGCATTTCTCCAAGCATTCTAGTCTTCTGAAGTCTGATGCATCAAAAGTAGCTTACACCACTCTAGGGCCTTTCTAGCCTATATCTCCAAACTTTTCTAAACCAAGTCCCAAGTTTTCTGTACCACGTGGGTAGGTGCAGCCACTCTAACAACCTTACTTCCTGGGCTCCAAAATCTGTCACTGTCAATTTTTCATGGCTGAGACAAAGTGCCCAGTACTTGCAACCTGAAGGAGGAGAGTTTTACCTTGATTCACAGTTTAAGTTCATGGTTAACTGGCTCCAAGGCTGAAATAGGGTGGCAGAATGGCATACCAATGGAAAAAGTTCTCAACCTATGTTAGCCAAGAAACAGTAAGAAAAGGGAGGAGTCATGAATTAAAACACACCTTGCAAGGCCATGCTGCCAGTGACTTATGTTTTCTGATCAGGCCCTCTGGGTAAATCATTGGACTTTGGGGTAACATTCTAGATATTAGCCGCAATAGCAAGCATTCAGTACTATTTGAAGGTAAATGAATGTAAATTAATACAGTATGAAAACACAGTGTTTTTTCCCTTTCAAATATTTAAGGGAAATATGGTAGAAATACTGTTTCCAAGAGTATCATAAATCAAGGGAAATTTGTAACAAAGTAATTTTAAATATATGTATCTATTAGGGTGTTCATTGTGACATTATGTGTAATAACAAATTGGCAAAAACTTAAATATCCAAAAGTTAAGGATTTAAAATGTATTATAATTTAACAATAGTGTGAATTACTCAACACCATTGAGCTCTATACTTAAAAATGTTTAAAATGGTAAATATATATATATATACATCTGTCATTTATATATATAAATGGTATGTCACATATAAATAGTATGTATACACACACACACACACAGAGATATATATATATAAAACCACATACAATGTATTAGAGTCCATCCAACAAAGAAATGAATCACTGGGGCCAGGGATTTCGCTCAGTGGTTCTGGCACCTGCCTTGCAAGTGCAAGGTTCTGAGTTTGATCCCCGGTATGAAAAAAAAAAAATAGAAATGAATTACTAATATGATAAAAACATTTTTATTATGGAAAGTCTGTTAAGGTACCACTATGTAGAAGCTTGCATTTTTAGATATTGAAAAAGTTTATGTCAAAGACATAAACAATGATATTGCACTTTTAAAAAACGTTTTTGCTTATTTTATTCTTTCCAACACATGTTCAATAAACTTGTCTTACTTAGGTAAAATAAAATTGGTCATTAATGGGGAAACATTTGGAATAATTTCACAAAAGTGTTCCTGAGTGTTCAACTCAAAACTGAAGTTTAATGATGTTTATATTATGAGAAATAAAACAAGAAAGCACTTTTTCTAAAATTTTCTTTCACATTTTTCTATTTCAAACAACTTTGACCTACATTTCTCTTCTTGCAAATAAGAAGTTATTGATTTCAAAACTCTGAACTTTTTTCTTATTTTTTTATTCCAGCAAACAAGGTGATTTCTCCAATTTTATTTAAAGTGTAATTCTCAGAAAACTATGTGTACTTCATTTGTGTCACTTTTTTCATGATAATGCCATTGATTATTATCATGCTTTTGTTTCTGCTGAGTAAAGTTTCACTAAAACTCCATTCTGCCTAGTTTATTTAATGTATCTTCTAAAGTGTCTTAACTAAATGGGTACTTTATACGTAATAGATTCTCACTGTACTTGGGAACTAAAGGATGGTAGCAAATTAACTTTTTCTTTTTCTGAATTTTTCTTTACTTCTTTTTAATTGTTTTTTAAATATAGTGCCTGATTGTGTTTGTCTTTGGTGTCTACCTATTCTTTCCACTCAGACTGCCTCACCATAACAAGAGCCACTTGCAGATGTTTCTCTGTTTTCGTGAACACTCACGTTCATGGGCGAAGATGTTTAGGAATGCGCCCCCAATACAGCTGTTTGTCCACTTTCTTGTGGTGTGATAGCTATGACTTCATACGTCAATTCACTCTACTGTAGGCCTGTCCCAGCTATTAAATGTTTTTCTAGTAGATTAACTGCATTTATCTTCCTTATGAATGTAGACATTGATTACAGCCCTGCTCCTTGGAGCAACAGGGAGAAAAAATACAGTTTCTCATCTACACAGCACTTCACACTTGAAGACAGCTACCCAAGCATTTAAACTGGGGTAAGAGAAATGATTCCTCACGTAGTGCAGCTTCCTGGCCCCAGTACTCTAGCGGCTTTTCCTAAGCATGCTGTGGCTTAGCCAAACCCCTGTCAGGACAGGGCATGGTGTTCTAGATCTAATCAGTCCAGTACAGAACACAGTGGGACTTTACCACCTTTATTTTGAGATTATAATCTTATCAAAATCATCTAATTTATTTGGCTTTTCTTATTTCAGCAAGTGTGGGCTATTGTGTACTGCATAGATCTCAGACTTTGCTGTCCATTTATATTCATAGTGTATGTTCTCCACCCCAGCAAGCTCGTGGCACTGACTAATCAGGTTCAAGAATTCCAACTTTTTTTCCTGCAAAATTATTGCTATAAATGAGAAGTGGTAATAAAACTTGAAAGTTAATTTTGTTTCTATACAGATAATCCACAATTTAGAATTTTTCCACATTATATAGAATGGTGTGAAAGTGATAATTACTCATTAGAAATCACACTTGTAATTTGAAATTTGGATATTTTCCCAGGCTGGTAATATTTGGACTGCTCCTCTTTTGTGCTATTGGGCAACAGCATCAGCCACAGGCCCCAGCCAGCTCTGCGATCACAGGGGAAATAACTGACACTCCACCATAGTGTGCGGTATTTCTGAACTCGGATATTCGGAGGCTAAGTGTATTCCATGGATTTGATGTAAGGCATTTTCAACTGTTAATGGGTATTTTCAGCTGACATACCCCTTCCTAAGTGGAGGGACATCTGTTAAAATTTCTCTGCATACTGGCTTTCCTGACCCATGCCTGGCTGAAGACAGAGCCAGCATTGTTTTTAGGGCACAGACAATGCAATTACAAAAATGTTGATGTATGACTCAGGAAATGGACATTGCAGGTGTCAAGGAACTAAGGAAAGACTCAAAAAAATGTTCCCCAAATATCATCACTTGGCAGGGAGACAAAAGAGTAAACAGCAGTCTGCTGCTCTGACTTGAGATCAAGTTCTCATTTGCCACAAAATAAACTTTGACTTACTGTTATAATTGCTCAGTATATGACCTCATTTAACCTTCTCAACCACTATGAAAGAATTTTTTTCCCATTTTACAGTTCAAGAAAATGTCCTAGGAAATTTACATACTTGCCTAAACAATACTTTCAAGTTTTAGCAAAGGGAAAGGTTTTCTCCTGTCATTTATCTGTTTTGGTTTAGGGGAAGAAACTCTTTCCTCCTCCCTTGGCCATCTGTCCCAAGGGAGGCAGAATACCTAATCAGAAGTAGTAGATCCTGAGATACCAGCTACCTTCTACCAGTGTGCAAATGTAACCCCCCACCCTGGGAAGCCATGTCCAAGCCCCCCTTTTCAATTCATTTCCTGCTGCTGTGTCTCCTCCTCCTGCTTTTGTACTCTTCCAGTCCATGAGCAAAGCAAATCTCTTGAGCATCTGTGTAGAGTGTAGCCAAATGTCCACTTTCCGTTGTAGCTTCCCAGTGTTCCTGGACCAGGGGACAGGATAGCCTGTCCATGGGCCACTGATTTGTGAACTAGTTCTATACACTTTTCCTGATTTAAGGGAGTGGAAAGTAGGGGCTTCCTACAGATCCCTAAATCTAAGCATACAGCACTATTGGGAAGAGTACTACACCAGGGTAAACATAGCCTTGCCGAGCCATTAAGGTAAAGTGGGATGGTCCCCCACATTTGGCTACTATGTAGGGGTCCATGCATATGTAAAGTCTTTGCAAATACAGTTTTCTTCTAAAAAACCATGGAAAGAAGGAGTGAGTGTCAAGGTTCTTGAACCAAACCTCTGCCTAGGGCCCTTAACATTTACTTTATACTCTTGGCTCTTACTGGTCCCAGCCATGAACCAATGAAAGCAGTTTAGCTGACTTACATAGGGAAAGAAAAATACTAGGTAGCCTTTTGGAAAACATGTCAGATTGAATTAACCAGGGATGAAATCTCCAAGTATGGTAAGGCCCTCCCTTACTCTTCTCAGGACACAGGCTGGGAGCTTCAGTTCTGTCCAGATGCCTTTTGGCCCCACTCCTCTGTGCTTTGCTACCCTCTGCAATATACCATGTTTTTTCTTCTCCACTCTGTACTAACGCTTACTGTCATGTGTTCTCCCATGCTGCACATATAGCCCCTGTGTGATATCTCCCTGCTGTGCTGAAACCATGCTTCCTTCTGTCAGGTGACTCTTTCCTACTTTTTGTTTATGGTGAATTTTCTACTGGGAAGAAACCAATGTTGAGACTGTTCCTGAGGGCTGGGGATGGCCAGGTCAGCTGGGTGAAATGCACTTGATGACTTAAGGGATGGTGCTCCCCTGAAGCCATGATCCAAGAGAGGTGTCCTTTCATAGGTAACTGCAGCGCTTGCCACACTTTGCTTTCATTTCTACACCATCAGCCTATGAGTTCTTTAATGATTCCTTCCTTTATCCATTCAACATGTATTACTTTGAGTCTACTGCACGAGATATAATTAGGTCACAATGTAAAAAGAAACAAAACCGACAAAAGAATAAGGCAGTCACAATCACTGCCCTCAAGTAACTCCCAGTACAAGGGAAAAACCAAGCAAGTAAACACACAAAGTATAGTGGCGAGTAAGATTATGCCTAAGAGTCACTGGAAAAGATGAATTTTATCTGGCCTACGAGTGAGGAGATCCATCCTGGAGCAGTTGATTTTAAATAGAGCCCAGAAAGATTAGCAGACACTCAAAGAAGCAGACTGGGAATGGGGAGTAAGGAGAAAAAAAACACTCATGCACTGCAGAAAATACTTGTGGGGAAAGTACAGACAGACTTTGGAAATTTCTGGCATTCAGTGTGGAGAGGAAAGAAAGTACAAGGTGTGAGTGTGAGTGTGTGTGTGTGGTTTGTGAGCTGGTGAGAGGGGCTCATTTCAGTTATTCATCTGGATCTTTTCATCTACTCTATAGATCGACCAACCATAGTTGCTCTCTCATCTCTGTCTCTCTCTGTGCTGTCATTTTCTAATGAAAAAATACATTAAAAATAAAGTAGATATTCCAAATTCATCTTATGAACATAAATATGTATGAATAATGGCTTTTGAAAGCATCCAAAAAAGAACATTACTGTTTAAGTCTCATTATTTCTTAAGTGATTTTGTGTGCTTGCTTAATTATTTATATGGATGCATATTTTAAGATTACTGAGACTTCTAGAGAATAAATGAATGTAGGAGAAACTAAAACCATGCACCTTTTATCACGTGGTGCTGTTATCAAACATACCCATTTTGCCCACCAACCATTATGTTATGCACAAGTTTTGCAAGAGAGTTTATTCTACACACAGCCAAATATGACAAACTGAGAAATAAGGCTTAAATTCACCTCTGTGAAGATAGGATACTAACAGGATTAGAAAAGCTGGTTTGAGCCAGACAAAAGCATCCTCCAAGTTCCTGAAAAACAACTTAGGCAACTATTATCATTACAACTCACACATCAGAGGTGTGATCTATAGCAAAGCTAAGGGGAGTAAACTGCTTAGCTATGTAATGCTTAAAATTAGTGATAAAAGCAAGTAAATAAAAGCAGGTGAAGCTAGAAGTTTTATTCAGTTTTTCCTTCAATTTCAAAGTTATTAATACCTGCCTGTGTCCACTGATTATTTAGAAGGTTTACTTCTGTTTGGAACACTTTATTTCAGGTATTTTAGTGTCGGCTAAAGGCTCCAGAAAGGCACACTTGTCAAGGTATGAGTCCCTGTTTTTGCACATAGAGGTCCAGTGTCCTGAAATTATAGGCACCCACTAGTTACAAGCAAACCTGGAGAAAAAGCAAGGTGATTCTGGGAACAGGCCAGTAGTGAAGTACATAGAGTGGGAAGCATAGTGGAGAAGTGGAGAAGCACTTGAGGGTCTGTGCCTCAGAGTGTTCAGCATATCATTTGGGTTGCATCAGATAATCAAAACTGAACAGACAATGGTAGAAGCATCTACTCTGTTCTTACCCTAGGGCTAAACAGAGACAGGTTTAGGTATAAGGAAAAACTGTACATATAGTTCCTGGAATTGGATTGATAAACTAATTTGAACATAATTATTTTTGTCAAGTATGTTTTAACCACAATAGATCTGTACTATGATTTTATCAAGTTCAGTTAACAGTATATTCATTCTTTGCATAACATCATAATGTATCTCAAGAAAAAACAATTTTAGTGGAAATGAAATTAACTCTGGTTGGATGATGGAAGAAGTAGAATAATATGAAAGTTGAAATATATTTTAATGGCCAGTTGAGTATTTGGGAAAAAAAAATCTATAGATTTGCAGATTAGCATTTATGCAATCCTAGGCCAGTAAATAAACCTCTTATAAAATAGAAAATCTTTCATGATTATAATTAAGATTAGTAGTGTAAACTAGTACAATCACTATGGAAATCACTATGGAGATCATTCAGAAAACTAAAAATAGAAACTCTGTATGACCTATTCCCCTTCTAGGTATCTTCTCAAAAGAGCTAAAGACATCATATTACAGTGATTCATTCATACCCCTGTTTATAGCAGCAAATTCATAATAGCTAAATCTTAGAAACTACCTATATGTCTATCAACAGATAAATGGATGAAAAACCATGATATTTATACATAATGGAGTACTCCTCCACCACAAAAAAGAATAAGCTTGAGTCATTTGTAGGAAAATGGATGCAGCTTGAGACCATAGTGTTAAGTGAAGTAAATCAAACTCACAAGCTGAAATATTGCATGGTTTTCCTTATATGAGAAACTCAATATATAAATAAAAGTGCAATATACATACAGATAATAGGAAAAAAGAGAAAATGAATTGTAATTTCAGCATGGACAATATATCTAAAAGTATATTTTCCTTCTCCAATGTGTTTCATGTTTTTGGCCCATTAATTTGGTTGTGAATCTGTTTGTGTGATTAACTTTGTAAGGACTTATAAGAAATGAATCTGATGCTGGCAAAGAAGGGATGGAGAGGAAATGGAAAAAAAATTGAGATGTGTTATCTATATGCACAAATTCTCCACAATGAATGTCATCATGTACTACAAACATTTATTAATAAAAGTTTTAAAAAGACTAATATTGCCATCCATGCAAATTGACAGCAAATTGTAGATACTGTGTCAACCAATGTAGCTTTTGTTTTCTAATCTATTGTCATTTAATGGAGAAAACTGCATACCAGTGAAAAGAACTTGAGGTAGAGCCCAGTTCCTCTGATCCATTATCAAATTCTCACTCTATGAATTTATACAACATTGTCAGTTCTCCTTGAAGACATCAGAGACTCTGTTATGTGATTTTCTGTTTACTTCTCTACTACATAAGAGAACATGATGACCAGACCCGCAGGAAACCTCCTGTAACCAGCCTACAGCAACAATTTAGATATTTAGGAAAGATGGGGCCTACCTAAAACATTTTCCAAGGATGACTGAAAGTAAACCATGAATAATTTAGTGCTGTGGTTTCACCACAGATTTCTTCCTCACTTTTCAATGTTGCTTTTGCCCTGTAGCAGGAATGCTTGCCTAAGGCAACATTCTTTGAATTTTTGGGGGGGTGACTAAACCTTAGAAATCCTCCAAGTCTTTGGAAAACACTCTGGCATTTTGATAGATTCATATTAAAGTAAGCAAATAAGACAAATACCATTTATTCTGGTTCCAAGAGTGAAAATGAAAGGGTCCAATCAAAAGAACAAAATGAATATGACATTCCCAATGTTCATCCTAGACCTGGTTCAGTATTGGGACACTCCAGGTGCTGGACATAAATCTACAAGACTTATGCTTGCCTTGATGTGTTCCACTCTTGCTTTGGTCCCATTCCCTTCTATTCTCCATATTTCCCTTTTAGAATGGGAAAGCTTATCCTATGTCATTTTACATCGACAGTGTGTATTTTAATTTTAACATGAGCTCATAGCTAATGGTTTGCCCTGGGTCCCAGAGAGACTTTGGAATTGAACTTTTCAGAAATGCTTTAAATGTTAAAACTTTGGCAATTCTTAGAGATAAACAAAATGCATTTTGTATAAAAACATTGAAATGAGTGTTTTGGGGGCCAGAGATAGCATGTCATGTTTTGGACCTAAATTGTCCCCCAAAAGCTTCATGTGTGTGGTAGGTGCTTGGATTATGGGGACACTATACCTCCAGTGCTGTTAGGAGGTAGAGGCTGGTTGGAGGTGGGTGAGTCACTGAGAGCATGGCCAGGAAGGGCATATCTGGTTCCTCCTTTCCATCTCTGCTTCCTACCTGCTAGGACACAAGCAGCTTTTCTCCAACAGATTCTTTCACCATGACCTTCGTGCCTTGGAGTTGGCCAATTACAGACTGAAAATATGACCCAACATAAGCCTCTCCTCCTTTGAATTGTGAGTGTCAAGTGTTGTGTCCCACTGATGGAGAAGTGACTATGACAGAAGATGAAATCTAAGCAAAATGGCTTCTACTTTGAATTTAATAGAATATCTTCTTAGTAGTTGCTAGCTATTCTTAAAGGATTTTCTACAAAATGGTTTCCATTTTATGACCTGTGAAATATTTTATTGTCTAAAAAGAGAAGTTTGTAGTTTTGTCCTTGTATTTAGGATGTTTCACCACTTGACACTCAAGTAAGATTCACTAAAAATTCTAGCACTATGGTCATGCTCAGAAATGAAGAACAACAGCAATCTTTTGCTTGCACAACATTATTTTAAGTTGAAATCATAAAAAACATTTATAGAATAACAACATCTTGTATTAAAAACCAACACTATGTGCATCTTTTAAAAATTTGAATGTCTTGCAAACTAAGCTTCATGAATGAAGGATGAGCCACTTCATTATAGTGAGTCTGATTCTTCCAAAAAGTGGTTTTTTTCCACACCATCCTTGCTTGCCCATTTACTTCACTGACCAATCTTTCAGCTCAGCCCTAGGAGCTGGGTAATCTTGAAGAATGGTTTGTTTTTATTTGCTGATATTTAAACATTTGTGAATATTGAATATTTTCTATTTGGAGCAGGTATTCACCTAGTCTCATACCCACCTACTATCATCATTCTGTACCTCTAGAAGTCTATTATATCGTCACAGTCAATAATTTTTTCATAACATCTGGTGCTCCCAGTTCCGCTGCTACAAAAGTGTGCAAAGGAAGTGGTGGTGTTGGGTTTGGAAGTGATGATAAGGTCACTCTTGAACTCCTGTGGAAGCCCACATTCCAAGGAGAGATAAATTAAGTTGTCCTCTAAATCTCCTTCCCAGAAGGCAGGTTTTCATCTGGCAAGAGAGACACTGGGGTGTTAGAGATCTGAATGAAGTCCATTGCCACATTCACATAGGAGAATACAGACCACTGGGATGCATGGAGTGACCCCCACGGAGGAGTGAACAACAGAGTATGGGAGAAAGTGAGACCGAGCAGATCCAGAAAGTCTCCAGAAGTATGGTTCTAGGCCCACAGGGTCCAGGCTGGGGGCAGGTAAGGGCGTGCAAGTTGTGGAGGTAAGCATCCTGAGAACACATTTGTATTGCAGGTCAGGATAATGGACTATCCTAGAAACAAGGTAGGCAGGAAGCAATTAAATAAGCAAGGTTAATCCTAAATCAGGGAAAGTAGTGAGTCAATCTGTAAGTACTAATTTACTTCAAATTACTTCACTCAGGTCACATGATATGGGTGTATACATTAGTTTGTGTGAGTTTTTTGCCAGGGAGATCTGCTAGTTTTGAAAGAAACAAAACTAAACAAAAAACTCCTCAAATCCCACCCTCCAGGGGTAGCTACTACAAGCACAGTCATCTCTGGCTATCCCTGAGGGACAGATTTAAGGTCATCCTCCCTCCCCACTCCCCAGAGATACCAAAATCTATAGATATTAGCGACTTTTATGTGAAATGGGGTAATATTTACATATAACCTAGAAATGTCCTCTTGTATGCTTTAAATCATCACTAGATTATTTAAAACACCTAATACAATGCAAGTGCTATGAAAATGGTACTAAGAAAATTGCTTAGGGAATAATGACAAGGCAAAGAAAAGCCTGTGCATTGTCTCTACAGGTGGAACCTAACTATGTGGTGTACAAATGAGATCCAAGATGAATAATGCTCACATAGGGAGCCCTGGGAAGACTGAGGCTATGTGTCGTGGAGTGAGGCTGTAGCAGGCTCATTTCCCCACCACTTCATTCTCCAACATTCAGTGTTGTGTTCAGCAAGCAGCAAGCTCAAGTCTTATGTTCTGAAACTTTCTGAAATTTGAAAAGAAATATTTTTTGATGCATAGTTTATGGAATCCATAGATGTAGAACTTGAGAATATGAAAAAATCCCCTGAATTTCTACTTCCTTGCTCACCAAGAACAGTAGAGATCATGCTAAGTTTTTAAGAAAGGTGGACAGATAGTATAAAACTTGTTGATTAGGGTAGCAGGTATTAGAAATATGCATGCACTGGAGCATTTTTGATATTGAAACATGTAGATTAGGTAAAATATTTCAAAAATATTTCTTGTTTTTTAAGGATAGGTATTAAAATAAATCTGGTATCTACTTCATCATATACCTTTAGAGATTACATCAAAGATTTGATATGTGAATGATTTTTTGTTCTGGTGCTCTTTTAAAAAATTATTGGTTACAGTATTCCAAAAAGTGTCTCACTGAAATACACAATGAGAATATCATAACATTGGTTTTCAGAGAACTTTCCAGGCAGTGTGTCTTCAGAGCCTCAAAACAGAACACTGGAATTTCATTGAGGCTATGTGGTTGCTAGTAAATGCTTGCATATGTGTCAGAATTTGGCCTGGGATTTGATTGTTTAATTTCCTGTAAGCTAGGTTATGAGTAAGTGCTAATTTTCACTGGTTTCCAATTGTAGGGTGGCATCAGTAAGATACTCAAAACAAACCATGTAGCCATGTATGGCCTTCATATAGAGAACTGGGTAGATGGGAAAGGATAAAGATGACCCGCAGGCTGAAAGGACAGAGAAGTCTGAGGTGGAATGGGTGAGACCCCAGCACCAGTGGAGTCTCCTAGGTCTATTAAAGCATTCATTCTCCAGTGGGGTACATTTAGAGACTGCCTCATTTGTGCCTGCTGTGGGAATAGGCAAGCTAGCAAAGGAAAACGCACTGAGATAATATTTGGGAGACTGGTTTTGTGTCAGTCCAGATTGTCAATGGACACTTGTAGAAGACCTGTATCTATTCTATGTCCCAGCATCCTGACATGGAAAGTAAGGCGTTAGAATAGATGGTCTCTATTGGGGCAGTGCAGTAAGATTTCAAGGACATAACTAGCATCTCAGGCTCACTCGGTGTGACCACGAGCCCATGACCACATTATTTAACTATTAAAACTTTGAATTTCTCATCCATAAAATGAGGAAAATACATATCCCTAAGGGACTGTTATTAGTAGTATATGAAGGGAGAAATTTGCAGTGTTTGAAAATGGCACATCATGTAAGAAGTGCTCAATAATGCCAACCCATTCTACCATTCTCTTCCTTTAGATTCAAATATTCTACAATCCTGTAAATGAAGAGAAGTTGAAGGCAGTTATGACACAGACAAAGTGATTGTGGGGGAATGGTGATACTCTTCCTGCTATTGAGTTTTAACTGATATTAAGTGATGATGGTGAAGTCTCCTACCCTTGAGATGGGATGGTTAAGGTACTATTGAAGAAATATGTACTAACCTAATAAATTGGAACCATCTTGAGGTCAGATTCCTTCACACAGAAAGAATAAGAGATGCAGCCTTCCAAAAACTAGGAAAGCTCTCTGATTGCTAGTGAAGGCTCTTGACCCAAATGGAGACAGCTCTGAGAGGGACCAGAATTTGAGACTCAAGAAGAATCCAGGCTGGGTGATCACAGAAAGAATTTCTTCAGCATTACTGGCTGAAAACACCATAAGGGAAGAGAAGTCTCTGTTTATGTTTCTATGTATATACGTGTGTGTGTGTGTGTGTGTGTGCTTGTGTTTACACACAGATAAACACACAGACACACATGATACATCAATCAAATTCTGACTAAAAATAGCTCCTGTTATCAACAATTTTGTCTTCTTAAATCATTAACTCATGAAATATTTTATAAAAATGCATAGCCTACCTATTTGATGTTTTATTTTAAAAATGACTGATTAATGCTTAAAAACTTAAGCAATAAAAAAAAAATCAAGAAAAAGTCTCAGAAAACAAATGGAATCCCAATCTAAGGAAGGGAAGTAGTCTCTGTTAGCATTTGATAACATAGACGAATGGGAAGAGGAAGATTGTAGAAAGATAAGTGCTCACAGACGGTCCTGTCTGTAGCCTGTGTGGGGCTGGATGTTTAGGTGAGATACCTCATGGATCTGGGTTGCCCAGTATCGCCCTTTAAAGCTACAAGCTCTCTATGCTGGGATCTTGTGATTTTTGCTCCTTTCTATGCCTCTTCTTCCCAACTTCCCTCCCAGCAGCTTCTCAACCAGAAGAGAGTGAGTGGAAAATAGATGGAATGTTTCCTCCTCCATCTCCACTTGTTTTTAACAAAATGTTGCATATGGAAATGGCCTGCTTTTCACTTTCATCCCTTACCCACCCTTGACTTGTTGCATGGCTACTTGATCATCAAAATTTCCTGTTTAGGGAGATCTAAGACCTGCCCAAGTACTAACTTTCAGGCTTTTACATCATTTGTCCCCAGTGTATTTGACAAATATTCTGAAAGTGTAAACTTGAGAGTTGGGTTGTGATAAAGATGCAACTTTCTTCCAGATAGTTTGTTGTTACTTTTATAGATTTTAATAAGCTCCATAGGGTGAGAAGTGATTTCTTTCAATACTTGTTAACTGGAAGTCTCTATTGTAAATGTGCAATGTATCAACGAAAGTTTTATTTTTATTTTTGAGTGCACTGTTTCTTATTTCAGTACCTCTTACAGAAAAAGATACCCATTAAAAAAACACTCAGGTGCTTAGGTGAGAATATTTTTACTATTAATGATTTAATATTAAGTAGTAAAAGGTACTAAAAATATTCATGTGTTTAAAAGAAAGTTCCAAAGGAAATATACCTGAAAAAAGTTAGAGATGGGAAGGGAAAATGTTCATACCATTGCTAGGGTCTTATACCTTATTATGTGCTGTTTTGGGGATGTCAGAATACTGATTAGATGCCGTTTGATCTCCTTCGCCATGATTCACTCGTCCCAACCCCCAGATGCAGGCTGTTATTTATTTTCTTTAGCTTTTCTATGGGAATTTTCTATTCCTCCTCTTTCGCTATATATTTCTCACTGCATGGTAGGCCTGGAGCACCAGAACTGAGACATTAAAACCTTTTGAGTTAAATAGTGATAGGAGATTATTTTCACAGGAGCCCTTAAAAATAGATGTATCCAATTACTATAATTCTAATTTTTCAAATGTTAGTACTTTTGACAAGTTGCAGCTCTGTTTGCCCATTTGTGTAGGAGCCTCATGCTTTCCCCCAAAAGAGCAGCATGAGGCTGGAGTTTTCAGTTTATCAAAGTAAATTGCACTCGTTTTCCAAAGGCAAATTGCAGACCAAAGGCATCTGTAGATGAATAGAAAACTATGTGAAAGGGAATGCTCTGCTGTGCCTGACTACTCCTAACTTCAACCCAAATTATCTTTGAAACATTATTTGGAAATCCAAAAGTTTTCAAAAGGCACCATTAATGGGTGTGCTGAAAATAGATCCTAGCTTCCTCAGGCCCAAACAGAGCTTTGCTCTTCAACAAGTCAACCTCGAATTAGTCCTTAAGTTTCCAAAGTATGTTCAAGTCTGAATTCATGACATTCGTAGAAAGAAGCATGCAAAGATTTATATTGTAGTTTCTCATTGTAAGAGTAGCCTCTTCTCCTAAGAACCATTAGAAAGTCTGGTGATTATATGCACCCTGTTTTGGAGAGGGCATGGTTTATCGTACCATTATCACATCTATCCAAACAAACTTTTATATAAAATAAAAGGTATATAAATTTGTTATTATAGGTTAAAAGGCAGAGAGCAACAGATGATCTCAAAGACTTATCATTAATCACTTTCTACAACCTCCAGGTGTGGCTACTGTCAGCAAACCCAAAGCAGACTTCAAACTTGAATTTAAGCCTCAACCTCTTTCATTTTTTTCATTTTTAATTTTCAGAAAAATCCTGGAAGTGTATAATAATTATAAGTACTGCCTTCTATATAATATGTACAGGGTTACTTCAGGAATCAATGTTAATTGGTTCTGGGAGATACAAAGACAGCCAAATAAATTGTTTTAGCTGGAAAGGGTAACCAGTCAGAGGTAAGCAACACCTGCAAGTCCTAGCTCGTTCGTGCATGTAGTACCAAACTATAAGGACCTGGAAAAAACTTTTGCATCACATGCATCGAGTAGCAAATTCAACAAGTTTCAAAGCATCAAGCATCAAGTATGACTGTAATCAGCAAAAAGCATCCCTCACTCTGCTGAAGGCTATTCAGCATTTTTCTCCACATCCATTCTCCAAGTTCCTCATGCCTGTCTTTAGGTATTTAATGGCAGAGGAGAGCATCAGCCAGACTTTCTTTCCTTTGGATTTCATTCTGCTAGGCTGATCACAGAGAATAGAGGGTGGACAACGGAGATCAGGGTACCAGTTCCCCCTACCTCACCTCTAACTGAATTCAGATGCGGTAATGTCCACAGCCCCAGCACCATGGCAATGAGGGCAGCCCCTGCTCCACACAAGCTCCAGTAATACATTTTCTTCCTTTGTTCCAGCAGGCTCAGGAGGGTGAAAGCCTTCCACCAGTGCTAATCTCAACATGTCTGCTCTGTGTGCATTCCTGGGTCTTCCTGTACTTTGGTAAACAGTGCCCTCATTAAGTCATTTCTTTGGAAAATCCCAGCTGAGCCTGTTATGGGCTGTATGCTGGGTCCCGTCTGATGCATATCTAATTTTTAAAAAGTGTCTTTCAATTTCTGCTCTTCCTTATAAATACAGTGTTTCTCCTTGTAGTTAGAGACACACAAACATGTGCCTGAAATACAAATGTGTACTGAACACTTAGACTTACAAGCTCTTACTGAAACAAATTCTAGAGTTCCTTCAACTGTCAGACCAGTCTACCTATGAGTGGGAGTTGTGGTAACCAGAAGATAATTCTTTAGCTTTGGTTTTGCAATATGCTTCATATTCACTAATTAACATGGATGTGGTATGTTCTGAGAATTCACGTAGTTTATTTTTATAGGAGTATAACATTAACATCTTCATTTTTTATAATTTCTTCCTACTTCTCCAATCTAACATTTTTGAATTATTTTATGCTATTCTTGAAATTGCAAACTTCCTTCAAGATTAATTCAAAGCTCATGACAAAGTAGACCTCTCTGGCTCTCTTAATTTTATCCCTTCTATCAGATATATTTAATTTTTTTATTAGTTTTCTGGCCCATTATGTTACTGATTTAATTTACTACTTTTTCTTAAAAGACATTCCTTTGCCACTCAAGCTAGTAAAAATTTTAAGAAAACCAGCAAATGATCAATTAAAACTATTTATAGGGAGGGAGTTTTTCTTGTATTTAAATTACCTTTAAGTAAGAAATCTCAAATGTAAGGTTATCAGTGTTGGAGTAATTTATAGTTGCTTATACTTACATGTCATCTGTTAATTATTCATTTATTCAACAAGTATTTCCCATAGTTCTAAGCAATAAAGTATTTGGGGGTAGAATTAAAAACAAAATATATTTTTACACTAAAAACTGCTTAAAATTGACTTCCAAAGAAATCAAAGATAATTTTTGAGTAAGATACACAGGTAGTGGCCTGTAAATGTTCCAAGCAGAGTAGAGCTTCCTCGCAGTTAGCTGGGGCTGCTGCTCTTAGCAATTAGTAAGAAGCCCATTGACAAGAACTATAAGGTTCATACTAATCAGTGACTGTATCCAAGTCTAATCATTGACCCAATCTTCAAAAAGTTGTCATAAATATGAGTTAAATGAATAAAAACGTGAATGTGTGGATGTGAATGATAGAGTATACTACTACTTTGGTTTATGCAGACAGATAAGAAAATACCTCCATCATTTCCATCAGTGTGGAAAGGTAGAACCTGGGAGAAAGTATAGAAGTGGAAATGTTCTAAGTGTTTATCAGTTTCTTTTTTTAATTTTTAAATTTTATTTTATTAGTACATGTTTGCAGTACATAATATTCACATTCCTTGTGTGGAATTGGTACAGGGACATAACAAATCTTAAGGCCTTTTTTCTTCCCCTTTTCCTTCTCTTTCCACCTTCTCCCTCCATCTCCCAATCTTTCCATTTGAGAAAGATCTTCCTACCTCCTATTATCTATCTTGTATTTTGCTCCTTTATGTTTTGAGTTTCTTATATAATAGAAATGTGATATTTAAGCTTGTGTGTCTAACTTATTTCACTTGACATTATGGCCTCAAAAAGCATCCATTTTTTTTTGCAAATTTCTTGGGTTTATGTCTCTTCATGGCAAAATAGTACTATATTGTGTGTAAATATTGAATCTCCTTTATTTGTTCATCTGTTAATGGATATATAGGCTAATTCCACGATTTAGCTATTATGAATTTCACTGCTATAAACATGGGTTTATATGGGTTAAATATATTGCTGTAATATGATATCTTTAACTCTTTTAGGTAGCTACCTAGAAAGGGGAATAGCTAGGTCAAATGGAATTTCTAGTGTCTGCTTTTTAAGGAAACTCCATAGTAATTTATATTCCTACCAACAGTTAGAAGACCTCCTACACTTTTAAGGAACACTAGATAAAATGATAGACACTAGATAAAATGACGACTTCTTTTTTTTTCTTAAATTCTTTTATTGGTACATTTTATGTATAAAACACATTTACATTTCTCATTGGAAACTTGTACCTTTACATGATGCATCTTGGTTCTTATTTTTTCCCTATTCCTAGTCCTCCCTTCACCCTCTCCACCCTTCCCTAATTAGAAAGACTTTATTTCCATTTTTTCTGTTTCTCATCGTTTTTCCTTTCCCTTCGTCCTTTCCCCTGACCCTCCCACTATCCCTACCCCTTTGGACCTACTCTTCCTATTTTGCATTATCAATCATTCATTCTAATCATTGGTACATTTTAGGTATACAATATGATGACATTTATCATTGGAAATTTGCACCTTTTCATAATCTCTCTTGGTTCTTATTTTTTCACCTTTGCTCAACCCTCCCTTCAACCCCTCCATTCCTCCCTATTTACAAAAATTTTGTCCCTATTTTTCCATTTTCTCATATTAAT
>NW_004624732.1:22266606-22282702 GCF_000247695.1 Heterocephalus glaber | reverse complement strand
GATGATCCTCTGGATTTCTGCTGGGTCTGTTGTAATTTCACCCTTTTCATTCCTAATTGCATGGATTTGGGCCTTTTCTTTCCTTTTTCTGACAAGGTTGGCTAAAGGATTGTCAATTTTGTTGATTCTTTTGATCAACCAACTCTTGTCTTCTTTGATTTTTTTTGTATTATTCTCTTCATCTTCATTGCATTGATTTCTCCTCTGATCTTTATAATTTCCTTCCTTGTGTGAGCTTTGGGTTTGAGGATGATTTCTTATACTACTTGAGCAGATTTGGCTTGAATCCCTCTTTGTTACACATCTGTGACAGTGGAAACAAAGGTACCATTTATTTCCCCTTTCCTTCCTCTGAACTATTGTCTCTGTCCACTCTTTGGCCTTCACATTTGTGGCCAGCCTCCTTCTTGGGGTGGCCATCTCTGCAGTATCAGTGACACCTGATACAGCTTCTCCCTTTGCAGCTTCTTTGTTTTTTCTGGACACAGTGAGAGGTGTGCTTATGCCCACCCAATAAGATTTCCTCTAGGATGCCACACTCATGTCAACCTTGAGAAATTTCCATCTTGAAATATTTTTATCTGCATATTGGGAAATTTGATTAGCAGTTCCACTGTAGGGGATAGGAAAAGTACAACTACAATTTTTCAGCAGCTGAAATGATTTCACCAAAGTGAAATGATAGACTAGTTTCTGGGTCATATATCTTCTCCCTTATCCCTATGTATTTGTTCAGAAACATTCAGGTGCTAGATATGAGAGCTCATAAATATTATGCCAATTTCAGTCATTGGAGCAAAACGGGGGTGCTTCGGTAAGGTATTTTCCTGACTGAATCTCATTTTAATTATCACTATTTAAAATATTTTTCTCACTGTGCTTACCTGAAGTCCATCACTTGTCCTTTCAGTCTGTTTCAAAGTCATGTTCCTTCGTTTCTAATTCAGTAGTGACTATTCCTCAACCTCATCCCATCTTGCTTCAGCAAGCATGCCAAGTAATTTCAGATCACGCCTCCAGTCAAAACCTGACCAGGTAAAGAATTAATCTCCTGTGCCAGCAAAACCAAAAAATAAAAAAAAAAACTTTTCAAATATTTCTATTATTCTCAAGGAGAAATGTACTATTTGAATGGTAGAATTTAATTGTCATTATCTGGAAGACTTGCTTCATTTAAACTTCTCCTTTATTTAAAGTAAACACCTCAATGCTCACATTCTTTCCTGGGACATTTTTAGCAGTAACGGCTGGTTGTCAATGACAACAATCATACTTAATTGTTCATTCTGACATGCTCCAGCACTCTATTAAGCACAGATTACTCTAGATTGAATAAATGAATAGCAAAGATGCTGCCCAGAGCTCTGAACACAGCAGTGGAAATAATGAATTACATCAGCCTCTCATGAAAATGCAGGAGGGGCCAGTGCAGGTCAAGAGCTTGTTAGAGTTTCAAGTTGTCCATTTCTGCCCAAATCTTCAAGAGCCAAGTCTATTACAGATTATATTTTGTGAAAGAAGAGATGAAGGTCAAATTTCTTGATTTGATGTTATTCAGCTATTTTACTGTATTTCAAAGTTATAATTCAGGAAAGTAATGCAGAATACTCTGTTCTTCATGAGTTTTTAAAGATACACAGGGATCCTACTCACTTGCATTTTGATTCAATTGTACTTTCATCTCAATATTACTAGTATTTTATCTAGGAATGTAACTAAATAAAAGCCTTTCATTAGTTATCAGGGAACAGTTTAATATAAATGGGATTAGCACAATAAGTATCTTAGGAAAATCATCACAGGATGGCCTTTTTATTTACATATGAGTTAATAAACATGCTTTCCTATGCTTCATCCAATCTTGAATTATCTGCAAGTTCTGGAAACAATTCTTCTGATCATTTTAGGTCATTGACAGGTCACAGTGTAAGTATGCTTTTCCTTTAAATGATAAAGATAAAGGATGTGGATGATTTAATTAAACCTCTCATTGAACCCAGATTACTTCGATTCCTTAGAAAAAACTTTGTCCCCGATGGAGGGATACAGATATCACATTCTGGCATTGAATGAAGTACTAATTAGAAAATCATCATACAGAATTATTATTATTTTTTAGTAAGTAGGGAATAACATTGAATCTGTATTATGAATTAGAAAATTCATTCCTTTGTGAAAAATGTGACATATTTTTTCCTTAAATAATAAGCACAGGTTGAAAAATAGTTTCATTTCAAAGAATTTCCTATTCATTGGCAGTATCTTCCCTCATTTATCCAATAATTATTTTCTTAGCTATTCCATTTTGTAGATTTATTGTTTATAACTATTTTGGTTAATATCTTTGTATATCTCTATGACCAGATAAAGGGGATGAACATTTTAAGACTTTGAAATTTAAGGCTTTCAAATTGTCCTCAGAATTTTCTTTATAATGTACACCTTTCAATTATTGAGAAGGATATTTTAATATTTTCATGCTGAATATGTTTTTAATGTTTGACAAAATTATAGGAAATATGATATCTGATTATCTACCTTTTATACAAATGAAATTGCTTTTTAGCCATTTGTAATTTCTTTATAAATCTTCATTTTAATTAAATTTTCATGCCACTTATGACACAAATATTTTCCAGTTGGTTATTATTTTCTTTTTCTTTTTTCAGTACTAGGAATTGAACCCAGGAACTTCATCTTGACACTCAAGTATTCTACCACTGAGCAACCAAGATGTGCTCCTCTTTGTTATATTTAGCATATTTGATGTAACATTATTACAGAAAATAAAAGAAAATATCTCTGACACCAGAATAGCAGTGCATACAAATAAAGAATGAATGATGTGATATAATTTTAAGAACTGTACACAGGGACAGAGCTAGGTAGACATTTCTCTTCTTAGTGCTGTGCATGGGGTTTGTGAGGTTAGCTGGTCTGATTCTGGATTTGTTTTATCGAAATCTTTAAAGGTGTCAGAAGTTTGATTACGGACTAAGTGGGTGGTATTCTATGGTGCTAATTATTATTTTAATTGTCATGTATGGCAAAAGAAGTTTCTCAAAAGTTAATGCCACTTGCTCTCCTTCCATTTTGCTTTGAATTAAAGCAAGGCTCCCACCCCCTCCTCAAGCTGTATTTATGACCTGTAACTCCACATAATTAATAACTGATGAAAGACACATATGTTGAAATGTCAGGTCAGCTCAAGAATTTTAAAGATAGTTATAGTAGAGAATAAGAGCAAGCTTCTCCTACTAACACTGATTGCCCAGGAGCACTCTTGTACTTTTAATAATATGAATAGATGGCTTTTTGTTGTTGTTATTTTTATATCATGGTTCATTGAACATCTACTCTGTTACATACACGGTATCCAGCAATGGTGGTTTAAAGATTATATACCTATTTCCTATCTCTCTCTCTCTCTCTCTCTCTCTCTCTCTCTCTCTCTCTCTCTCTATCATCTATCTATGATGGTTAATCTTGACTATGTCAGGTGGATTGGTTTTGCGATCTTTCCAGATGATTGGTGGGCACACTTCTGGGTATGTCTGAGTGTGTCATGGAAGCATGACTTTGGGGGTGATGTTTGGTTCCTGGTGGCTTTCTCTTTGGTATTGCTTCACTGCTCTGCTTCCTGGCAGCCATAAACTAAGCAGCTTTGCTCCTCTACACTCCTTTTGCCATGATATTTGTTCCTTGGAGCCAGCTGACCATGTACTGAGCTCCCTGAAAGTGTGAGTTATGTTAGCCTCTCCTCCTTTAAATTGTGAGTGTCGGTGTTGTGTCACAGCAGTGAGAAAGCTTACTGACATTACCTCTATATCACCTGTTTTCACTTAGGTACATATGTAGAGATTTTGTTTTTATACTCAGGAAATCCAGTGTTAAGTGAGAATCTCAATTGTGTGAGAAAATGAGAGGGGTAAGTCTGATTCTTAATTCAGGTGTGTGGTTCTGGGAAGCTCCCTGAATCTGAGCCTCTTTACAATGAAATTCAAAGGGCAGAGTGCTGTGTGGGTAAATAATGAGGGGGAAGGACTACAAAAGACTAAGGGCGAAGAGGTAAGATTTAACATGGTTATTTAAACATTGTACTATGTAAAGAAAGGTTAAGTTACAAGAAATTACTGTAGGTCAATTTGCCTTCTTTAAGGATGACAATAAAATGAAATAATTCTTGTGGACATTAATCTAAAGCTTAATTAATAGGGAACTGTCTCAGATCTACTGAAAAAAAAGTTAATGGGAACAAAGTGTGTTTTAAGCAATAGAAATCTTAAAAAATTACAGATAAAGAGTGAGACTGAAGGAACTAACACAATCAAGTCTAACTCCAAGTAGAAGGAAATAAAATAATAATTAACATTCTTAAGTACTAAATCCAAGGTTCCCACTAGTGTACAGAAACATAAGCATAAGACTATTTAAAGAAATGAGGAAAGACAATGGATTTACGAAGCTGACATGTGCATCTAAAATTAATTTTGTGAAAATAAAACTTGTTTTTACTAGTAATTTGGAGATAAGAGATAGGCAAATAAGGGAAAAAATCAAATTGAATTCAGTTAATGACTATTTAGAAATAGCAGGTTTCCTTATTAATCACTTTATTTCCTTTTCTAAATTAGTGAAAGGCTAAGAAACAGCAACACTATTAACTGAAACTTCTTAAAATTCAGTTAATCTCTCTTTTTCTGATGCATGCACACACATGAAAAGATTGTAAACACTAGGTAATACCAAGATCAATAAACATGCTGTCTAGATATAAAAAAACCTTGAAAATTTTGCTATATTAATGCCACTTTTTATTCATTAAGTTTATTGGTACATTTTAAGTATATAATATGATGACAAGAGAAACCACCAACAGAATGAAGAGTCAACCCACAATGTGAGAAAAATTGTTTCTAGCTGTTCCTCAGACAAAGGTCTACTATGTAGAGTATGTAAAGAGGTTAAAAAATCAGACCTTACAAATTTAAAGGCCCAATTCAAAAATGGGCATCTGAAATGAACAGACATTTCTCAGACAAAGAAGTAGAAATAGTAAATAGACATATGAAAAAATGTTCAACATCAGTGGTTGTCTGAGAGATACAAAAGAAAACAACACTGCAATTCCACGTCACTCCAGAAAGAATGGCTGCTATCAAGGAATCAGCCAAATACTGGTGGGATTGTGGGGAAAAAGGAACCCTTAGCCCCACATTTTTGTGGAATATCAGGATCACAGTTGAAGTCTTTTTTTAAATTACCATTTCATTCTGATTTGTCTCACTTCTTCCTTCTGTAAAGGATTTTACTGAGCATTGAACATATAGGTCTATGTCATTCTTTCTATCTGTATGAACATATTACAATTTGCTTACATATTCTCCTATTAATGGACATTTAAAGTTATAATTATCTATTTTGCATAATGTAGTAATAAAATATCAATATCTTTATTTCTTCATGCACGAATATCAAAGTTTTCCATCAGAGTTCATATCTAGAAGTTAAAATTCTGAGTTTCAGTTTATGCCAGCATCACTAAATCTTGGTGTTTTTCTCTGCTTTAAAATGTCTCTAATTGGCCCTACTTGTACCTAATCATGCATATTAAAATGGTGACAGTTTTGTTGGTGTACTTGCCTGGCACTGTATGATGGTTTGAAGCATATAATCTTTCCAAGAACTGAATAGAATGTAAAGCTTTAGCCCCGCTTTCAAGACGAAAGGAGGTAAAGTTAAGATACATGAAGGATGTTTCTTAGATCTCAGCAAGAAAATAAACTATCAGTATTGGAATCAAATGCCTAGGTTGTTGTTGAATTCACAAGTCATAGTGAATGGTAAATTTAGACGTGAGCTGTTGAGGAACATTGTGAATGCATATATATGTGCTTATGTATAATTGCATATATGTAGAAGTATATTTGAATAATTATGATGAAACTTACAGCATAATATTGTACACAGTCCACAAATAATTTAGACACTATGTGTTCTTTTTCATGTGTTTGTTTCCGTATGTAAGTAGTGGGTGGGAGGCTGACCCACTTGTGATAGGCTTCATCATACTATACTTGCAGGAAAATTAAAAGGAACAGGAGTCTGTCTTGAAAAGTGTTGAAAGGTAGCATAGAACTTTTCAGTTTATAAAGGCAGCATGAGGGCTTCCCACAGTAGCCTGAGCATAACATTTCCCTAAACATCTTCTTTAAACATCATTTCGCTTCTCCGGTGCAGCTGATGAACTGTATATTCTCCCACCTGCATCTTATGCTAGACTTTTCCTCCTCCATCATATCTCTCCTGTCTGTGCTGGGCTCCTTTCTGCCAGGCACAACATCCCCACTTCTACCTCAACTTCCCCAACTTCCACAGAGCAGTTCTGCTTTTTTCCACATTTCCACACGACTGACAGTTTAACTTGCATACTTCTTGGCTACAGGAGCTGTCTTGGTCATGGAGGAGGCTGCTAAGTCTCTTCCCCATTAGATGATGGCATCACTTTCTCAACTTTGACACCAAAAAAGTCTCTGGACATTCCCAGATGTGCCCTGGGAGACTCAGAGTTGAGAGCTCCAGTCTTCAGGGTGCATTTCTTAGCTCATTAGTCTGAAGAGTATTGAAATGTTACCTAACCTGACTAGAGAGTTCAGAGAGGGCTACCTAAAGGATGTCAGAAATGTCAGCACAGGTGAGAGGAAAATAGTTTCCGATATCGAGATGCACCATGGATCAAGTCTGCTGATAAATAAGCATGAAATTTTAATGGGAAATACTATGTAGTTGTAAACACGAGCGGGGAAGTGGTGAAGGATATTTCCAGGGGTGGTGGGTGGAAGAAGATGGAAGGTGTTCTGTGGTATGATGAGTTCAAACTTCTCAGGTAAAGAGGGGACAGCCCATTGAGCATTTTAGGTACACAATTATGTATCTGAAAAGTTACTCTACTAGCTATGTGGAAATTAAACTAGAGGCAACAGAATGGAGCAAGTAAGGGAACTGTGATAGATCTTAAGTACCAGTCATGTAATGTTTGGGATAATGTGGTCATTAAGTGATGATCCTAGTGTCATTTTCCTTCTCTATCAAAATTTAGTGATGACTATTGTAAATAATAATGTATATTTCCAAATTTATAAGAGAATGATTTTAGAGGCTAATACTGGATATCAAACCTAGAAGCATTCTACCACTTAACAAAATTCGCTGTCCCTATTTTATTTAAGTCAGCCTCACTAAGTTAATAGGGTGGCCTTGAACTTGTGATCTTCTTGCCTCAGCCTACTGAGTAGCCAGGTTTATGATATGCACCACTGCACACATTGGTAATAAATTTTAAATGTTACAACTTCAAATAAACTTATAAGTATGTGAAGTAATTAATATGTTAATTATACTAATCATTTCATAATGTAGAATATCTCAAAACAACATCTTATATACCATGAAAATATAAATATTGACAGTTAAATTTTTTTTACAATTTTAAAAAATTTAAACAAACAGCTGAGCTTTGTTCTACAAAGGTAATATTTTTGTGAGACTTTAGGAAGAAAGCCAAACATATTCAAGAGTTCTTTATAATAAATTTCATGTTATTTTACGACAATTCAATTACTTGTTTTTTTCCTCAACCTTCAAAGTCTGAAGTTCATCAAAACTTAACATTTGGACTATGCTCTTATCTTTACATCTTTGGAAATTTTATCTGGTCTCAGGGCCATTAATATATCCTGTATTTTGATGACTCCAATTCACATTTCCAGCATAGATTCCCTCAAATAATACTAAACTTAAAACTACTCAGCAGGTCCACTTAGATTTCTAGCAGACACCTCTTACAATCTATCAGCAGATTCTGCAAGTACAAATTTGACACATATTTTACTACATCTTTATCTAAACACACACACATGCACAGTGGATGATCATTGAAAGTTTCACATTATTCCTTCCGGCTTTTTTCCCCTAAAATTGGTTACAATGTGAATTCCCACTTTTATAATCAATCTTTACTCAGCTAACATTACCTATTGTGCTTTACAGTTTAACATTAGTCATGAAACTTGCCCTATGGCTTACTAATATAAGCATCAATGTTTCATTTGGCATTTTTGGCCTCAAAGCTGGTTATTATTAAATCGTGGGAGCATTATTCCTTCCCAAAGTGCTGGTCTTAACCTAATCTTTAAATCCTTGTGGGGATATTTCCATGGGCATATTATTAACCAAGAATGCTTACTTGTATAGTCACACCCTTTGAAAGAAATAGAAAATCTCAAGAAAAACCTATGTTTTTAGTTCCTGTTTTATTATATATTCTTGTATATCAAATAAGCAAAATGTAAAAATTACTAAATATTCCTCTTCTATTTCATGAGCTTACTGTTGTGCAATGATATACTATGACATGGTATGTCTTATCTCCTGGTCTAACATATCTTTTCTGGTATTATTTGATTATATTCATATTTTATATGCATATTTTCATGCACATAATTCATAGGTCTCATTTTACATCTGTTCATTTGTACATATGTGTGTGTATGAAGTGGAAACTCTAACACATATCTTCTATAATTTGTGCATGATTATTTAAATGCAAATAAAGCAATTTGGCATGAGCTAGCAAAGTCTAAAGAAGAGAGTTTTTACAATGGAATATTGAATCATCTCAAATGGCCAAAACCCAAGTTGTTGCCAAGCCTAAGAAATGAAGTTAAAGCAAGAATTGAATACCAAGCAATTTCTTTGGAGTTATCTTTACTTTGCCTATAGATTCACCTCATTTTTCTCCAATGTATCCTGCCATCTTCTTCTCATTAATTGTTTAAGATAGAAATTGCCTTTTTGAGCTTGTGTGTTGTTATCCCTATCATCAAATGAAATAACTTTCTCTGTTACAATGTCTAGTTTCTAGAAAGACGTTGGTAGAGACTGAATGTTTTTGTTATCCTCAAATCCATATATTGTAACTCTAATCTCAAGTATGGTGACATTTGGAAATGAGAAATTTGAGAGGTAATTTGGTCACAAGGTAGAGCTCTTATGGTGAGATTAGTGTTCTTAGAAGCAGAGACCAAGAAAGCATTCTTCTCTCCTTGTTCTTTGCTATGTGTGGGTCTGAAAGAAGACGACTCTCACTAATACAGGAGGACAGACTCACCAGAAATGACTTTGTTCTGTGGAAGACTTTGGACTTCCAGCCTCTAGCATGTGAGAAATAAATTTCTTTCTTAAGCTACTCATCCATGGAATAGCATTCTGCACTGTCTACAACAGCCCTCTATCTTAACTGTATTAAATATCACCAGAAAAATGAATTGCTGTTGTACTGATGATATTTTACTTCTTAAATATAGGCTGAGTGAGTCAGAATTTTCTTGAAACAATTGTAAGAAATATCAAAATGATCTAATAAGCTGCATCTAATAGTTTAAATCAGATAATGTTATTTTTTCTTGTGGTCCAACATATATCAAGTAGGCAAACAAGAAACCATGTCTTTCATTTGCCTCTGATTTAGAGAATTATAAGAAATAGAAAGAAAGGAGGAGGAAAAGAGATACATTTACTCTACTGTGCTTCTAAGAAAAAATGAACTAAATAAAATTTATTTTATAACATTTAGAAGGCCTTCCTTGATTTAATTTTGTTAATATACAGATACTATTCAATACATTCCTCTGTAGAAGACATCTCATTTACACATACAACCTAACTCATACGCATTAGTGAAACCATCCCCTCAACCCTGAAATAGCCTCTCTCCTACCTGTGTTATTTTATCCACTTCTCAGTGGCCTTCATCATCCTGTTAAACTTGTAATTTTTGATACATATTCTCCACAGTGCAAAAGTTATTAAGAATTAAAACATTCATTTTTATTTTTAAGTCATTTATAACCTTCAAACAAGAGAGACAGACTTTCAAAATAAACAATATAGACTTATATATGTAAAAATAGAAGTATCTGGAACATAAGGTGAGAGTCCAAGAGAGAAATGATTAATTATTTTGGAAGAACTCAAATACCAATTTGCAGGTATATCTCAGAAGTAGAGAGTTGGATTAGCAAGTACAAGATCCTAAGTTCAATCCAGCACTGCAAAACAAACACAACAAAAGCAAAAACCCTAAAAAAAAACCTAAGTATAAAAACACAGAGAGAATTCACCTACCTAGTGCAGTGATCCTCATTTTATCTTGCTCAGGTGAGCAATGTGACAGGTGATCTGGAATGTCCCTTCCATAGAGTGAGCTTTGTCTTTTTTGTAAATTCAGGGGAACAGATAAAAGCTACCATTTTCTCCATTTGGCGGAGTGCTCTGCAGAGTTTTTTTTTTCATAATGTTATTTTCGATAATAATATTCTAATTGATTTTCCACTTTTGTAAATTTTAATGTTTTCTGAAAGCTATGTACTGTCATTCATTTCCAACAACTGCAAGGGCAAAAAATAATTTCTTTGTTGCCTGGATAGAAATGAATATCATCAACCAAAGTGCTTTTCCTCTAATGCACTAGAAAAATGATGGGAAGGTGAGAGAATAATCGGAAGTATGTCATTCAAATGATCAGCTTCATATTTGGTTCCAATGTAGCCATGCACTGCTTTTTGCTTCCCTGTGCAGGTAGCTGGACTTGGACTAATGCAGCCTTTGTTCTGCTAAAGTCTATCACAAAAAAGGAAACTTCTAGACAAATAAGGATATATTTTGTCTCAAAATGATTTCAAAATGGTGTGGAGTTCTTTACTATCTGTGTCAGTTGGGTGACTGTAACAAAATGCCACAAAACTGAGTGAATTAAAAATAAGTTTTTAATATAATTTTGGAGCATGGAAGTCCAAGATTCAGTTAATAGTCTGGTCAGTTTCTGGTAAGGGATCTTTCCTCTGTAAATGGTTACCTTCTCACAGTATCCTTCAGTGATTTATATACACACAAGCAGGAGAGGAGCAGAGCCAGGGTGCAAGAGAGTTTCCTGGTGTTCCTTCTTATAGGGATCCTAAAGCTGTTGTGTCAGAGCCCTATTCTTATGACTTCATTTATCCTTAATGAATCCCTTTCAGGCTCCTTCTCCATGTACAACCACACTGGAATTTAGGGCTTCATCATATTAATTCATCATATGTATATAGAGCACAATCTGTAATAATCTGATACAACTCAGGATCCTTGTTATCAGTGAGAAAGCAATGCAAAGGATTCATATACTTATTTGCAAATGAGAAAAACATATGATCAGGGACCTTCAGGGTTGTTTAGAACCATAGGAGCCACAGAAGTTAGAACTATCTTCAGAATTCATGTCTTAGCATGTCCTCTCACTACTTCTGACAATCACAAGTACCAACTTGGAGTTCAATGAGGAAATCTTGTGGAATGAAAATGTAAGAAAATTAAGTTATATTAATTTTGGTATGAAAAGGTGAAACACCTACTTATACTGGCTTTTTGGGAAAGAGTTTTCATATGTACCTAAGGCACTAGAGGGGAGGGAAAGGGTTAGGAAAGGAAAAACATAAAGTCAAATGTAAGGAAAAAATATGAGAAAATGAAAAAATGGAAACAAAGTGTGTGTAAATAGGGAAGGGTGGAGGGGGGGGCAGGGAGGGCAGGGGAACTGGGGAAAAATAAGAACCAAAATAGATCATGTAAAGGTACAAGTTCCCAATGATAAATGTAAATGTATTGTATACTTAAAATATACCAATAAATGAATTTAAGGAAAAAAATTAAAAATAAAGTCAAATGTAATTATAATTAAACTTCATGGCTTTCACCACTATTAGCCTTGAATGGACAACAATGGATCCAGTGGGAGCCCTGCAGAGACACATTCTTGATAAGAATGTTTGTTATGGGCCACTTTGAAATAATGTGTTATTTTTAACAATATCATAGGTCATACTGGTAGGATTATATTCACTAATTTTTAATACTGACCTTAATCATTCTTACCTTCTTATAGTCACAGACTAGCAAAAATAATGTGATTCTTTACAGACATAAGAAAAAAGACATGTCTCTGATTCTTAATTTTAAATAATGAGATAAAATTACTTAGCTACAAGATGGTGTTTGTGGAAAATATCTTTTACTACTTTATAAAATTTACCATATTCATCAAAGATTAAAAACAGCAATAAAAGTAATAACCACACTAGCAATGGCCAATCAACCCTCTGGATTTCTAATTATTCAAATAAATTTTTCCTTACATTTTTGCTTTTTTTAAAGACCCAGTGTTAGTTTGGTAGTGACCAACTGAGGATGAGTGCACCCTTCTTTGAAGTCAGCACCCCCCTGGTTTTCCCAGGGTCACAGAGAGGTGTCATTTTCCTGTTGTCTACTTCACTTGGCTCTGAAGGAGAATGTTGGCTATGTTTTGTTTGCCTGTATCCTCTTTTCTCTTTCCACTCCACACAATCAGGCACTATGCTCAGGGGTCAAGATCTTCAGTAGGGAAAGTTTTCAAAAACGTTTCTTCTCTGAAGAAGAGAAAAAAGTGTGGCTTGCCCTTCTTTCCACTTAAAACACTCAATTTCCCTTAGTACCCTGCAAGCCCATCAAGAAGGCCACAAGCCCAGCAAGTGCCAGGCTGATCCTTCACTCTCCATTGCTTTCTTTATTGTTGAGATGAAATATGCATATCATCAAATATATCTTAACTATCTCCAGTACAGTACTGTTAACATTGCACCTTGTTGTATAGTAGTAGCTAGAACTTTAGAAAATTTCTTCTTGCAAAACTGAAACTATTAAAAAAAAACCCCTGAAACTATTCCCACTGATCAACAAATTCTAGTTTCTCTCTTCTTCTAGTTCCTAACAACCATCATTTTAATTTCTGTTTGTAAAGCATGACACATTACGTGGCACACATATATGATATTATGCAATATTTATACATTTGTGGCTAGCTTACTTCAGTTAGCCCATTGTCTTTAAATTTAATTATGTAACAAACTTTCATTTATTTCAAAGACTGAATATTGTCCCATCCAGTGTATATTACATATGCTAAATTTTGTTTATCCAATCATTTAACCATAGATATTTAGGTTGCTTCCAACTCTTGGATATTTTGAATAATGTTGACATGAACATAGTATCAGATATCTCTTTGAGATTATCATATAGTAGTTCTTTTTATTTTTTGAGGATTATCAAACTATTTGCCACAATGATTAATTACACTATTTTCCATTCTCATAACAGCACTGTTTTTAACATCACTATATCATTGCCAATATGTATTATCTTTTGACTCTTTATAAAAATCATCATGAAAAGGGATGCTGGGAAAAGAGATGCACAGGCAGGCACACAAGCAACAGCCAGAGGCCCACTTCAATACCATTGGTAAGTGCATGCAGACCCTATCCAGAAGCCCACACAGACACAGGCAACTGGG
The DNA here is from genome assembly GCF_000247695.1 of Heterocephalus glaber. The sequence goes on along the minus strand of NW_004624732.1, from coordinate 22,269,276 downwards.
GTGCTCAGCCCCCAGCCAAAGGCCCTCCCAGACAACAACTACATAAGAGGGCAGGCCCTAGCCAGAGGCATGCCTAGATATCATCACAAGTGTGCATAGGCCCCAGCCAGAATAGCATCCAAACAGCAGGACAACACAGGGATCCAGAAGGCCACCACTCTGAACACTGGAATTGGTGTAGTGGTGAGCAGCAGAGAAAAGGCCATTTGGTGCCTTGCTGAGAATTGAAGACTGCTGGGTGAACAAAAAGTTGCCTCAAAAAAGGTGCGGCAGGCTGCATCTGTTGAAATGGGAAGAAATGTAAACAAGTCTCAAAATAAGACTTCCAGATCACCTAAGGCAACCCTGAAGTACAACAAGAGAGATGGAACAATCTGATACTCAACCATCTGGACTCCCTGAAGGGGCAACGAAAGTGGATCTGGAAAAAATGAAATCAGAAATAATTTCTTGGACAACAACAGATATTGTGCCCATAGTGCAAGATGTGATTAATAAGTCTAGAGCAGACACAGATAAAAAAAATAGATGAGCTGAGGAACATGATGGAATCCCAATGTGGGAAACATATGGAATCCATAAAACAGGTGCAAACTAATTTTTAGGAGATTAAAACTCCATTGAAAATTTATGAAGCAGAGGAGCCGATGTGAGAACAGAATTTCAGTTATAGAAGAGAGGATTGCAATTAGTGACCAGAAAAAGAAAAAATTTGTAAAAATAGTAAGGTACCATGAGAAATCAATCCAGCAGCTGCGAGATGATTCAAAGAAGACTAAAATAAGCATGATCGGAGTCAATGAAGAAACAGGAGAGAGTGCAGATGAAATAAAAAATATGTTCACAGAAGTAATGGCAGAAAACTTCCCGAGCAGGGTAAAGAACTTGACATACAGACAAGTGAGGCATATGGGACTCCACCTAGCCTTGATTAAAAAAAAAATCTACACATAGGCATAAAATAGTTAAGATTCCAGAAACAAAACAGAAGAACAAAATTCTACAAGCCATTAGACAAAAGAAACAAATTATATACAAAGGAAAGCCCATCAGAATCACAGAAGACTTCTCAACACAAACCCTCAAGGCAAGAAGAGCTTAGAGTTACATATTTCAAGCCCCAAATGAAAACAACCTCCAGCCCAGATTGATGTACCTTGCAAAACTATCTTTTAAAATTGATGGAGAAATAAGATACTTTTACAAAAAAGGGCACCTGAGGAACTTCATGAATACCAAACCAACACTCTAAAAAATTTTTAAACAATATCCTAGGAAAATATAATGAGAATCACAAGCACAGGAAGCCCAGCAAAATGAATCCATTAGGCATGACACAAAATTAAAAGCAAAGGAGGAGAATAAAAAAATAAAGAAAAAGTCATGAGAAAAGTCAGTACATATCAGTTATAGCCATCAATGTTAAAGGTCTCAATTCACCAATTAAAAGAAATCAGAATGGGTCAGGAAGCAAGATCCAACAATATTCTGCATACAAGAAATACATTTAATTTGACACATAGACTAAAGGTGTAAGGGTGAAATCAATACTCCATGTGATAGGAAGCTGAAAAAAAATAAAAAGCAGAAGTAGCTATTCACTTTGCAGAACAAATGGATTTCAAACCAACACTGATTGAGAAGGACAAAGAAGGACACTACATCCCTGTAAAGGGAAAAATCTAAGAGGAAGACATGACAATCATAAATACATAGACACCAAATACTAGTCCACCCAACTAGATAAAACAAATAATAATGGATGTGAAAAATCAAATAAGCACTGTTACAATAGGCATGGGGGATCACAATACCCCACTGTAAGGATTAGGTAGATCAACTAGACAGTAAATAAACAACAAAATACTAGAACTCAATCAAACTCTTGAACAAATGAACTTAACAGATGTGTACAGTGTGTTCCACCCCACAAAATTAGAATACACATATGTTTTGGCTGCACAGGAGTTGTTCTCGACAATAGACCATGAACTCACGCATAGAACATGCTTAAGTAAGTGGAAAGGAATTGAAGTTATTCCCTGTATACTATCAGATCATAGTGTGATGAAATTTGAAATTAAATAGCAAAAGAAACTGCAAGAATTTCGTAAACACATGGAAAATTGAACAACACACTTCTGAATAACCAAGGTGTCACACAGCAAATTAAAGAAGAAATCAGTCCCACAGAACACACTGAATCACCCCACTGCAGACAGGCAGGTCTGCGCACACCCCACCGAGGTCCCCAGGCATGCAGAACACACACTGAATCACACCGCAGCAGACAGGCAGCCACCTCATTCCACATTACAAAGATGCAGAGGACACCAGACCACCAGAACAAGGTACTGAGTCCCACTGTTCCCGACCCAGAGGAAGGGGCTTCTGAGCCACCATCCCACTGGTCCTGGTCCAGAGGAAGGGGTTTCCCGGCCACCATCCCTACCTCTGCTCCCGGCCCCTGTCCTACCTCACCCAGCTCAGAGGAGGTAATCCGTGCAGGTGCTAACAGCCCCCTACCCCAGTCGTAATGAAAAAACACATAAATAAGTCTCAAAACCAGACTTCCATATCACCTACAGCAACCCCAAAGGGAAATGAGATGGAACACTCTGATACTCAACCACCTGGACCCACTGAATTGGCAACAAAAAGGGATCTGGA
>NW_004624732.1:22234377-22246776 GCF_000247695.1 Heterocephalus glaber | reverse complement strand
AAGAGAAACCACCAACAGTGTGAAAAGAAAACCCACAATGTGGGAAAATGTTTTTACCAGCTGTTCCTCAGGAATAGTCTATTATCTTGAATATATAAAGAACTTTAAAAATTAAGACCTTCAAAATTTAAAGATCCAAACTAAAAATGAGCATCTGAAATGAACCGACATTTCTCAGACTTGGAAGTAGCAATAGCAAATAAAAATGTGAAAAAATGTTCAACATCACTTGTTATTCAAGGGATGAAAATGAAAACAACACTGAGATTCCACCTCATCCCAGAAAGAATGGCTGCTCTCGTGAAATCAACCAGTAACAAATGCTGGCATAGCTGTGTGGAAAAAGGAACTCTTCTCCATTGTTAGTGGGAGTGTAGTCTGATGAAACCACTGTGTAAATCAGTATTGAGATACCTCAAAGGTCTAGGGTTAGAGGTCCCATTTGACCCAGCTATTCCCCTGCTGGGCTTCTTCCCAAAAGAATTAAAAGAATCATACAACAGCAATATGTGCACCCATGTTCATAGCAGCACTGTTTGTAATAGCTAAAACATGGAAAAAGCCCAATTGCACATCAAGTGGAGACTGGATAAAGAAAATGTGGATTTTTTTTTATAAAATGGAGTACTACTCAGCCATTAAAATGAGAAATTAGTGGCATTTATAGCTAAATGGATGCACATTGAAGTGATACTCTTAAGTGTAATAAATAGGACACGTGTAAATACCAAATAGTCTCTCTGGTGTGAGAAACTGAAAGTGTAAATAAGGATCAAAATGTATAACAGATAATGTGAAATCAGAAGAAAAGTGGCAAAGGGGAAGTAGGGGGGGTAGGGGAAAGAGGGGAATGGAATTAATATGAGAAAATGAAAAAATGAAAACACAGTCTTTGTAAATAAGGAAGGGTATAGGAGTTGAAGGGAGGGCGGGTGAATGGCATAAAGTAAGAATCAAGATATATTATGTAAAGTTACAAACCTCTAATGATGAATGTCATTGTATTGTATACCTAATATGTACCAATAATTTTTTTTTAAATCATCATGGAAATTTTAAGGTTATATCTCATTATTGGATTCTGGCTTTTCCTTATTAGTGACACTGAACATCTTCTCACACACCAGGTGGCTCTTTGTCTTCTACTGAGAAATATCTATCCAAGTATTTTGCCCACTTTAAAATATGATCATTTATTTTTAATATTTACTTGTAGGATATATATATATATATATATATATATATATATATATATATATATATATATATATATATATATATATTAGCCCAGTATTATATGTATGATTGCAAATATCCTTCTCATCCTTTAGGTTATCTTTCCCTTAATTTTTTTCTTTTGCTGAACCAAAGCCCTTTCTTTTAATATGTCCCACTTGATAATTTTTGCTTTTTTAACTTAGTTTTTGATGTCTTATCCCCTAAGTAATTGCCAAAATTAATACTGTAAAGTCTTTCCCTTTTGATTTTCTACTTTTTGGGTTTTCAGCTTCAAGTCTTACATTTCTATCTTTAATCCATCTTGATTTTGTGTGAAAAGTGTAAGATACAAGTTAAATTTCATTTCCTCATATGTGGATATCAGTTTTCCAAAAGCATTTATTGAAGTTATTTTTGCTCCTGCTTCTGTGCTTTTGGCCCACTCTCAATGATCAGTTGTGCTGACTTGTTTCTATTCGGTTTTTATGCTCCATATGACTCATTACACCAATAACAAACCTTTTTGACCACTGTAGCTTTGTAAAATATTTGGGAATTAGGAAAAACTACGATGTGTTCACTCAGTAGTTATCTTTAGAAGTGATTTCCTTTTAGTAGTCTTTTGTAGTTATGTCCAATTTTAGAATTTCTTTTCCTGTTTCTGTAAAAACTACCATTTGGATTTTGACAGGGATAGCATTCAATCTGTAGATTAGTTTAGTCAGTAGGGGTGTTATTTTAGCAATATTGAGTTTCCCAATCAATGAACATGGAATGTCTATTTGTTTGTGTCTTGTTTAATTTCTTTCATTGGTGTTTGTAGTTTTCTGTGTTCAAATTTTTTGACTTTTATGGAAGTTTATTTCTAGGCATTTGATTTATTTTGATGGTACTATAAGTGGGATTGTTTTAATTTCTTTTTGCATTGTTTATTTTTACTGTGTGGAAATGTGACTAATTTTTATGTTGATTCTATATCGTATAACTTTACTGAATTATTTATTTGTTCTACCAGCTTATTGTTTGTTTTTTCCTGCAGTTTATTGATTGATTGATCAATTGATTGGTACTAGAGTTTGGATTCAGGGTCTTTGCACTGAGCTATATCCTCAGCCTTTTTTAATTTTTAATTTTGAGACAGGGAAATACTAAGTCACTAAATTTCCCAGACTGGACTTGAATTTGGGATCTGCTTAACTCAGCCTCCCAGAGAGCTGTGATTGTTGGTATGTGACACCAAATTCAGCTTCTGGAGCCTTTCAGATTATCTATACACAGGAAGTAAAAAGGATCCAAATGCAATATGTGTATGTGCCAGTTCCCTTCTGAATGGGAAGGGAAAGGAAAAATGATGAGAAATGGAAAAAATGGAAATAAAGTCTTTGTAAATAGGCAAGGGTGGAGGGGGTGAAGGGAGGGCTAGGAATGGGGAAAAAATAAGAACCAAGATGCATTATGGAAAGGTACAATTCCCAATGAAAAATGTAATTGTGTTGTATACCTACAATGTACCAATAAAAGAATTTAATAAAAATAAAAATAAAAAATAAAAATAAAATAAAACATACACTAAAATAAAAAATATATAAAAATGTTTAAATGTTCCTGCATATATGAACAGGAAACATTTTACCTCTTTATCTTTTAGGAAAGATTTAATTCTTGCTTAATTACCCTGGTTGGAGTTCCTGTACTTTATCAAGTAGAAATGCCAAGAATGAGCAATAGAGGAAATATTTTTAGTTTTCTATCATTGAGTATGAGGTGATCTTGGGGCTTTTCAAATATGGTCCTTTTTAAGTTTGGTGCCTTCTTTCTGTTCCTAATTTGTTGAAATGTTTATCAAAAATGTCAAATGCTTTTCTGTGTTTTTGAGATCATACCATTTTTATGTTTTATTCTATTAATGGCTCATCCTGTTAAGTGATTTCTCATGTTGAGCAGTCCTGGCTGCACTGTGATAAGGATCATTTGGTCATGCTGTATGATCTGGTTAATGTGCTAGTGGATTTGGTTTTCTAGTATTTTGTTGAGTATTTTTACACTGATATTCAGAGAAATAATGTTTGGTTGTCCATTTTATTTTAAAATTCAGGATATTAACTATGCATTTCACTCTTTCTGACCTGCAAGGTTTGTGTTGATATACTGATTAGAATTTTATGAGGATTTAATTATATAAGACAAATCACTTTTCTCTTGATTCTTTAAAATCTGTCTTTTTCCTTGACTTGAAAATTTTATTATAATGCATCTTAGTGTGGATTTATTTTATTTTATCCTATTTGTATCCTTTGGAATCTGGATGTTCATTTATATCCACCAATTTTGTAAGTTTTAACCACTGTTTCTCTGAATAAGTTGCCTGGTTCTTTCTCTTGCTCTTATCCTCCTAGAAATTCAGATGTGTATATTGGCCAGTTGCAGATTGATGGGATGCGCTAATTCCCTTAAGCTTTCTTCTTATATTTCATTTTTATCTTTATGCTCCTTAAATTGTTTCTTGAGATATGTGTTTGAGTTTATTTATAATTTCCTCTGCTTGATCTAGTCTGCTCTTGACCCTTCTAATGAATTTTTCAGTGCATGTTCTTTAGCACTATAATTTCTATTTGGTGCTTCCTAATATTATCTGTCTCTCTAGAAATTCTCACTTTGTTTCCTGGCCTTTGGTATATCTTATGGAAGTTATTTTTATCCATCAGGTAAGCCATATAAGTCTGTTTCATTAAGGTTGATTTCTGGAGATTTATGTTTTATCTTTCTTTGTAACATTTCCCTGATTCTTCATTTCTTTTGATTCCCTGTGTTGGTGTAAGACTGTAGAGACATATACTGGTTATTTGTGTATTCATGAAGAAATTGGAAGCTGAACACATGGGCTAATTCCTTTCCTTTTGGGGAGAGGACTGAAAGCTTAGATTCATTTTTTATCATTCAATTTCTCAGAGTTTAGGCAGAGGAAAAATTAATGCCATCTCCATTTCCCCCCAGGTAACCAGAACAAAGCTCAGCAATTAAGAGGATAGAATCTTGTCCTCTTGGAATCCTCTTAGAAAACTGGAGCATTGTATACACAAAGCAAGTCTTTATTTCCTTTGGTTGAAAATAGAAGCTAGGAAGTCTCTTCCTCTCATGTGGCACTGCAGCAGCGGAAAGTCTCTAAGGAAAAGTGTGTCTCAAATCTCCCCACTGGCTTGGTTCCCTTGGATACAAGCTCTTTTGAGGTGAGAGTGTCTTTTAATTAGTTTATGATTACTTACAAAGTGAGTTTGTCTGCAAATTATTGCTTAAGTAGTATGTTTGGTGGGAGAAAGAAGTTCCAGAGATTCCTATTATGCCATCTTGTTGATATTGACTTTTCCTTTTTCTTATATGTATCTTCAATGAGTATTTTCTCTGTGATGATAAGCATAACAAATTTTATAACAATCTATTTAATATTGATAGCAACTTTGAGAAAAATTCAGTCTATGTCAGTTAATAATCTTTATTTAAATTTTTTTCCATATATTACTGGAGTTGCAGATTTTATCACCTTGTATATTTATTAATATAGTTTTATATTTATTGTTAGATTTATGCTATTAAATTTTACATTATCAGTAAAGGTAGTACCACCATTACAATAGTTCTGTACTTTGAGTTTGTTTACTTGCCCTTACCAGGGAACTTTATGTTTTACAAGCTTTTGTGTTGTCATATTAACCTGAAGGACTCTCTTTAGCAGTTCTTGTAGGGCTGATCTAGTGGTAGTGAACTTCCTTAGCTTTTGCTTCTCTGGAGAAGTCTTTATTTCTCCTTCATTTATCAAAGAGTGATTTATCAGATATAGTATATTGATGATTTCTTTTTCTTTCCTCACTTTGACCTTCTTGAATTTAGATAGCCATTTACCCCTATAATTTGGAAATTTCTTGGCTATTCTTTCTTGAAATCATTTCTCTTCTCTGTTCTTTCTCCTTTCTTCCAGAATTTCTATAATTCTTGCATCCTATTTGTTTTTTAGATGTTCTTCAATTTATTTCATTCTTTTATCTGTTCTTCTCAGTCAATAATTTCAAGTAATTTGTCTTTGTGTATGCCGATTCTTTCCTCTGCCAAACAAAATCAATTGAAACCTTTTTGTGAAGTTTTAAAAATAATTATTATCTTCTTTAGCTCCAGAGTTTCTGTTACATCTGAGTTATTGTCTCTTCTTTGTTGATATTCTCATTTTGTTTATGCACTATTTAGTTTCTTGTTTGTGTACCCTAAAGATTTCCAAGCATTTTAAGATGATTCCATTGTTGTCTTTTTGTTAACTAATTTTTATTAGTATACATTTCTGATGAATGATGGATACCTTCATTTTGGAGAGTTAATGCATGCACATTTTGCATCTTCATCCTTTTTAAGTCCCTTTCCCCTCCCATTTCTTTCTCCTTCAATTTCTAGATGCTTTACCATCTGAAAAATGTCTACCTCTCTATTTTCTGTCCTCTGTCTTTTATTTTGCTCTATAAATTATTTATTTTGGGTTCTATATGTAAGAGAAAGCATATGATATTTCACCTTCTGTGTCTTATTTTGCTCAGAATTATGGTATCAAGATTTATCTATTTTCCTACAAATGATTTAAATTTAACCTTATTTATATTTGAGTAGTACTCATTTGTATATATCTCCCACATTTTCTTTTTTTAATTCATCAGTTGATGAACATATAGGCTATTTGTAAGATATAGCTATTGTGAGTTACACTGCTATAAATATGGATGTATAATTATCACTGTAATAAAATGTCTTTAACTCTTTTGGGAAGACACCCAGAAGTATAGCTAAATTTCTATTTTTACTTTTTTGAGGAATCTCTGTACTGACTTTGATAGTGGTTCTACTAAATTGCATTTCCACCAATAATTTAAAAGAGTTCCACTTTCCCCACACCCTTGCTACCATTTGTTGTTTTTTCATTTCTTGATGATAGCTATTCTTTCTGAAGTAAGATAGAACTTCAGAGCTGTTATGATTTCCATTTCTCTAATGGCCAAAGATGCTGAACATTTTTTCATGTTCTTATTGGTCATTTGCACTTTTTTTGAGAAGTACTGTATCTATTTATGTCAATTGGTCATTTTCAGATTGGGTTTTCTTTTCATTTTTGACAGTCTTTAATTTTTGTGTTATTTATATATCTTAGATATTATCAATAATTTTTCCCATTCTGTTGGTTATCTCTTCACTCTGTTGTTTCATTTGCTGTGAAGACAATTTTATGATTAATGTAATCCAATTTGTTGAGCTTGGGTCTTATTCCTTCTACAATTTGGATTATGTTCACAAAGTCCATGGCAATGTCTTTTAAAAATTTACCTATTTTATCTTCCAACAGATTTAATTCTTCTGTTTTAATGTCTAGATTTTTGATCCATTTATATTTTATTTTAGTACATAGGGAAAGATATGGGTCTAGATTCCAGCCCCTGCATGGTAGATAATTAGTTTCCCAGCACGTTTTCTCTGGTTTGTTTTTTGGCCTTTTTGCCAAAGATCAGATGGCTGAATGTTCCTCAGATATTCTGGGCACCCTTGATTCTGTTCCATTCAGCCAAGTGATTTTGTGCCAGCACCATGCTGCTGTATCACTGTAGCCCTATAATATAACTTGAAATCTGAGATTGTGATACCTTCTGCTTTGCATTTTCCCTCCAGGATTCCCTTTATTATTCTGAGACTCCTCTGCTTCCATACAAATTTTAGGATTTTTTTTTCTTCTTTAAAAAATGCTGTTGGTATTTTTATTGGAATTTTATTAAATCTCTATGTCAGTTTTAATAATGAAGTGATTTTGTCAATATTTTTTCTGCCTTCCTATTTTCTAATGTCCTCTTTTATCTTCTTCAGAGTACTATTGTTTTCATTACACTTTTTACTCCTTTGGTTAGGTTTATTCCTAAATATCTAATTTTTAAAAAATATTGTGAAATGGGTTTGTTATCCTAGTTTTTTTTTTCAGTAAGTTCATTGTTGTCATCCAGGAACACTAATGATTTTTGTGTATTTATTTCATATCCTGCTACTGGGCTGAATTTGTTTATTAGTTCTATGAATATTTAGGTGAATTTTTTTGAAGTCTTCTATGTAAAGGATCATATCGATGACTGTTAATAAGAATAGTTTAAATTCTTCCTTTCTTTTCCTGTATATATCCCTTTTATTTCTTTTTCTTGCCTGGCTTTTCTGGCTAAAGTTTCTCTACTATACTGAACAGGAGTGGTGATATGTGACACTATTGTCTTATTCCTGATTTCAGAAGAAAAGTTTTCAGTTTATCTTTGTTAAATACAACGTTGGCAGTCACAAATGGCTTTTATAAGTTTGAGGTATGGTTTTGCTACACCTATTTTTATCAGTGGTTTTATCTTAAATGGATATCGAATTTTGTCAAAGGCTTTTTCAGTCTATATTGATGATTGTTTGACTTTTTTCCTTACTTCTGTGCATGTGATATATTAATTACATTTATTGATTTATGTCTGATGAGCCATCTTTGCATCCCTGGAATGAAGTGAACTTTTTCATGACTTGTGACATTTTGGTGATTTGTTGCCTTCTATTTGCCACTATTTTGTTGAGAATTTTTGTATCTATGTACATTAAGAAGATTGGAATCACTTTTTCTTCTTTTTTTAAATCTTTTTCTGGTATAAGTATCAAGGTAATGCTAGCTTCCAGGAATGAGTTTCATAATACTTCTTCCTTTTAGTTTCACTGAAGATTGGTTTTAGTTCTTCCTTGATTTTCTGTAGTGAATCCACTGGGTCTTGGGCTGTCTTTTTTTGGTATTTATTACTGCCTGTATTTTATTGCCCACTATTAGGCTATTAAGTTTTACATATTATACTGCCTCAGTTATGATAATTTCTATGTTTAGGAAGTTCTCCATTTCTTCTAGATTCTAAAATTTATTGGCATATAAATTCTTGAAGTAAAAAATCTGGATTTTTTGACCATATCTGTTACGATTTCTGCTTTTTAAAATTTGTATTTGCTTTGATATATGTTTTGCTTTCATTTTTTGATAAATTTGGCTAAGGGTTTATTAATCTTATTTATCCTTTCAACAGATGAACTCTTTGATTCATGGATCCTTTGTAATTTTTAGTCTCAGTTTCAGTACTTCTCAAATATTTACAATTTCTTTCCTTCTATTAATTTTAGATTTGAGTTACTCTTGTTTCTTGAGAAATTTAATATGCATTATTAAATTGCTTATTTGAATTTGCTCAATTGTTTTACTGAGTTCATTCACAGCTATAATCTTCCCTCTTAGAACTGTTGTCATGGCGTCCCACACGTTTTGGCACATGGTGCTTCTATTGTCATTTGATTCTAGGAACTTTTTTTAGCTTATCGGTACATTTAGGTATACCTTATGATCACATTCCTCATTAAGGATTTGTTCCTGTACATGATGTATCTCGATTCTTATATTTTCCCATTCCCCTGGCCTCCCTTCAACCCCTCCACCCTTCCTATATACACAAGCTTTGTTTCCATTTTTTCCTTCTTACCTTTAATTATTTTCTTTCCATTCTTTCCTTTCCCCTGCCCCTCAGTTCCCTTCCCATTTGAACATTTTCTTCCTATTTCACAATATCTATTATACACTTTTACATCATACCTTTTTTCTGTGATCTATTGATTCATCACTAATATAATATTTAATCTCCATGTATTTGTCTAATTTCTGTGGTATTTTTTGCTGTTGATTTCTAGCTTCATTGCACTATGATCCAATAGTATGCAGGGGATTCTTTCAATTCTTTTTAGTATTTATTAAAGTAAGCTTTATGGCCTAAGATATGGTTTCTTCTGGAGAAAATTCAATGTACCACTTAGAAAATGTGTATTGTGTTGTTGGATGAAGCATTGGGTAGATGCCATTTAAGTCCATTTGTACAAAGGTATGATTTAACTCTGATATTTCTATGTTAATTTTTTGCCTGGTTAACCTGTTTTATTATGATAGAGGGATGTTGAAGCCCACTGCTTTGATTGTGTTAATAATTATTTGATCTTTGATATCCAGTAGTTTTTCTTTCATAAAGTTGTGTGCATCACCGTTTTTGCATAGACTTTTATAATTGTTATGTCTTCCTGTTGAATTCTCCAGTATATAGTGGCTATCTTTGTCCCTTCTGGACATTTTTTGCTTGAAGTCTGCTGTTTCTGAATATGTTAGCTATTCACCCTTATACTTGAGCTCTGGTTGCATGAGATATCATTTTGTGTCCCTTCCTTGTACTTTATGAACTTGCTTTTTGATGAGGTATATCTCATGTAGGTAATATAGCTGCATTGTATTTTGAGATCTAGTCTTCCAGTCTGTGTTTTTTGATGGGGAGTTAATACCATTGATATTGAGAGTTATGACTTTAAAATGTTTACTGAATCCTGTCACTGTATAATTTTCCCAGAGTTAATTCTTATTCCTTTTCATTTAACAGCTCATTCTCTCTGATGTTTTCATTCCTTAGGCTCTTTGGCATTGGTGGCTTCTTTATCTGACTAGGATACTATCCAGTATTTTTGTAGTGCTGGTTTGGTGGTCATAATTTTTTTTTCCAACTCGTCACCTTGCACTTGCAAGGCAGACAGCAGAGCCACTGAGCTAAATCCCTGGCTCTGGTGGTTATAAATTTTTTAAAGTACAATTTGTCATGAAAGGCCCTTATTTCTCCATCAATTTTGAGAGGTATCTTTGCAGATTATATTAATTTGGGTTTAAAATTATTTTCTTTTTGGCCTTGAAAAGCTTGACTCATATTTTGAGAAATTTACTGTAATTCTAATATGTTTATTTTTATAATTGATTTGTTACTTTTCCTTAACAGCCTTTAAAATTCTGCTCTTGTGTTGGGTATCTAGAATTATAACTATGAGGTATATTGGGAGATTTTATTCTGATTGTGGCTATTTGGGGTTTTACATGTCCTGTTTAACTTTCCTATACTTGGAAATTTTTCTGCTATAATTTCTGTAAATAGAAATTTTTAGCATGTGTGTCATCTTTTACTTTTTCTTTGACTTCTATTATTTCTTTTTAAATTTTTATTCCATTAGTACATGTGCATAGTATGCAATATTTATATTCTTTGTGGGAATTTGATATATGTGTGTAATGCATCTTAATTCCTTTTTCATCCCCTTTCCCTTCCCCCACTCCCTTACCCACCCACCTCATGATCCTGTTAATTTTTTTTTCCCTTTTGGGAATATGTTTGCAGTTTACATTCCGTAAGTAGAGTTGGTACATGTACATATCACATGTCTATTCCTCTTTTCATTCCCTATCACTCTCCTCCTGTCCCACTCCATTTCTTGATCCTCTTTTCTTTTTGAGAAAGATTTATCTCTCCAAGTCCTAAGAAAATGTGATATTTAACTTTAACTTATATTTTTAAGCAGTTAGTTTTCTCTGAGTCATTTAGTAGTCTTTAAATCCATTTTTCCTAATCTCTTGTTGTATTTTAGGTATTTCTGAATATGATCGACATCAACCATACCTTCTAGTTTTGACAAAGTCCTTTATCATTGGTCATTTTGTTGCCCTTGCTTTTAATAGAATTCTTTTATTTCATGGATTTCTCTTTGGTACCTTTTCATGGACTCTATTTCTTTGCTAAACTGGTCATTTATATTTTGTATCAATTTGGTTAGGTCATATATATATGTATATATCAACAAGCTTAATATATATTCTTCTTTAAGCTTGTTGATCATTTTGTCAATTAAGTTTATTATCTTTGAGCTTGCTGATCACATTGTGGATCTGTTTGTTGTTGTTGTTTGTTCTTTTATTTTTCATGCATTTTAATCATTTGGTTTTGAATTTCCTCCCCATCAATGCCTTTTAGGTTAGCTCTGGAGAAGCTGGTAGTTTTGGAAATATTTCATTGCCGTGTTTTTTCATGTTTCTTTTCATTTTTCTTTTTCTGCTGAGGATTGAGTATCAACTAGAGAGGAAAGACTGTTGTTAGTGTGGAGATCTCTTTAGTTAACCTTTGCTTCTTGGTGGTGTGATTTTGGCTTTGGTTGTTATGCTAGTTAATTGTGGTGTCAAGTTGACTAAAAAATGCCTAGCAGATTAATTATCACATTTCTGGGTGTGTTGGAATGACTGATTTACTGAAGACAGAGAGCCAGCATGGGTGTGTGTGGGACCAACCAAGAGGCTTGTATCCTGGATGGAATAAAAGGGAAAGAAGAAAGAAGTCTTGCTTTTTTACTTCTTTGGAGGAGCTCCACTCTGCCATCATCTTTGGACACCAGTCTCTAGGCTTCCAGTGCAGACTCTTCAGCCTTCCAACACAAACCCTGATCTGAACTCCCAGGTGACTCGGTAGGGAGTTCCAGGCATTATTTTGATCGAATCCTCTGCTCTCCAGTACGTAGATGGGCCTTTTGGAGCCAGCCTTTGTAATTCTTTATACCATACATACATATATATATATATTTATTATATTAAATTTTTCCTTTAGTGAACCAACAGTTCATATTTTCAGTTATGTTTTCATATTTATCTACATCTCCATTTCCTCAGCTTAATAGGTTTGGATCTGGTCACTGTGTTGAAATGAGAGAATCTCTAGAAGTTATATCAATATCAACAGATCCAACCATATATCAATCATGTACATTAAAATTTTAATAATTTCATACTTTTATCAATGTCCCATAAAGACTATTATAAACTACTCTTAACTACTATTCACAGACAGGCTGAAATGTGGTAGGTAGAGGAAGGAAAAAGTAAGAAAAAAGAAGAGAGTAGATCATAAAGAAGAAAAAGAGAAAAGATAAATAACAAATGAATGAAAGAGAGGAGATTGAACTCTATTGATGATTTTTATAGCTGGAGTAGAGGGCAGGTGGAGAGGAGCATAAATTTGTGGGAGTTGGAGAGGGAATTAAGAGGGAGGAAAGTGCCATTGGAGTTTGAAAGGAACTTTAGAAAGCAAGAACCTGTTCACATGGTGATAGGTAGCTTGTGTTTGGATCCTCTATGCACGGTTTTGGTGAGGAGGACCCTGACTTGCCCTTGAAGGGTATTATTTAGATTAAAGCATTGGTTAATTCTTATTCTCTCTTGCACATATACAGACACCATATATATAGAAGGAGGAATGGACTAGA
>NW_004624732.1:22184911-22217621 GCF_000247695.1 Heterocephalus glaber | reverse complement strand
AAAGGTACAATTCCCAATGAGAAATGTAATTGTGTTGTATACCTGCAATGTACCAATAAAAGAATTTAA
Source organism: Heterocephalus glaber (assembly GCF_000247695.1). Next base: position 22,217,552 of record NW_004624732.1, on the reverse strand, counting down.
TAAAAAAACCCAAAAAACAAAGAAAAAAGAAAATATGGAAAAAGGTATGGAAAACAACATTATTTGCAGATGATGTTTTATTCACATAAAACAAGGAGAAATTAATGTTATTAAAGTTGATAAGCAATTTCAGTGAGATAGTCAAAATAAAAGCACAAAAACAATGGATTTTAAAACCAAAAAGTGAAACCAGTTTTATGATTTTGTATGAGACAGCAACAAGTGCAGTAAAAACAGATATTAAAAATATAAGTAGAGCTATATTAAGTAAATGTAGAGATGGATGAAAAGCTCAATAGAAATACAGAAAAAGTAAAACATTTATTTTAAGAGCCTAATTTTCTTTAAAAACACAGACATATTTCTAGTTTAACTTTCCCTCTGAACCACAAAATGAAGAATTAAGAGATAAGAAAGCAATTTCTAAAGATTTCTGAGACGTGTGATTTTAAATAAAAATTTTATCATTGAGACAATGAGACATGTTAAGTTGCTCACCTTTTCTTGTCAAGCCAGACCGAGGCATGACTTAGCCAGCCACTGTCATGCCCTCCCCCATTTTCCTTAAATTGCACTCTTCCCCCAGTGGACTGGGACAATTTGCCTATGGATCTTCCTACATTGTTAAGGAGATCCATTTCCATTTAAATAATATTTATTCATCAGGCACCACATAGTCACAAATGCATTATATATTAAGAAAAAGATTCAATAACATATAGGCTGGGTACTCTAAAATGAAACCACAAAAAATCACAGTGAACTTTTTTTGAAGGTACTTGTAGCAGGCACTTACCATACTTAAAATTATGCTTTCAGCTTTCTTGAGATAGTTATTATTTTCATTTTACATATGATACAACTGAAACTGAAAGTAGTTACAAAAATGCTTAAAGGTTGCTAGAATGGAAACTAAGTTCGAAAATCCTAAAAAATTTACAGCACATGCTGTTTTCCATTATGTCATTGTTTTTTCATGATGCTTTGAGTTTGTAAGTGATTTATGAAAGTATATCTTTTCATATTTATGATGCTTCTGAGAACATGAAGAAATGGGCTCCCTTAGTTCGTATATGTGAAAAATAGAAGAAAGAACAGGAAGGACTTTTACCTAGTTCACAATTGGCTTATGATAAAACTGGAATATAAAGTCATGCTCCAGGAATTTGTCACAGCTGAGCTTATTGTGCACTGGGCAAGGATGGTACCTAGAAGTGAAGACATGCCTTCCTGGTCTTTGCAGCCTGCACAGTTCCTTTCTCTTGCGGGTAATAGGCCTCATCTTTTCTGCCAAAGAACAAAGCCAAAGCAACTCCATTTGGAGTTTAAATGCCCTTGCCACTTACTCACTATCCATTCCTCCCATGAATATCCTGAGCTCCAAGAAATGGTGACTGTACATTTTCCCAGAACACAGTCAGTTTCCAAGATAAAGAACAAAGAACTTTCCTTTCCAAATCTCACGCCTCCTCTCTCTAACCACTCCCTCTCTCATGATAGGAACCAAGGACTTTGTGTTCCCACCATACATATCCTTTGTAACTTATACAGCAACACACCCCACCCCTTGTGGCTCTCGATTTAGTCAACCACAATAGATGTAATAGATTGTAAGCCTTTGAATTCAGCCAATGAATTTAAAGGTCAGCTGCTTCTCCTGTGATAGGGATAAACTGGGCGACCCTCCTTTGCACTGTGGATCTGCTACCCTATGCTGCACCTGTCTGCAGAAGGAAATATCCCTCGTCCAGATTTCTTGATGTCTAAGTGCTTTATTAACTAAACTGACAAATTAAGTCTGAGGGCTTATTTCCAATACATCACAGTGCTGGACTTCTCTAGTTGTAGAGCTTATTTTGAAAGGAAACAAATGGATCAACCAACCAGACACCAATATTTCATAAGTCTTAATGTTTTTTCTTTGAATTTGTTCAATTCATTTCATTAATTAAATAAAAAATACTGAAGCTGAATTCAACAGGGCCATGAGCACATACTGAAATCTGACTACTAAAGCATAGCAGTGGTGATAAGCATGTAAAGGAAGGACTTCTACAGTGAGTTGGGAACAGTAGACCCATTACTCAGGCAGTAAAGGAGCTCTGATCAATTTCTCTAAATTAATTCAATAAAGACATTGAGACAAAGAGAAAGAATCCCTTTGCCCCAGGATGTCAGAAGACAAGGAAGCAGGGGAGCGTGAGTTCATTTGACATGAGAAACCCACCTAAATTTCAAAAAGCGAAGGTCTGTGTAAACTGAGATGTGCCCTGAGAATCAGCAGGAGAGCAGGGGAAATCTGTTCCCCCTCTTAGCTAAAAATAGCAACCCATTGTTTTAAGGAAAAGGGCCTAGGGTAAACTGAGATATACCCTGGGAAGCTGGAGAGCAGGAGAAGTGTGTTTGCTGTCATGTTAGAAGCTGAAAGTGACAACCACATTGTATTTTGGTTTCATTCTCATGTGTCCACCATAATAGTTCACTAGCTCAATAAAATTCTGTATAATAGAAAATATGAAATAGGAAGAAAAGGGGCAAAGGGGAAGGGGAAGTGGGAGGAGTAGGGGAAAGGAAAGAAGGGAATTAATGTGAGAAAATGAAAAAATGGAAACAAAGTCTTTGTAAATAGGGAGGGAGGGAGGGGTTGTAGGGAGGGCAGGGGAATGGGGAAAAAACAGCACCAAGAGAGATTATGTAAAGGTGCAAAATTCCAATGATGAATGTCATTATATTGTATATCTAAAATGTACCAATAAAATAAAACTTTTTTTAAAATCCTGTGTATAAACCCTGGAATGTGGGCACCTCCTCAACAAACTTTCTTGGAGCCCCTCACAGATAGTGAGAGTTTTTCTTTGTTCTTTCTAATAAACTACTCTTGGTTCATTCCCCACTGCTCTCCTGTCTGCCTCATTCTTCGTCGTCCTCAGGACAAGAGCCCAGAGGGAGAAAATAGATTTTAGCATCACTGAGCTGGGGTCTCACTACCTCAACAAGGGACTGACACACATAAAGAGTTTAAAGAATAATTAAAGGCCAAGGTTAGGGCATTTGCAAAGACTGATAGGTTTAGGATAATTCACAATGTGGTATATGTGAAGAATGATGTATGGTTGACATCATGGAACATATACTATGTCAAGTAGGGTGGTAGGAGTTGAAGAAATGCAAGATGAATTTCGGGTAGAGGATCTTGTATGCCACAGCAAGGAGATTGAGTTTCATTATGTAGGTATGAGAAAATATTATCAAATTCAATGTCTTTCCTTAGAAAACATGCACACACAAACACACACAAATGCACACACACACACACACGCACACACACAACATTGTTAATTTTATAACTAATTTCCAAGGTGCATTTGCTGTAAGGGGCAATAACACATTTCCAGGTAGAGTCTTACATATATCCCTTGGCTGATGGAACATCTGGTGAAATTTTCCTGTGAATGTCTGAAAGGTTATTTTGGGTTTTCTGTCAGACTATCATCACATTTTACAAATATTATTTCTTATCGCTCCATTCAAACTAGAGGCCTTCTTACTCTAACATTTTGTTTTGAAGAGCATTTTGTTTTATTCATAAATTCTTTTGCTGCATATATAATAAAATTTACCATTTTAATTATTTAAAGTGTACAGTTCAGTGATGTTAAATGCATTCTCAGTGTTGTACTATCATCACCACCACTAATCTCCAGAACATTATCATCCCAAATTGAAACTGTGCTCCATTTGTTACTCCCTAAGCTGCCTCTTTCCGGCCTTTCATAACCATTATGTCATTTTTTTTTGTCTCTGTGAATTTGAGTGCTTAAGTAACTTAACATAAATGAAATCTTACAATGCTTGTTCCTTTTCTGGCTTATTTCACATAGAATATTTTCAAGTTCATGCATGTTATAGCAATGTCAGAATTTTCTTTCTTTTAAGGCAATTCCATTGTGTTTTTATACACAGATAATATGGATACATGTGAATGAAAAAAGGAAATGGAAAAGGGGCATAGAGTGCTTTGATTTAAAAATCTTTTTTATTTTATGAATTTCAATTTGTCTACTTTTTCTTTCATTAACTGTGCCTTTGGTGTCATAGCCAAAAATTACTGATAGATTCGTCATAAAATATTAGCCTATGTTTTATTCAAGAATTCAATATATTTACATTGGTGGTAAATTTTATTTAATATTTTTTACTTAGTGTTAAGTAAGGGTACAATTTTATTTTTGTGTGTGGATATTTAGTTTCTCAAGAGTCTTTGTTGAGAAGCCTGTCATTTCCTCCCTATTTCAGCCTAGTTGGAAATGCTCTGATCTTACCTGGGAGGATTTATTTCTGCACTTTCTAATTTATCCCATTGGAAATCTTTAGGCTCCAGCACCAGTATGTTTTGATTACTATACCTTTATATTCAGCTTTGAAATCAGAAGCATTGTGCCTTTCGACTTTATTCTTCCATGCTAAGATAATTTGTGATAGTGTTGGTCCTATGAGCAAGATGTTTTTCTATTTCTGTCAAAAATACCTTCTAGATTTTGCTTGATAATGTAGCAAATTTGAAGATTACTAATATCAATATTGTCTTCCAATTTATGAATACATGATGTATCTATACATGTCTTCTGTACTTATAGCAATATTTTATAGTTTATATAAATGCACAAATTTTTCAGTTCCTTCATTAAATTTATTCCAAAGAAATTTATTCTTTTTGATGCTTTTATAAATTGTTTTTATTAATTTTTGAGATTATTATTAATATGTGGAAACAGTAGAGGTTTGCATTTTAGTAGGGGTCCATAATCATTTATTTCCTGCATGTGCATATGTATGTAATCATTAGTTTTCTACATGTGAGAGCATGTAATCTATGATTAGAAGCCATTTTAATTGCTTTTTCATTTAGATGACCATATTTTTTATTGCTTAGTTACTCTGGCTGCTCAGTGATATTGTTTTTTGCCAGTTTCCCTTTATTTTACAACTTCCTCTTTCCTAATTGTAGTAATTAATTCCAATAAGATTTTTCAGAAAAGCTTCCATAGTTGCAACATTCCTGAATCTGTATCCTTGAAAATGTTATTTTTTCTGCTAATCATTTTAATAACTTCAGTAATTTATCTGAAATGATTGGGATTTAATTTATTAATAGGTACAAATCTTATTCTAGATTGTTTTAAAAAATTTTATTTTCCTACTTATTTATTTGTGGAATTTTTGATAAACTTTGTTTTTATCTTTTCAATTCTAATCTTTGTTCACATTACGCTAGGAATTGGTATTTTTGTGTCGGTGCTGAATTTTAATATATTTGCTTTGTACCAGGAGCTTTTTAATCAATATTGCTTTGGTTCCTTTATGATTTTATTCTTTCTTTTCTCTTTGTCTGAAGTTCTCATTACAGGTATTTTGGATCTTTTTGGTCATCTGTAGTTCTATTCCTCAAGATCTTAACCTAAAAGAGCTACATAGGGTCTATAGAGAGAGAAGTCCACCATCCATTTATCCACACATGAAATAAGTCCTGTTAAATTTGTACCCAGTTTATCTGTTTCTTTTGATTGTGATTTAATTATCTTTCATAATTTTACTTTTTAAATTTCTTAACTATTTTACTTTTTATAGTACAAAGCCTATTTCTCTTGTTTGTTTTTGGTGAACATATTGTCTCTGATAATATTTTTTACATTATCTGTTTGTTTTTTAAACTTTTTTAAAGATATAGTTCTAAGCATAGGGAATCCTGGTTTGGTTTGTGGGAATAGATTTTAGCACAATACTTCAATCTTCTAAATTTTCCAGGGAACCCAGTCTTCTACTGAACCCATTGCTTTTGAGCAATACCAAGTTTGTTTCTTACTTTGCAGTCCCTCTCTCCTGCTGCTTTGACATTAGTTTCCCTCACCAAATAACATTCTTTTATGAATTGTACAGATTATTTAATTATTTGTGTGTCCATACCAAAATTATTATGGTTTAATTATTTTGATTATAATAATAGATTTTGTACTGTATTTGGTGGAAAGAAGAGTGCAAATTCCAGTCAGCCAAGGCAAATAAGTGACTTTGGGAGACTCTATTTCAATATAAGTAGCTCAGTGCAAAACTCCTGGGTTTGATCTCAGTAACATACACATACACATGCACACGCATGTGCATACACACATACAAACACACATACACAATAATAATAGCCCTTGTGTTGCTGTTCACAACTGTGGTAGCACAAGGCATAAAAGATTACTCAGAGACCACTCCCAGTTTTAATGCCAAGAGCCCAGAGGAATTGCTTTACCTGAGATTCCTCAATGTGAGAAAGTCCAATGAAAAACAGCCCCAATCTGAATCTTTTGTGGGTTTTTATTAATAGAACCAGGAAGCAAGGATAAAGGACAAAAGAAGGACAGTCAGGCAGTAGTTCATATAGGAGACAGGGAAAAGACAGGGTCGTTTGAATTAACTCACGTTTCCCTAATCTAACCAAACCATCAGGGAGAGAAAGAATAGTTGCTGGAAGAACCATATCTAAGGATGATCTATTTGGGCTCTTGCTTGGCTGTTGTCTCTACTGGTTTTAATCTTTAACCAAGCATTCCAGGAAGGCCTGGGCCATTACCACAAAGCCACTACCTTCGTCTTAGCAACTGTTTCTTTCACTCCTCTAGCCAGTCTCCCCACAATTCTCCCTTTTTGTTTTATAATCTAGATTGATCAGAGGGGTGGAATATAGGGTACAGGGGTATAGAGGTTGGTGTGGGATGATCATGATCACTTCCACATGGAAGGTCCATTGGAAAAGCATATAGGGTGCTCCTAGGGCTGTAGGAAAGCAGAAAAAAAGATTATTCCAGAAGCTATATGAATCCAAATGTGACAATTAAGACAAGAGAACCAGTGCTTAGGGTTGATCCAGTAAACAATAACATTGAGATGATCTAAAGTAACATTATGAGCTTCTAGTTAAAGTTTATAAAGCTGGGCCTGTAGTCAACCTTGGAAAATGAAAATCTCTCCATTGAAATCAGCATGAAAAGCACCATGGAGCATACTCTGAACTTTGTCCTAGGATTCAAGATGATTAAATAGAATCAGAGTGATGCAATGAAATAATAACCAGCCCCACAGCTGAGCCTACTATGTGTCCAAATAGCTGGTTGATGTTCACCAAGCCATCTTATATGACTTCAAAAGCATGCAGTCATTGTAAAATTTTCTAATCAATATTAATAAGTTTAGAAGTAATATTTTGAAAATACCCATTCATGATCTGGGCAATTTGGATGGAATGAGTCCAGGTAACTGCTGTTGTGGCTGCTGTAGCTGACAATGACATCTCTGCTATTATGACAGCAATTAAAATGCCCCAAACTATTTTTGTCTGAAACCTTCAAATGCTGAAGTAATTTTTTTTAAGATCAGAGTCAACCTTCCAATCATGTGTAAGGCTGATGAGGAGTCAGAATTCAGCCCTTTGTCTAAGCATGATACTAAGAGGAATATTTGAGAAATATTATTATTAGTGACTCATAGAATGAGCCATGTGGAGTTTGCAGGCAAGCTAATATTGAGAGCCTTAAAAGGTCAGTGCCAAAGAGTGGATGAACTGTAAACAGTGAAAATAGGTTCCTCCTTAGTAAAGACCAAAATATATGGGTGAGAAATACTGATCATGACATGATCAGAAGTATCATAAGCAATCCACATGAGCTTATCTATATGTTGATAGCTACTGATTCTGACAATGTGAGGAAAGAAAGGAATAACTAAGCACGATAAGGCTTTTTTGAAGGGGATATAAATAAGTGCCAAAAGAAAGCTATAATAAAGGTCCAGTAAGCCTAGGATTCCATAAAAAGAGAGCTACTGCTGCAATTAAAAGGTAAACTGTAATTCCAGGTTGAATTTCAGTGTAATACCATGAGATAATATGCTCAAATTTTTCCAAGATCAGATTATCAGATGGGGTCACTGGAAGTTTGGTGGATCTACATGATGCCCAACTTAGATTTAAACTAGGCACCCAAGGATGGGAGCAAACAGGGACATTACATTGATGGAGGTTCTTGGCTGAGTGAGTTTCCCCTACTCTAGCAGAATTAATGAAAACTTTATGACAGCACCTATAGTACAGTGAGGCCTGATGAAAATATGATTTGTATACCATCAAGTCTGGAAAGGAATACAGTGGTCACTGGAGGTCACATTAGCAATGATTCATAGAGCAATTTTTTCATCCAAAATGTACTATTTATGAGGTATAAATGTCAGCCATAGACTATCCAGAGTGGCTGTCCCTATCATAATCCCTTAAAGGACCAGAAGAGACCAGTCTCTGCCTATATAAGAAGTATTATTGGAAGAGAGGGCATGCTCAAGGTCCTCCAGGCAACTATATCAACAACAGAAAGTGGAAAAAAACCAGGAAGTGTAAGTATATATGCCTGACATACCCTGCCACTTATTTATGGTGTACAGTTACCCAGAAGCAGATGATAACAAATCCTTTTAACTTGGGCATCTTACAGTTATAGGAGACTTGTGCTACCATTTTCAGAAAGAGGTTTTCTAGGGTGTATGGGACTCCAGTTTTTTGTAGCATCTGTTCAGCCTGAGTAGTAAGCTGTTTAATCTCTCCCCAAGTAGGTGCTGAGGATTGTGTTCTAGAGAGTGATGTGTTTGGTCCCCTCTGTAGTTGCCTATCTCTGATGGAAGTTATAGAGCCAGTGCCTGAAGCTCTGGGATGAGGTTTCTTCTCACTTTGTGGCACATGATATGGAAGAACATCTTTTGTGAGAACTCAAAGAGGGTCTGTGGGTGACAAAACAGAGGCATACCCACTTCCCCAAGTGAGCAATTCTGAACCAATGGTTTCTGTGTTTCCTTAGTGAGAATAAAATGTTTCTCCACAGCTATGAAGTTGAGTCATAATTTTAAAAATTCAAAGAATGCTTTATGTAATTGTTTCTGTGGGTAAAGTCTGTGTACTGCATTCTCACTTCTTTGGTTTTATAATTGAATTTTGAGAAGCACATTGGCCCATTCAACAATGGTTTGTCCTATGGGGTTGTGAGTCATCTTATTTGTAAGCTGTTTAACATGCCAAAATTGAAAAAATGTCCAAAGAAAACTGGAAGTATAAGCAAGACCATTATCAGTTTTAAAGTGCTGATGTAATCATCCCACTAGGAAAGTAAGTCTTTGCCCCAAAGGGTGACCAGTAGATTAAGAACAAAGGGATATGTGGTGGACCTTTGATCCTTTGGGCTGATATAAGTTAAAAGGAATTTGTTTTGGCATAGGGTATTAGTCCCACCAAGTCCTGAAAGAGCTGTGAAAGAAAAAAGTTGTCTGCCAGGAAGGAGGCATATAATCATGGTAATTATGCACAGAAACATGACTGTATTTAAGTTTGTGAAAAGATTTATAGTCACATCCACTTGCCAAATTTCATCACCTTTTAAACCACGGCGACTGACTCCTGCCCGAGGACCAGATTTTATCAATCATGGTTGTCTTAGAAGTTGAATCTCTATAGAATATAATAGATAACTAGGTAACAATATAACAGGTAATAATTTCACAGAGAAAATTTGAAATCAAGGGAAATATAACATTTCAGCATAACAGTCTTACTGACATCATTATATTAAATGGCATGAAGAAACTTGTACCTAAATTTATCATTGTTTAATAGAATCCCGTTTAAGGAGAATGTACCTGTCCAAAGAAGTACTTTATGTGACATTGACTGGACAGTACAGTGTTTGATTGTTTCTAACTGTTATATCACACATACAATGTACACATAATAATCACATAAGCATAAGGCTTTAAAAAGTACTCACATCATCTGGCTGGGGGTTTAATGTTGGATTGGCATGCCAATTTCATCACAAGTAAGTGGAACACAAGTAAGGGAAAGCCAGATATTTGAGCCTAAAAACAGCTTACCAGCATAAACAACTTTAACTTAAAGTCACCAGTGTGATAAGATGTTTTAATTTCCTTCTTTGAAGATCTTGAGAAACATAAAATACCACTTAATATGCCATGAGATTAGTAATAATTGGTATTACTGCTATATAGAAATCTTGACATGTATTTAGTTTCTACTGCAAGACAAATTTTAAATTTCTTTAACAGATTTTGTAAAGTGTACCTATAATGACAAGAATTAAGGATATTTTTATTGTTCTGTTCAGTTTAGCAACAAGTTTTAATGACTACAAATAAACATTACTCAATATATCCATGTATTTATTTTATACAAGAACAAAGTGCTTGTTTAATTAAAGTAAATAGATGTAGATCAACTTTAAATATTAGGACGAAATTTAAACTGATGTCAAATTTTATATTTCATTAGAAGTCATTTTATATGTTTAAGGCTTAAATATATATAGTATAAAAGTGAGCACCTATTATTTACTTTGTATTTATTAATGTTACACAGTCTTAACTCAATAAACTTAACTTTAAAGCTTAAACTAACCACATAGTTTGTTTTCAGATATATGCACACATATTTCTTTTTGTACATTTCATCCTCCAAAAACCTTTTCTCTATATACTTCTAATTTGGCTACTATCTCTTTTGATTTTCTTTGTAATTGGAAAAGAATCTTAATATACCAAATCCTTTCACATCAAAAATATATCCCCATACTTATAGCTTTCTCGATAATTTTTTCTTCATTCTACTTATTATCATCTTTCTTTACTAAACCTGGTAGCTTCTGTTTGGATTTTAAAGTGTCCCTAACACTGGCTGCCTACCAATAAACCTTATATTTATAATAGCACCAGAAGAGCAAAGTAACCCTATAATTTTAGTATAAGAATTTACACTGTACACCAAGTGTTTTAAGTATCTCAATTGAACAAAACTACCAACTCAAATTGGAAGCCCAAAATAAATTTATCTATCAGCCAAGATTTGGAACAATAGGTTTTTGTAAATTTTGAAATGATACTGATGTCCAGCATCTAGGGCAATGACCCAGGAGGATTTTTATTTTTCTGTCTTTGTTTTTCTAGGCCTAGAATATTAATTTTTTATTGGTCCCTGAGGCTGAGTTTTTCTTAATCTCCTTTTGCCCTGAAATGTTCCTCTATGAATTTAATCCTCATGTAGGATCCCCCAGCCATTCAAACACACACACACACACACACACACACACACACACACACACAGATTATGTATTACCCAAAAATATCCTGATCACTAAGTTGCAGTGTTTATAGTCTAATTTTTGTTGTTGTTGTTGTTGTTGTTGTTTTTTCTTTGTTTTGTTTTTTGTTTTCTTGGTACCAGGGATTGAATTCAGGACCTTGTGCTTGCAAGACAGGCATGGCACCACTGAGCTAAATCCCTGGACCATAGAGTCTAATTTTCTACTCCAACTTTTGTATGAGGTATGAGGTTGTCAGGTTAGCACAGTTGCCTATTTGATCTCTTCCTGCATTCATTTCACTATCTTTAAAACAATAATCTCAGATGACCTATGGCTTTTGTGTGAATATGGAATATCCATACCTAGCAGGCCACCCAAAAAGACCAGAGCACCAACTGGTCTGCCTTTCCAACATGAATCAATCCATGTGGGCACAGAATTTCCCAAGTAAACTCCCAATTATTATAAATGAATTTACTTGTTCAGACCCAAATTGGACTCTAAAAGCAGAGAAAGCAAAGCTTCAGTTTATACTCTTATAGGAGCAGTGTTTATATATACAGACAGGCATACCAGAATTGAGAAGCTGTATGTTTCTAACTTTTTAGTCTTTTTCTCCATTATAGGATTTTTTGGTTCCATTTTCTTGTTTTTACCTCATGAGTTTTTAAGTTTTACCAATGAAAAAGTCCTAAGTTATTGCATATAGGTAGAAATAGGCTTTGCATCTGTAAAATCAATTTTTGATATCATTTTGATTAGCTGATAACCTGGGTGGAAGCATTAAGGACACCATTAATTTTATTAATTAAATTACATTAGCCCACTGGAAACTTCTGTGAACAACAAGCTTTGGAGCTGATGCCTTATCTGAAAGACCTATACTAACAGTTTTCCATGGAAATCTCAAAAAGAACCCCCACCACCAACAAAAAAAGAAAAGGAAATTTTTGAACTCAAACAAAGAAGCTGATTGAACAGCAAGATGGAGAAATACACATAAGACAGTTTACTTTGAAGCAGAATGCAATCTCAGATATATATTATCCATGGCATGCTTCAGCCTTTGTAAAAAATACTGATGGGAGTTCCTTTAATAGGAATATGATATCCTAAGGTTGTAATCATAATTTTTAATTGTTCCACACAGTCTGAACCAATTAAATCAAGACAACTTTAAAGTTGCCCCCTTATTTTAGTTTTGTACCTTCCATTAGAGTCTGATCAAATGAGTCCTGCACTACCAGCGATAGCTGTTTTCAATTCCAAGACTTGTCTATAAAGAGGTTGTGGTGGCTTTGGGTCAGCTCTTATGCCAGGGTGTGAACATTCTATGACTGACTCCCTGTTAGTACTGGGGAATGGGGAGTTGTGCCCTTTTTCCCTTTGCACAAAATGAGATTTTCGTCTATGTTAAATTGAGTGGTAATGATTAGATCAATGAAATCCATTTCTGCATTTTGGACATATTTTCTTTGGTTTTGTACTAATATATAGTTTATTATTTTTACAATCTTTTTTAAGATGACCCTGCTAGGCACAGTTATAACATTTCCTGGGCTGCAAAACTGTGGCAAAAACTTGGGTTTTATGGGATTTCATCCCTACATTTTGCCACATCTTAATCATCTTTGTAATATTTAAATTAGTTCCTATAAGGTGAGCTTCTATGGGAGTAGAAGATGAATAGGTAACTAAGGCTTCCAAGGAAGGAAGAGGAGAAGAGGGAAACCCTTCCTGCTTTGTAGTTTCTCTTTTTTCTTTTGTATGGAGCAAATGGTGACCCCGCAAAAATGCTGAGTAGCAAGGTGATCATCCTTTACTGGACTGAGAGATTGTTCTATTTTGTAACCAACTCATTCCTTGTATCCAAGCTACCCTCCAATAGGAACCAGGAATCTTGTTGGCAAATGACACCAATTCAGTAAGCTGGGGCCCCAAAACCCTGCATCCAGATTTTTATAAAAGGAATAGTAGGTATTTCTTAAAGCATTTTTCTCCTTTAGACAAGGTTTGACCCATGACAGTAACACAAGTGAAAGAGTATGTAAAGAAGCACTACCCCTTCTTACCTAGCAATTGGACAGTGGTAACCTTTGCATTGAAGAGACCTAAGCTGCAATCTTGCTGAGACGTGCCAGGCTATTCAGTGACTACTTTCGTCCCCTTACTGGGATGAAGAGTTGGACCCATCCTTGTTCCTTTTCCAGGCTTTGGGAGGTGGTCTTCTATGATGAATTGTAGCTGTAGGTTACTTCAAGTTTTCCATCTTAGTTTTTCACTTCACAGTTTCTGCTTTCACTCAGTGAGTTTCAAAAGGATCTCACACTGGGCATTACTTGTCAATGTTCATGACCATGTTGGCATAAAGGATGCGCAATTATTTAGAGTCTCTGTCCAGTTTTTATTCCAAGAGCCCAGAGGGACTACCCTCTCCCTTCCCAATGGTTTTCTTAGATTAGGTAAATATGCATCACTACAGACTAACCTGCCATTTCCCTGTCCCCTAAATTAATTCCTGCACAGCTGTCCTTCTTTTCTTCTTTATCCTTGCTTCCTGGTCCATCAAGAAAAAGTGACAAAAGCTTTAGATTGAGGCTTCTTCTTTTGAGGCTCTCTCACATTGAGAGCAGTGGCTGGAGCAACCATATCTAAGGCTAAACAATTTTGGATCCTGCTTGGCTGTAGCCACAGTCTCCTTACACCTTTGCATTTATTTTACAGGCCTGAGATAAAATATAATATATACACATTCATTTGTTTATCTCATTATTTATCTTTTTCATTGAATATAAGAAATATTTTCATCAAAGTTCTATCATATACTTGCGGAGTCAATAATTGAATCAAGTCTTGAAAGATGAATAAAATTTCATGGGGCAAAATCCTGGCTACCCCAACCTAAAATGGGGTAAATGTAAGTTACTTGTATATCTGAAAATTATTTTAGATATTTAAAGGAAAAAAATTTAATACATTGACCTTGGACACAAAGCATAAGAAACTGTTATGTTAGAAAATCAGTTATCAATAATTACATAAAGTTGTGATTGTCAATATAGATGGAGGAACAGAAAAAAATGGATTTGAAAGATGTTTTTGTGAGATATAATGACCAGAAGATTCAGGGAGAAGAGACCTTTAACTGGCCTCACTAGTGTTGGTATGATACTGCATTTTACTCAGAATTAAACGAGCCAGAGAAGAGATTTTCAAAGACAACTACTGACACTACACTGTAGTTATTATATTTTTATCTTGCACTTTGGTTATGAGAAATTTCACTACCTTTCTTAGAGGCTGAGTTTCTCTTTTCTATTTACTTATTATTTTATTGGAAATGTTGGAAATTCAAACATATAGAAGAGATGAGCATATGGATGTATTCTACTGATGATACAATACAGCTCAGTAGACAGCACCTTTGCAACGGGAGTTGGTGGTGTTTATCAAAGCTGCCACTGCAAATATTTTAGGAAAATGTAAACACATAAAATGAATTTAGGTGAATAAATAAAAGTTTTAAATTTTCTTGAAAACAAACTGAATTCTAAGTCTATGCTACACATACATTAAAATGCAGAAATCTAAAAGAAAACTAGTTCAAACTAATATTTGTAAATTCTGTATATTTTGTAACTATTCAGTCATTACTGATATTTCAAGAAGTTTGTGGACCACTTTCTGGCTTTCAAATTAAGCTTTCACTACATAAAGACAGGCACATAAAGAATCAGAATGAAACACATATTTTCTAACCTTATAATATAAACTTTCCAGACACAAAGAGAAAATGAATAGGGAGCAGTATTTTCACTGAGAAAAATGCCAAGCATAGCTGTATCCTAGCACGTGTGGGCTGCTTAAAGAGAAAAAGTATTGGAATAGGATTTTAGTGACTTTCTAAGTTTGGTTGCTGATCCTTCTTTGGCAATCAGTATTGACCTGACTGCACATTTTTTCTAGAGAATTTCTTGTATAACCCAGCATTTATCAATGGCAAGATGATCATGTCAGGCCACGGTCCAGCAGGGACAGTCAGAGAAAGATTCCTCATAACTGCAGCTATCTCTGCTCAATGCTTTCTCCTGCAGCCTTGAGAGGTAGACTATCTAACTTAAGGAAGTAGCTCTTGGGGGCAGACCCTCTGATAAAGGCAGGAGAAGGTACTAATGTATAAGGGATAAGAAAACAGGTAGAACAATGATGCAGAATGAACAAAATGAATTCCCTCAGCAAATGGCGGATATGATCCATTTTAAATATGAATGTACAACCATTAGAAGTGGTCATTTGGTCACACAGGTGGACTCATAAACTATCACCCAATAATGCTGCTGCAAAGAGCTTCCCAATTTAATGATTTTCAATAACTTTTTTTAATGTTTAAAGCTGTCTCATTTATTATTTAGGCTATTTAGGCAGTATACTTACACTGAAAATAGAAGCAAATTTTTCAGTTGCTTTTAAAAAACGTAAATAGTGATTAATGAATTTACTATTATACTCAAAATCGTCTACATTTAAGATGAGAATCTTTGCCAATAGAAAGGCGCTGCTCCAAATTGTGAATGGTATTATGAAGAACTGCAATCTCTTTGTTTTTTTCTTCTTGAAGATGTTGAAGCTTCCTTCTATAGATACTCTGTGGGGAAATAGTAGCATCTGGATATGGTTTTGACTTAGTCTGAACTCCTGCTAGTTTGGCATCAAACTCCAGCTGTAGTTTGATTATTTCATTTTGCTTTTCTTTTTCTTGAGTTATTAACTTTGCATTTAACTCTGAGATTTCCATCTCCTTTTTCTTTATTAGATCTTTGTGCTTTTCTTCATTTAATTCAACATTTTTCTGCATATCTTGATAAAGTTTGCTTATTTCTATCTTATGTTCTTCCTCTTTGGTTTTCATTTCATGTACAAGTTTGGCAATATTATTCTTATTGTCCTGTTTGTGAGATTTCAGCTTTTCCCTTGTCATATCAGCATTTCTTTTTAGTTGTTCATTTTCACCTCTCAAATTGTGTTGATATTCAATGGTCTGTTGTAGCCCTTTTATCATATCATGAAGAACAGCACATTCTTTTCTAATTGAAGCTTCCTTTGTTTGCATTACTTTTAATAAAGAGGTGCTCTTTTCCAACTGAATTTCCAGTATGTTATTCTTTCCACTAGTTTCTATCATTTTCTTTTCTATCTGTGAAAAATCCTTTATAATTTTGTCAATATTCACACTGCTAATCTTTTTTGTACATCCTTTGCTAGTTTGATCCATGCTGGAATTGCTGTTGTTTCTGGTTCCTCAAAGTCTCCTCCACCTCAATTCTGATTTTCAGTAATTTTTATTGTTACTGCTTATGTATCTGAGATTGAGTGGAATTGTCTCCCAGGTTGGGTGCCTCCAGGTCTGTTTTCCATCTCTTTATTTTTTCTTTATAGCTTCAGTTCCCTTTGATATAGTGTGGAAGGTCAGTGGAGTACATAAAATCAACCTAAAAGTGAATATATATAAAAATCCCTATTAAGTCATAGTCACTAACCATTTCACTGTGAAAACAAGATGGAAACATTAAAATATGTTCACTATGAAGCCATTACAAAAATCCAAATACTGTTATTTTAAAAGAAAAGATAAAAGGTAGGGGATTTAGCTCAGTGGTTTCGCCACCTTCTGCACAATTGCAAGGACCCAAGTTCGATCCCCAGTACCAAAAAAACAAAAAAAGAAAAGATAAAGAATACACAACATTGATTCAATTTCTTTGGATATGCTGGAAATTCAAACATATAAAATACTATGTCTAATTGCCTAAAATTATTTATGTTATTTCCAAACAGAGCTTACCATTACTCTTTCCATAAGGCTCTCCAACATCTCATTCAATGAGGGAATCAGGTAGTATGCTCAGGAGGTTAAATTTTGTATTATGTTCAGGTTCCACTTCTCTAGATTGGGAGATTTAAGAGTTCAAAAGATCAGCCACCCCTTCTAACCAGTCAGCTTCCCCTTCCTTAAAACGCAAACACATAATAAGGAATAGTAACAGGGCAACTGTATTAGTAGGTTTGAAATCAATCAATAAGCAGTTTAGTAAGTGAATGGAAGATCATATGGATAAATTCAAAGATTGAATAGTAAGCTTGGATATCATGTTATAGAAAGCTGAAGGCACTGGTAAGTGATAAAGAGATGGTAACAAAGACAGAAATATTTAAATAAAGAATATAAAATTTAAAATGTCAACATCTATAAAATAAGATTTTCAAGAAGAAAAAAATGCACTGGTGAAGGAAGTATTTTAAATATGTAATTATTGAAAATGTTAAAATTGTTTAAAATATAGAATCTCATTTGGCAGGAAATACAGAAAGCTACACATATATGTAAGATCTAACATTAATACCTATAATACTATATTTAAATTTGGAAATGTTAAGTACTAAAGAATATTTCTAAGATGTTCTATGAATGAAAGCAGATTGTCTATATACTGTGTGATTCAGATTGACTTACTCTTAAAGTACTCAAAAACATTAGAATATTACTTTCAATAAGATGGGATAAGAACTTCAAATCTGGGATTTTAGATAATACTAAATTTTATTTAAATTTAAGAGAAATTAAGTCATACACACTTCAGAAGGTTTACAAAAAGGTTTATAATTAGACCTTGGTTTACAAATTTAATTTGTTTTATGATTTAGGGAAAGATGGCTGTGTTTGTGTTTGTGTGGGGAAGATGGCTATGGTCATGTTTGTCACCAATTTCAGAGTTTACTAACACAAGCAAAATTTTGCCAAACAGTTTTGTTTGTAAACCTAACTGTTTGCAAACAGAAGCATTCATGAATTGAGGTATTATTGTACTTTGAATGTTCTTGAAGTAGTTCTAGGGCAATAGCAGAAAATCTGGTAGAGAACAAAATAGATATGGTAAAACCTATTAAATTCTTTGTATATTTTAAAAAATGAAAGTGGTATCAAGGATGTGTATGTGTGTACCAAAAATATTAGTTTGTACCCTTTAAATATATGTGGTTTGTGCTTGTTAAGTGAACCTCAATAAATCTGTCAAAAATGTATGGCTATAATAATGTAAGCTAAAATTACAGATGGAGACTGGGTTGGATGGGAAAGTCAAGAAGGAGATAAAATATAGGCAAGGAAGATGCAGGTAATGTGGAAGTTAATACAATTATCAAAGAAAAAATAAAGTATGGATTTTAATTTCTAAAACCAGCATTGCAATTAAAATGAAACATGCAGCTTTCCATACAGTAGACAATTTGATATGTTCATTTAATTATAGGAAAAGAAAGAAAAATAATGAAATATAATAAAGAGTAGGCACAGATTGAAATGGCAAATCTAAATAATATTATTAGATAATATAAAGAAGACAAATGACAGTGATAAAACAGGTTCCAGCGTAAGGCTCTTTCTCAGAGATGGGACTCTTTCTCAGAGAGCTCCACATATACCTATTAGTTGGCAGTAGGCTTGATAGAGAGCTCAGCCTATCAGCCAGTGCTCCCTGCCTTATAGCCCCAGCCACAGGGCTGGTGCTCCACCTCTAATCACACCTGGGGAAATGTTTGTGTATGTCTTGAGCTGCCTGTGTAAACTGAGGCCCAGTAGCTGGCACACCATGCAGTACATACCCCAGCACCATCCTTGGAGCATCATGCTGTGTTCTGCTGCTCTCTGTGCTGCCCCATATGCAAGTGAGGATAACCTTCACATATGTGCTGCAACCCCAAGAAATTTGGTCCCAGACCTGGCTTTTGTACCATATTTACTCTGTGACATACCTAAGCACAGAGAGACAAATGCCATGTGCTTTTACTTATATGTAGAGCCTAAAATGTTGATCTCAGAGAACTTCAGAGTAGAATAGAAATGGGAAAAGTTGGTCAGTCGGTACAACTTCATAGTTACAGTACATAGGAGGAGGAAATTCTGGTGTTGAACTGCACAGTAGGGTGACTATCATTAACAATACTATGTTTTACATTTCAAGGAATTAGAAGAGAAGATTTTGAGAGTTGTTACAAAGAAATGGTAAATGTTTAAAGTGATTGACATGCTAATTAGTCCGATTTGATCTTTACACAATGAATAAAACTAGCAAATTGTACCCAAAAATGTGCAGAATTATTGTATCTCAAATATTTATTTATTTGTTTGTTTGTTTATTTGTTTGTTTATTTATTTATTTTTGGTACCAGGGATCAAACTCAGGACCTTGTGCTTGCGAGGCAGGCAGCGGAATCACTGAGCTAAATCGCCGGCCCTCAAATATTAAAAAAAAAAGGGGGGGCTGGGGATTTAGCTCAGTGGTTTCGCTGCCTGCTGCGCCAGCACAAGGCACTGAGTTCTATCCCTGGTACCAAAAAAAATAAAATAAAAAAAATAAAAAATAAATAAATAAATATTTACTTTCAGTAATATAATGAATTAGGGATTCTGAATGATGTTCTCTCACCCCCCAAAAATTGCCACAATTGACCTTAAATGCATCATTGACCTCACAAGAAGATATGATACATCTATTAAGCATTGAGGGACATGAAGCATAAACGGAATTTAAGGGGGAGGTGAACATGAATTGAGAAGAGAACACACCTCTGGAGATAAATGAAGGAAACTGAACCAGATTACTAGGTAGTCTCATCCACACTGGTTAGACATGGTTACACTCCATTACACTTCTGCTTATCCATTTGAACAGGCTTCCACTTAAGCTTCTTACCCAAAGAATAGAGATATGTGGAACAAACCTAGATCCCATCTAAAGCTTGAAGAAAAGTCATGTAGAACCAGCTAACATGAGATTCTCCCTTGGTCCACGTTTGCAATCCTTATTTTTTATATAGGTATACCTCCAAAGAGCATGCCTGAATATATTTTATGCACCCAATTGCCTAACTTAGATCGGTCAACCCAAATATGTAAGATTGTTGCTGAAGCTACTGAGTCCTGTAGGGGTTTGTTACATAGAATTGTTGTAGCAATTGGTTACCAATATATTATTTTGAAAGATTCTTCAGTTGAAGTTTGCCTGATCAAAACTAAGTTCCTAGGACTTGATTTAGCTATAATCAATCTCTTTTCTCTAGAGAGACGATTCTATTTTGCCTACACCATGATGTGTAGAAACATGAAGTTGCTACTCAGTTTGGAATATAGAAAGAAAGAACTGACATCTGGTGGGAGCAAAATGGACAGGGACAGGGAAACAGAATAGAACCTCAAATAGACTGTTAAGCCTGTCTGTGGGTAGTGGATAATATCAGTGTCATAAACAGAATGTTTGTGTCCTCCAATTCACATGTAGAAGTTCTAACCCCAGTGTGGCTGCGTTTTCAGATGGAGCCTTAAAAGCTGTCAAACTATCATGAGCTCATAGGCTGTGTGGTGGTGTACAGCCAGTGACTACCTCACGTGGGAAATCAGACTCCAGCCTTCACCCCAATTTGAGACAATGTTGAATTGTTACAACAGTTCTAGAGTTCTCTGTAGAATCAGAGGAGTTTGCCTTTGCAAGTGAGTGGATAATTCATCCAAACTTGCCTTTTTCACTTTACTACTACTTTATTGCACAAGAACTTGTCCCAGTACATTTTTTTCTACACCTACTTCTCTTTTGCAGAATCTGTTTCAAGGGAACCCAATGAAAGACAGAGTTCATGAGTCATTTTCTATACTGTACTTTATTCTGATTGGTCTGTTGTACCCTTTCATTAAATATTATATATAGGCAGCTGTCTCTGAGCTATCCAAGGGGTCATCTAATGACCTTATGGTTGGTTGTACAAAAGAAGGCAGAGAAAACACTTCGGACTTGGAAGACTGGTGCCTCAGCAAGAAATAAGTACACAAATCAAAATGGAAATGGGGATGGATTTATAAGATATGGAATCATCTGCTAGGCATCTCAGCCATGATTGGGAAGAGTAACATGATAAAACACAAAGATTCTTCCAGGAATCATGGATGAGCACTTGGACAATTGTAACATCAAAAGAAAATTACTACCTCAATGGCCAGTTGATTATGAAACCTATAGAATATCTTTATTTATAAAATTCATTTACAAAGCTGAGATTGTTCTTTTTGTGAAACTTAATGTACTGTTTTATGTGTTTTTTAAAAAAAGTTTTAGGTTATAAAATAATTCTCCAAAGCATGATTTTTGATAATTGTATAATTCACAATATCAGAGTGATAACATAATTTATTTGTCTATTTCTCTATTTTTGGACATTTGCATTTTCTTCTCTTTTTGCTATTGTAGGCAGTATTGAGATGACTATTATGACATATATGTCTTAATGTGTCTTTTTGATTAATTTCTTGGAATATA
Source organism: Heterocephalus glaber (assembly GCF_000247695.1). Next base: position 22,196,011 of record NW_004624732.1, on the reverse strand, counting down.
TCGGTGGCACTGGGATTGCTGAGGTAAAAGGAAGACTAATTAGAAAACTTGCTTATATCACAAAACCATGATTCCCAAGTGTAAAATATGCACTCTTTTCCAGTATTTTAATCAGTGTGTGTTTATTGAGTTATAAATATAATGGGAATTCTTTTTAGATGTTGAGGAATAAGATAGTTGAGGTTTTATTCTCAAAGTTATGTTTTCAGGTATATTTGTTCCACTGGGAAAATAACAATAACTAGTAGGAAAAGTAAAATAATGAGGCATAGTAATAAGTTTTAGAAAGGAAAATTAGGCACACAGTGGGATCAAGAGTGAACAACATTGGTGGGAGGGTCACAGAGCCCTTAGAGAAAGTGACATTGAGAATCCTGGATCTTAACTATGCAAGGATATAATTATCTACCTATTCATAGCACTACAACTAGGCATTCTTTAAAAAGTGTTTTTTTATAGGTAAAAGTGGTATATCATTATTACATCTTATTTTATCCTCTCATAATTTTGGAGAATTTTCTATTTCAAATGCTTATTGTTCATTCCAATTATTTGCCTTGGTATTGCCCTGCCATACCTTTTGTTAATTTACTTATCTGTAGAAGTTAAATTTTTTTTTCTAGTCTGTGAGAGCTTCTCATATGCTAAATATAAACACCCTTTAAATGTCAATAAATTCATGTAAGTTTGCATTTGTCTTCTCATTGTTTTATTTGTATAGAAAATGTTTTCTCCTTAAATATTTACATAGGCAAATCTGTTGATCTTTTCCTTTGTAATTACTTGTTTGTCTCATAGCTTCAAACCTGACTTTTGAATGATAGCATTTGTTTTTTAGAAGTCAAAGTTTTCCTGGTAGAATGATAGAAGTTAAATTTTAATATTTCTGATATTAATCTCAATATCTCTTGATTCCCAAAGCCCCCTTTCTTTCCATCTTACCACATCACTTTAAAAATGAACCTGCAGATGTACTTGCATCCTGGGATTTGAATTCTTCAGTGCTCTTCATGTCCATCCATCTAGATAGAGTTTTTTTCATTATCTAGAACAACTAGAACAAGAAACTGAGTGATCTCCCCTGTTCTGGATTGTAACGTCATGTGCAGGAAGCCTTAAGTGGTACACGAGGAAACTCGGGGAAGTAACCATACAAGACATAGAGAAACGTGAGGTCTTCAGAGACAAGATGTGCTGTCAGATTTCAAATTCTGTGGTCAGGTGTTAGGTAGGGAAGAAAACTATCAAAATAGAGAGACATCAAGTAGAAGAGGTGGGGATGAGCTTATAAGCTTTTGTTTTGGAGTGCAGTTTTTACTGAATCATAGGCTATGGTGTTGGCCAGGCCCCAGAACTTTAGGTGTCTGCTTGTATTAGGACACAAATAGCTTCTGGAGTGGTCAGTGCAGTCCTTTCACTCAGCACAATTGTAGAATTTACACACACACACACACACATATACACACATATATGGATGGAGATAAATATGTATCCTTATACATGTATGTAAAAATAAATATATATGTAAATCATTTACAAGTCCTTGTATGAGACTTTGTTAGATTATCAATTATAATGAAAATTATTTAAAATATTTTCATTTTCTTTTTGGTTATGCCAAAAACAAAATAAAGATTCTTTAAAAAATGGATTATTTCAGCAGAAAACAAGGCAGTACATTTAGTTTTTCTTTTCCTGCTCTGACAATAATGTTGAAGATATGCTGCTATTGACCTTTCTCCCATAGCAGTTTTTAGTTTCTTTGTGGTTTATATTCTGCAGCTAAAGATCATACACCAATATCAGTTCATATACAACTCCATCTCTACATTTAGATCTTCATTTCCCTCAGAATCTTCTCACAAATCCCTTTCCTGTCCTTGCATTTTATCTGTACCCTCCAGGATGCCACTTCATGAAATAATTAAAAGGTAACTAACATCTTTTGTTTTTACAGCATAGGGACTTGTGCTCCAGTCTGGTGTAACAGTGGCTGAACAGTGAGCAACCTGTATCGATTGAGATGCAAAAGAAGCAAGATTGTCCACCAAATGTTGTATTTAATTCCTCTACTTATTTTTGCCCGGTAAAAGGCACTGTTGTAAAAATTATTCTCACCAGCCACATTATTACCATACAGATTAGCATGCTTATCATCATTTCCCTTAAAAACTGAGGTACTAACATGTTCTACATTTTCTGTAAAGCCTGGAACAACATATACCTATGGTGAGAACTTTAAGAATAAAGTATAAATGTCCATTTTTTCTGATACTCTTTTTTATGAAGTAGAAAAAGAAAAGAAAGGAAAGTACATGGAAAATCATAAGGTTGATTGCAATTTATAAGAAAATCTATCATTTACATTACAGGTAGAATGCAAATGGTGTAGGTTTTGGACTTTTAGCTTCCACTGAAAGTGGCTGTGGTACTTTTCTGTTTTGCCTGGGCTTCCATTTCTCCCTTTATTGAATGCACATAAGGTTTTGGTGAAATCAGTTTAGTTATGCAGATACTAGTCCTAGAATAATGCCTTTCTTATTTGATTTCCTCACTAAAAGATAACAATATTAGAGAAACAATTTAAAATTTTCCTTCTATTAATTGAACTAATAAATAAAATACCTATTTGGTTTTTATGGGAAACTTCTTTTTGAAATAATCTGCAGAAAAGTCCTTAATGTTACAGTACATTCTTCTTTCTGTCTATGATCCTTCTGAACCTCAGAGAGAGCTATTCTTGAGGAGAGTCTGTGTTTTTAAAACTGTATAGTTGTTTGACTGTTTTCTGAAATAAGTTGTTAGTAATAGCTTTAGCTAAATTACGGATACTCAATAAAATTATATATGGTTGTGTGTGTGTCTCAATACCAAATAAAAGGTTATAAAATCATTCAGCTAGAGTATATGACCTGGTCTTATTGATTGTACCTAATCAAAAGTCAGTTTCAGATTCTTTTTCAGAGGATGTAAATTTTTTAAAGATCATATTCTCACATCAAGCAACATACTTCCAATCAAGACAAACAGGTGGAACCAATCAGAGGGTAAACTACCAGGTGAGAACTTAAAAGAATAAATACTGAATAGTTTCTCTGGTGTGAGAAACTTAAAGTATAAATAAGGACGAAATGTATAATAGGTAATATGAAATAAGGAGAAAAGGGGCAAAGGGGAAGGAAGTGGGAGGGCTAGGGGAAAGGATAGAAGGGAATGGGATTAATATGAGAAAATGGAAAAATAGGAACAAAATCTTTGTAAATAGGGAGGAATGGAGGGGTTGAAGGGAGGGCTGGGCAAGGGTGAAAAATAAGAACCAAGAGAGCCTATGTAAAGGTGCAAATTTCCAATGGTGAATGTCATTATATTGTATACCTAAAATGTACCAATGATTAGAATGAGTAATCGATAATGCAAAATAGGAAGAAAAGGTCCAAGGGGGTAGGGGTAGTGGGAGGGGCAGGAGAAAGGAAAGAAGGGAAAGGAAAAATGCTGAGAAATGGAAAAAATGGAAATAAAGTCTTTGTTTATGGGGAGGGTGGGGGGCGTGAAGGGAGGGCTAGGAATGGGGAAAAAATAAGAACCAAGATGCATCATGTAAAGGTACAATTCCCAATGAGAAATGTAATTGTGCTGTATACCTAAAATGTACCAATAAAAGAATTTAATTAAAAAAAGTAAAATAAAAGTAAAAAAGAGCTAGACTCCAATTTAGATTCTGTCTAACTGCACAAATAGCAAAAGCTATTAAACTTATTTTAGACTTCAGTGTCCTTAATTGTCAAATTTAGATAATGACATGGACATCTGCAATGCACAATGAATGGAAATATGTTATAACAATTAGATGTAAATGCAGAAGAATATTGGGATTTTCGGCAGAACTTACTGCCACTCATGGCTCTACATTGAGGTGCCTTTTCCTATACAGCTTGAGTGGAAAGACTAGAACTCACACCACTGTATAAAGGATATACATAGGAACAAATAAATGGACAGTAATCTCAGCTAGGTTCAAGAGATGAAAAACAGGGAACTAAGACCTTGGTATGAAGTCAGATTAAGGAGAGAGATTCTTAAACTCTGGTTGAAATCAGAATCTTTGACTGTAACTGATTTCTATGCTCCCTGAAGCAAAGGCTTTGAAGGGCCTGAGATACAGGACTGTCTTCTTTGTAGATGTCATTAATGGAGCCCCCCTCAGTGATGAAGATTTTACCCAGACACACAAGCTTGGCATTTTAGGAGAGTGTGGGAGAGTAGAATTATATGCTCATAAATTCCCTTCCTTTGATATGCAGTAAAATATCACCTTACATCCAAGAAAGAACTTTAATAGAGTATTTGAGGAAAGATGAGCAAATATTAAAATAAGGATCCTACCTCTTGGGTAGGTGTGATTAGAGATATTAATCTTCATTGTACAGAAGGAATATCAAAGAGGAAAATTCAGCTTCACCTACTGGACCCATCATTTACAAGCTGTTTTGCTTTAGGAAAATGACTTAAATTCTGTAAATTTCATCTCTATATTGAAAAGGATACTATGTTAGAATTCTCCAAAAAATAGCATATATGTATGCATTTGTATGTATGCTATATACGTGTCAGTCAGCTTTTCATCACCGTGACCAAATAAGTAAGAAAAAACACTTAATGGAAGAAAAACAAATTTTTGGCTCACAGTTTCTGACATTTCAGCTCATGCCTTTATGGCTCTGGAGAAGCAGAAGATCATGGTGGAAGAGCATATCAGAGGACAGCTGCTCGATGCAACCAGGAATAGGAAGCTGAAAATTCAAGTAAGAGTTAATGTCTCAGTTTGAGTCTGAAATTTTTAGGGCAAATGAGCAGATTGAAAACTCAGGCCAGATTTCTATATTACATTCATGTTGCAGAATGGCTGCCTCTTTGAGAAACCTCAGTTGTACTTAGGCCTTAAATTGATTGGATGAGGTCCATCTTGAAGTAGATTTTGTGGAGTGGTGTGCTGTCCTTCAACTCAATTGACTGAAAATATTAATCACACCCATAAATATCTTTATAGTGATATCTATTTGACAAAGAAATTAGGTCCCATAGCTTAGCCAAACTGACACATAAAGGTAACCATCACAAATGCCTACCTTATGGATAAACATGATAGCATTCAGAACAATCACCAAAGGGGTTGACATGATTTTCTTTGTCAGCATTTGATTTTCAAGGATGAGACCATGAGAAGCACAGAAGAAAATTCAAGTATAACAAATTAAGCCTGAAATATTTTTCTTTTGGGGAATAGAAATGATTTTAGTACATTGAGCATTGGTTTATCTTAAAGAAATTGATTTTATTTGGGTAAAGGAAACTGGAGGAACTGGGGATGTGCCAGGAAAAGAGCATAGGATTTGAGTGCTACTGACCCAAGTTTTAATTTAAGTTACGTCCTCTGGTCACATTGCACAAGCCCTCATCTTCAGTTTCCTTATCTGTAAAAGAGACAGTAATTTCACTTCTTAGCGTTTGGAGCATATGGGAAACGTTGGGACACAGAGTCTTTTATTTGCAGAGATGATGTTTTCCATTCCAATGCACTTTCTTCAATCTGGTGTACAGACAACATGTGAAAATGACATCATAAAATTCCATAGCTTCTTGGTGATTTATCACTACTGTACCAGTCAAGATAGTTTACAAATCCAGTCCCACATCAGATGTAAAGGTTTTTTTTCTTCTTTTTCTATAACTGAAGGGAGAAGACTCAGAGTGAGGATGGACCATGCCTGTCCTCACCCTGCTCCTCCTCTTCCTCCTCCTCCTCCTCCTGGCCTTCACTCTTCTGGACTTTGCTCTAGGTGTGGGCGAATGTGAAGCTACAACGATACCATTGTGGTCATGTGCAACTTGAAGCTGCTCCAACAGTGCCACTCCTGCCTGATCTCCTGCCTTCTTTGATGGGGAAGCTTCTGCAGATTGTCAATATGCATGTGTGTGTGTGTGTGTGTGTGTGTGTGTGTGTGTTCAGATTTCTTCAACATGAATTTCCTTAAAGACTCATTTTTAGGGGGAATTCATGTTCCTTACTGGCTGCTCCATAAAAATTCCACACTGCCATCTTTTCTTTAAAGGGAGGCATTGGAGCTACAGTCTTCTTTCCATACCTTCTGAGGGCCTTAGGGTTCTGGGCTGAGGAAATGTCCTTTTTTCTACTAGTGGAGACAATTCCTTGAAACATCCATGTTTAGAAATTATGTGTAAAAAAAACTAGCAGCCTTCATCTTTTGCATTTTCTTGGGCATGGGTGCCAAGCACCCTGAGGGGTCACTCACCTAGCAGTTCTCTCAGGAAGTATTAGCATAGGGTTGCATATACCATCAGGTGAATCCAATGCCAACCTCAATCTCTTCTCTCCTCTTACTCCTTCTCCTTCTTCTTCCTCTTCCTCTTCCTCATCTTCATCTTACTTTTCTCCTCTCTCTTTCTCCTTCCCCCATCCCCCCCCATCTCTCTCCCTATACTGTGGATGATTTGCCCACCATTCCTTGGCTTTAGGAGTGTGGTGGTGGTGATATTGGATCACATGGAAAGGAGAAAGTAGCTTCTCTTGCACCATGAATATATTTTCTCTAAAAGACTGGAGATAATGAAAAAAATGACCCTCTTCTTTCTCTTTTGTTCCTCCTTCCTCAGTCATTCATTTTATGTTCTGGATTGACAAGTTTTCTAGAGGTAACAGATTGTTCTAGAAATGTTTCCATCTATCATTGTATGTCCTGAGGGGGCATGTATAACCTCAGTTTTGATGGTTCTCTTTTGAATATGGGCATTAATTGCCGATTACAGGGCAACTGGAAAATTTTCACTCCACATTCTATCGCAGTAAGTATTATACTATCAGCAGGAGCAGGGGCGGATTTGTTCACATCAAAGTGGTAGACCTCTGTTTTTCTCTTTATGACCATTGTATAATGTATAGTTTCAGGATGGTGGCATATTGGGGGCATAAATACTGTAACTTCCTCCTACACAGATTTCTATTACAGTCTCCTTGAAAATCATTTTATAGTTTTAAAAATGCCTCCACATCTTCTTCAAGACCTTGTTTTCAATTTCACAAAGAGTTATTGGTCTTTCTCATGCTGAGACAAATAACTTTTGAAGTACAGATACAGCTTGTTCTATACTACTTTCTTTCCTTGGGGTGATCGTGAGGAAGGCCAGGCAGGTAGTGTAGCAGCACCCGATCATTTTGCTGCATGTGCTGCCTGCAGCTTCCATTAGGCTCCACCTGGAGTATTTTTATCTACTTCTCAATGTGATTAATTATTCTATAGAGAAAACTAGAGCCAACAAAACCCTGTGGAGGCTGGAGAAACTCCTTTTTTATGAGGGAAAATATGCAGCACTGATTTATGGATGATTGGATTTATTTATTGATGCTTTTTAAATTATGACCCATGCTCTTCCAGCTTAGTTAAACAAAAACATACCAGTCTCTCTTTGTACCTTGCAAGTGCTGACTATGAAGTCACCTGGATGGAGTGATGGTAAGTAGAGTAGCCTCAAACCCAAACAGAATCCTGGAATGCTCTCTGCTCATCTCTCCCTTTCAACACAATGTTCTATGAAACAGGAAATAGAGAGATACTAGGTTTTCAATGAGTCTAAACTGAATACCTTTATACAAATTTATTGCTCATATAGATCATGTCATCTCTTCCACCTTTTCAGGCTCCTCCAAAAGAAAACTGTACCTGTCTAAGAGCCCTGGGGAGCAATGTGAATTTGCAAAGATCCTGCAGTGAGGGAGAGAAGGGTTGTGAGTGATCCAGTGGGGAGCTTTGAGCCAGTGTGGGGCACTTGTACCACTGTACTCCCCTCTGCATCACCCAGGCTCTGTCCTGGCTTTCTATTTCCTTCCTTGTGCTCAGGTTTCCTGATTCTTCTCTGTTTTTTGCTGGCATTCTTCTTCTCTTTGCTCATGTATCTCAATTTCTCTGCTAAAGCAATTTTTCTCTGCCTCAGTTTCTTTATTTTGATTTCCATATCTATTCTTTAAAGGTATGTTCACAATGACAAATGCTTTTGTTTTTGAGGATGACTTTTTTTTTTTCTCAGTAAAGGAAAGATGATCCAATTGCTAAGATTTTTTTCCTCCTCTGAAGGTGATGGGTTATAACAGATGACAAACAATTTCTTCTTGTATCATTGTAATTTTCAAAATAAAGGTCTATTATGTCTACTAATTATGAGGTAAAGCAATTTTATGATTAACCATTTATTTTAGTTCTGTGCAGAAACATATGTTAACTGGTGATATTTTTCAAATTTATTCCATTGATATTTTAGCACCCTTTATACATGGATCATCAATGAAAATGAGTGAGCTCCAAAAGGTTGGTTATAAGGTTCACATTAGAAAAAACAGTTGAATTGCTTTACCACAGTGCAAGATACACAGCAACCTTCAAAACATACTATGTGCAATTGGAATTTTATTGGACCTATTATTGAAATCATAAGATCTTATTACTGTCATTTCTAGCCCCCTCCCCCAAAACTCTCTCCTCACTGGCCCCTCACCTAGGGATTAGCTTTCCTGAAATCTTAGGAGTGGACTCACCCTCAGCCTGGCAACGTGGACTTGAACAGCCACCTCTTAGCATGTTTTACTTGCTAGGTAGCCATTGGAGTCCACTACTTCAAAAGAACTCTTCAAATGCTATTTTACATTACATATTAATGGCTTTACAATCTTTAAAGCACTCCCGCCGTATGCTAGAATAACTGTTTTAGATGGATTTTCTTACTTAGTATATGCAAAGTATTGGATTTAAGTTTTATTTCTTGTAACACAATAGGTAAAAAATCAGATTTCATGAACATTAATATCACAGCCAGAGGTTGTAGAACTAGCATTGAGTTGTACTTTCCATAATGCCACAGACAGGAAGCTTGAAATTACACCGTGAAATATGAGGAGCACAGAGGAGGTCTAGGCTGGAATGGGTCAGAGAATGCAGGGTCCTTCTCTGTGGCCCTGGGAGGCAGTCAGGGCCAGGTGTACATCCTGGCAGAAGCTCAGGCTCTCTTGTAGAAAGTAGAGAATTTCAGGAGATGTGTTTTCCACAACTTTTTAAAACAATCTATGTTGATAAAACAGAAGCAATTCTTTTAGGATATGAAGTAAATGTATGTGAATCAAGATTGAGCCATCATGTGTAGCAGGTTTGATATTAATGTAGTAGTTAGATTCCCAAAGACTTACTACCATATCTATAAAATTAGAAAAATGGTGGTGCTCATCTCCTAAGAGTACTTTGAGAACTAAATGAGAAAATGAATGTAAATTATTTAGGTCATTATCTGTACACAGTAAACATCCAAGATACTATTTAGTTTCAGTTTAATTCAACCCACAAATACTAAGCACATAATAATGTACTGAGAGTTCTGCTGTTTGGCTGTCACTGTTACTTTGATCTTAATACTTTGAATGCATATTTATTTTTAAGTTTTAAAATATTTAATAAGATATTTAATGTTTATGTCTCAAAAGCTGTTTTGAAATCATCTTTCTATTCCCTATTGGAAAAACTTTACCTTTTTAAATAAATGTATGAATTTGTACCTGGTTTTTGAAAAATGAACATCTTTGAGATTCAAAGTATTTGAAATTATTGCTCTCTCTCTCTCTCTGTGTGTGTGTGTGTGTGTGTGTGCACATGTGTGCACAATAGCTTTGCTTGCTCTCATTTGAATATATTCATCCTTTAGGGTTAATGTACCACAGACTGGGTGGTTTAAACAATAGGAATTTATTGTCTCAGAAGTCCAGATCAAGATGTTATCAGAGCTGTGTTTCCTCTGAAGAACACAGAGACATCTGTTCCAGCACTTTCTCCTGGGCTGTGGTGTGGTAGTGATACCTGGTGCCCTGTGGTTTATAAACTCATCCTCCCAATCTCTGCCTTCATGTTTACAGCACTCTCCCTGTGTGCACATCTGTGTCTGGTTTCTTTTTTCTATGAGCTTCCTTCATATTACAGTAGGATGACTCCCTACTCCAACCTTAAGCAATTACAGCTATAACATTATATCCAAATAAAGTCACTTTCTGTGGTACCACTTGAGGTGAGGACTTCAAGAAAGAGTTTGATGAAAGGGCACAATTTAACCCACTTTTACTCTTCATTTATTTCATATATATGAAATATATTCATGACATGTTGTAACCAATGAAATTACTGTTACACACGCCGAATCACCCCACTGCAGACAAGCAGGTCCGCCCATGCCCTACCTAGGTCCTGAGTCTCACAGAACACGCTGAATCAGCCCGCTGCAGACAGTCAGGTCTGTGCATGCCCTACCAAGGTCCTGAGTCCTGCAGAAGATGCCGAATCACCTGGCTGCAGACAGACAGGTCTGTCCATGCCCTACCTAGGTCCTGAGTCGCACAGAACATACCAAATCATCTCCATGCAGACAGGCAGGTCTGCCCACACCCTACCGAGGTCCCCAGTTGAGCAGGAACACACGGCAAATCAACCTGCTGCAGACAGGCACGTCTGTGCATGCCCTACCGAGGTCCTGAGTCTCGCAGAAGACAACGAATCACCCAGCTGCAGAGAGGCACCCACCTGATGCCATACTACAAAGACACAGAGGACACAAGACCACCAGACCAAGGTACTGAGTCCCACTGTTCCCAGCCCAGAGGTAGGGGCTTCTGAGCCATCGTCCCACTGCTCCTGGTCCAGAGGAAGGGGCATCCCAGGCACCATCCCTCCTGCTGGTCCCAGCCCATAGGAAAGGGCTTTTGGGCCACCTTCTGTCCCGCTGCTAATGGCCCAGAGGAAGGGGATTCATGGCCACCATCCCTCTGGCTGCTCCCAGCCCACAGGAAAGGGCTTTTGGGTCACCATCCCTACTGCTGCTCCTGGACCCTGTCCCACCACACCCAGACGAGATCAGAAGAGGTAAGCCATGCAGGCGGCAACAGCCCCCCCCCCACCAGTACAAATGAGAAAACACTTAAATAAGTCTCAAAACCAGACTTCCAGATCACCTACAGCAACCCCAAAGGGAAATGAGATGGAACACTCTGATACACAA
>NW_004624732.1:22154082-22179576 GCF_000247695.1 Heterocephalus glaber | reverse complement strand
TTCCCAATGAGAAATGTAATTGTGTTGTATACCTACAATGTACCAATAAAAGAATTTAATACAAAAAAAAAAAAGAGTTGAGGGTGTTGGCTGTAGGAAGCTCTGCTGTCACATGCACAGAAGGTGAATGGCTGGAAGCCCATTCTACACATGTTGCCATTCAAATTCTGATAACTTTTTAAAAATACTCTAATAAGAGCATGATTTTTCATGTTGTACTTATATGAATATAGTTTGTAAATATTCATAACAATACTGATTATTTCTGTGATATAAGTTATTCACAAAGCACTTACTCTCAAAGAACTATTATTATCTCAGTATGACCTCAGTGGTATTGTTAAGAGATAGTGGGGCTGCCACTCAAAACTAAGCAACCTGATTTCAGAAAAGGTACTTTTAGCCACTAAGTTATTCTATATAATCCTATTATAAAATAAGTAATGAGAACCTTTATAATTATAAAAATAAAGAGAATCAATGAGAATATGTATAGAGGTCAATGAATGTTCCACATATATAATGAAATAGAAGAGAAAATATAATGTCACACAAAACAATGTACTTATCTGATAGTGATAAGGTTATAAAGATTTTTCTAGTTTTCCCTTTTCTGGGTAAATTTAATTTAAAGATTATATATTTGAGTATGAAAAATGTTGAAACTTAAAAATTTTATATTATATAATATGCTTATTTTTATTTTAGAAAAGTTTTTATTGGGTATTGATAAATAGAATTTGAACATATCCAGGGCTTCAAAGTGATGCATATATATAAAGAGGGGAAGAGTAAGGAATACAGTGACAGAAGATGCTATGATAGATCATCATTAACATATCTGTAAACTCAAATTCTAGTAAATGGTGATGGGAGAAAGTGAAAATAACCATTGAAAGCCGGAAAACTGCATCTGGATTTCTCAATTGAGATACCATCCTGGTAGTGTGACTTTGTTAATTGCCAGAAGACAAGAGAATGATTAAAGCCTCTGTACACTATGTTCTTTGAGGGCATCTGTCTTTACAGGAAAGATTGATTCTGCCTCCCAGGTAGTCCTTATTACACTCTCTAACATCAAAAAGCACTTCCTTCCTACTCTGCCCACAGCATCCATCGATTCTGGAGAGCTCTGGGTGGTCCTGGGCTCTTCCCAGCAGCTGCTCAGCCCCCGAGCCCCTCTACAGCTCCCTCTGCCTCCTCCAGTTACATTATGTCCAAGCTAAGGAATTCCTTGAGGCAAAACTTTTTCAAAGAGTTGAAGCCAAAATAAAAATTATTGAATTCTAGCAAAGACAAAAGACCTCTGGATACATGTTTTGCCCTTTTTATTCATTGAGCTCACACAGTTTTTATTTTCTCCATGTAAAACTCTGTGCTCCACCAATGGTTCCAAAATTAAATTTGACCTTCCAGCAACATTTTAATTTTACATGTCCCAGTAGTTTCTGTGTTTAACAACTTATTCCATATATTTATTATTCTTTTTAGATAATGGTATTATTTTGCACAACATAAGTATTCATTATATGCCTAATTACACTGAAAACTGCTCACAGAGGTAAAAGCCTCCTACACAGGAAGCCAGCCTGGTCCTAGGCTCAGGAATGACCATGTGATTCTTAACTGAGTCATTGCAGAAAGGCTAACCCAGGCTACAGTTCTGCCTTCGCTGTAACCTCAGAGAGTTCTCTAAGTCTCATTCCCATGCATTCATAAAACTAGGTGATAGCAACACATATGGTTTTGTGAAAACTTAGAAAGATGGATTGTATGGAAGATGTTGACCTAGAATCCATGTAAGTGGTTACTGATATTATTAATGATAACATCTCAACAACTGCTAGAAACATGATATTCATATTTATTCAGAATCATATGTGCCCTGTCATCAAAAAAGCTTAAGGTATGAGGAGGGAAAGGGCTTCTTCTATGATTGGGAGCAAATTCCAGACACCACCCTGTAGATCACAAGGCTTTACCTTCATCTCTCTGTCCTTCCTTTCTGCCTCCATTCTTGTGCTCAGGGATTAAACTCAGCCTTACTGTCTTGCATGTTGCATCTTGCACATGTTGGCAAAATATTTCACACACCACTTGTTTGACTCTGGCTTTTGACAATGTTTGGACAGCTTCATACTCCCAAGTTTCCTCCACTTTGTGCATCTAACACAATCTTCCTTTCTCTTCTCTATCACATCCTCAGAATGCTAGTTCTGATCATCTGCTGAGTTGCCCCTTCATACTAGGTATTCTGCTTCATACTTTCGTAATCTCTTTACTTCATAGCACTTTTCTCTATGTGAAATTCTCTTTTCTATTTATTTCTTGACTTTTACTTTTTGTTCCACCTTGTATCAAAGGAATGATATTACTGGTCTTCTTTCCTTCTTTTGTTTCTTTGGTATTTGCAATTTGTAGAAAACCATGTGCAACCTGGTGGTGTTCAGCCAGTATTGAATGGATGAGAATTGGATAAGAATGAATGGATGAAGGAATGAATGTTACTCTGGTTCAAGTAAAGGAACTTTTTTCCTTTATAGGAGTCCTATAAAGGACTGCTTTCACAAGCAATAATATTTAATTGTGAAGAATAGAGAAATGGACAAGAAAAGTAGAAAGTGGGTTTCTAGACTGAGAGAAGAACATGCTAAGATGCACTGAGGACCAGGGACTGTCCCCACATGACTGTCCTCTAGAGTGCACAGTCTTAGTGTCAAAAGTTGTCCTGTAGCAAGTTGTCCTGTTTCTTATAAGCTCCCTGTTCTTTTTCAGGCCATAGAGTTTCACCCTTTACTTGTTCCTTTCTCTTTCAGCCCACATTCAATTCATTGGGAATCCCAGTGGACCTCAGCAAAGTTAAGCCTGGATCATTTTTCACCACCTCCCCTGCTACCATCCTGGTTATTGTACAGGCTCAGTTGCCTTCTCTCAAGATTCCTGCTCCTACTCTTGTTCTTGCTACAGTGTATTCTCAACATGGCAGGAGGATCGAGCCTTGGAATCCTTACTTCATGTACAACATCTGCCTCTGGGTCTCCATTTACTCAGAGTGAAAGCCACATTCACTAAGCTCCTCCTGCCCAGCTGCCGCCATATGTCTGGTTTCCATTCACATCCTCTCTCTTCCTCCTTCAGGTCCTTTGCATTGACCTTACCACATCTTGCAAACATCAGAGATGCATCTGCCTTCGAACTTTGATTTAGCTCTTCCTTCAGTCAGGGACTTTCTTCCTGAAGAAATCTGCTTGGGTCCCCTTACCTCTGAAATCTTTTCTCCAATTGCATGTTCTCAAAGAGATGATACCATGTAATTTTATCATGTGCCCCCAATATTTTAGTCGTCCTTCACATGCTGCTTTTTGTCCAGCATACAAAGAAATTCCTACCACAACATTTGCTTTACTTATTTACAAAGTTTACTGATGATTGCCTAACTTCAATCATTAGAAAGACAGTCCCATGTGGTCATTTGTGACTGATTATTTTATTAGGTGAAATATTACAAGTACCTATCATTTACCCAACACACAGTAGGTCTTAAGGTAAAGTTTGTTGAGTGAATAAATGAATGGATGGTGGCAGTTAGTTCTGTTTGACTCACACAGGAAAAGAGCAAGGTGTAGAGATGAGAGATTTGTTCAGAAAGGGAGCCTGAGGTCAACCAAAAGGAGGTCTTCAACCTTCAGATGGTTAGTTATGAACTAATGTTCTTTGCACACTGGAAAATGATTAAAATTTTTATTAACAAAAATTTGCATTATTTATAAGTTTCTTTAAAATTTAGTGGAAACTCTACTTGCCTTATGGGGCCCTAAAGACATCTTTATTGTTTGAATCTGACCTGAGTTACATTATTGCAAGAAGGCACATTTTCACTTGTAATCAGTAGGCAACACTTTAAAATGCTGAGAATGAAACATAAATTTTAAGAATTCAGTGACAAATTACCTTTATTGATCACATGTATGGATGAATCTCAAATATTTGATCAGTTTCCACCAATATACCTTCATCAGTACATAATCAGATTT
The DNA here is from genome assembly GCF_000247695.1 of Heterocephalus glaber. The sequence goes on along the minus strand of NW_004624732.1, from coordinate 22,175,542 downwards.
AAATATATGGTAGGTGTTCTGTATAGTAAGGCTCTGTACTAAGTCCCATGAACACATGGTGAACTGGGCAGTTAATATACAAATAGCTGTTATTTAGCTAGATTAGGTTCATCTGTATTCCACCCTTTGCTGGATGGTTACTTTTGCAAAGAGCTAGAGAGTGTGTTTCCCATCAGTGCCCACATAAAATCATTCCCCTTTTGAAACCATTTTCCCCCTCTCTCCAGCTTTTCCCTGAAAATGTAGCCCGTGTTGCACTGCAATCACTGGCAATGCCAAACATTACCTTTCACAGCCTTCTTGCAGCTAGACTTAGCATGTAACCCAATCCGACCCATTCCAAGGAAGACTACATCTGAGCTACTGGGAAATAAGATTTTCTTTGTCAATGTTGAACTTCATCTGAGCCCTGTGATCCTGGAAAGGAGTGATGGCTAAATAAATACCCTGCCTTTAATATTCTGGGAAAGGCTTCCTGCACAGATCTGCTGTCTCTGCATTGCTTAAATGGCTCCTGATTCCTCCTCATCTATTTAGGACCAGGCCACACACACTCACCTTGTTCCAACTTTCTGCCTCACTGAGGCTTTAGTTGAACTTCTGGACCTACTGATGAAGCTGGCACAATCCTTGCTATCTAAACATGGACCAGCTCTGGTTAAGGTTCTCTCTTTCCTTTAGACTCTGAAATTTGTAGTTAACCCAGACTGAGGCCACACACAAGCCCTCTGAAAACTCCTGCAGACAGCAGGTTGCCCTCGGAGTAAAACACTGCTGTCTGCTCTTCAAGTTAACCATTCTGACTCATCCCGCCATCCCATGCCTGATTTGGTTCTTGCCACCTATATACTCTTTCCTGTAAAAGAAAAGCCCTTTTCAGCCTATCTTTCAGGAGCAGCTCTTGTGATGTTATAACTCCTCTCCACATAGTGTTATTAACCTTTCTAATACAGTCTTTCCTTATCTAGTCAGTATTTATTTTTCATTTAATACTTCCTTAAGAAAATCAGATTAATTAAGGGAAATAACTTTCTCCTCTTTTTTCTTTTTTTTTCTTTTTTTGGTACTGGGGATCAAACTTGGGACCTTGTGCTTGCAAGGCAGGCAGCAGAACCACTGAGCTAAATCCCCAGCCCTCTCTCCTCTTCTAATGGGATGCAGGGGAAATTTAGAAAGACCTTTGGTCATCCTGACTCATGAAGAAACCCAGGGACGACATTTCCTATGAACTTCTTGTTTATTCTAAACCATTGCTTAAACCAAGTAGGGCTGTAGTTTAGCAGAGGAAGCCTTCCTTTATGGTACCAGCAATCTATGGGCTGGGTCAGATGAGCTGCTTATGCCAATACAGAGGAGGGGAATTAAGGAGGCCTTGTCTTGCGTTTGGATTTGGCAAAAAAACCCCAGCAACAACAACAACAAAACAGCACAAGGATGACAAGAGTTCATGGATTTTGATGGTTTGTTAAGTATCTAATGTGAAAGATGCAAAAAGAAGAAAATTTATTTCTGGAATTACCACTGTCCCATGACAGACTAGAGGAAGGTCAAATTCTGTCTTTTCTGTTCTCCAGGGATGTAACATTTGACTAGTCTGGGAAAAATGTATTAGTGAGCACATGGGTTGTCTAGCATGACGCTTGTTTCTAAAATGAAGCAGCAACCAAAATACAATCTTTACAGTCAAAGAACTCAGGGTTAGCAAGGAAATTAAAGTTTACAAACAACTAAACAGTAAATCATCACTTGAAAGATGACCAACTGTTTACCAGGCCAAAGATGATGAGACAGACATTCAAAAAGGAAGACAGAATAGGCTGACAGTCATGGATATACAAGTGAGGAGACTGGCCTGATCACATGGTTATTCATAGAATTTGCTCACAGCAAGCAATTTCATCCTAAAGACAGTTGCTTGTCAAACTGGGCTTCTGGAATCCCCCGAAGTTCTGCTGAGTGTCTCACAAAACACCCTATGAGGCCTAGCACATCCTGGACCAGCAATGGGCAATGACAAGCAGACAAAATCCAGGGCTCCCACTGTGCTCCTTGTGTGACATGAGGCAAGTGTCCCAGTATCTCATGGCCTCAGGTTCCACATGAATATCATTGGGAAAGAGTATATCAATGGGTGTTTGTGCAGCTAAATTATGTGCATATGAAACATCTTTGGAAGAAAGCCTAACCATCTAAATGTTAGCTAATTTGATAATAAAGATCACACTTTGACCAGAAGAGCTCCTCTTGTTTTGTTTCATAACTTCAGCTTTTACTTAAGATATCTTTTGAAGATCTATGCACAAATCATTTTGAAAATTGAACATAAATCCTATAGATCTATTTTTTCAATAAATGTATAAAGAGTGTCTATGTTGTTCCAGGCACTCTGCTCAGGAAAGAATAGTAGTAAAGATTTCATATATTGATGTCCACATGAACTTTCTTTGAATGGGCAAAACAAACAAACAAACAAACAAAAAAATATATATATATATATTTCAGACAGTCTCCCATATCTTTGGGATTCCCCTCACAGATTTGCCAAACTGATAAAAACATTCAGAAAAACATGCAAATATATAGAATATATGTAAACCTTTTCTTGTCATTATTCTCTAAACAATACAATATACCTATTATTTATATACCATATACATTGCACTGGGTATTATAAGTAATCTGGATGTAAGGTATATAGGAAGATGTGCATCAGTTATATGCAAGTACCATGCTATTTTCTATAAAGGACATAAGGAACTTTAGCACCCTTGGAGTTGGGTACCCCAGGGTACTTGAAATCAATAACCTGCATATATTGGTAATGTTAATGTGTGTTTGTTTCTGTGTGTGTGTGAATGGTGTTATATTAAAATCTCTTTCAAATATAATAAATCACAAAGATTGAAGAAGAATGTAGTGAGTGGGGTTTAACTCTATACAGAGTTGACAGGCAAGAGCTCCTGTCTTTTTTTTTTTTTACATTATTAATTTTTTGGTATATTTTAGGTATACAATATAATGGCATTTATCATTGGGAATTTACACCTGTACACACTCTATCTTGGTTCTTATTTTTGCCCCATTCCGCTGGCCTCCCTTCAAACTTTAAGCTCCTCCCTATTTACAAAGACTTTATTTCCATTTGTTTCATTTTCTCATATTAATCCCATTCCCTTATTTCTTTTCCCCTAACCCTCCCACTTTCCCTTTGGCTCTTTTCTTACTATTTCACATTATTTTACCTTTTAGTCCTCATTTACACTTTCAGTTTCTCACACCAGAAAAACTATTTGATATTTACACATATGTGTCCTATTTAAGTCATTTAAGAGTATTGCCTCAATGTGCATCCACTTAGCTATAAATTTCTCTAATTCCTCATTCTTTATGGTTGAGTAGTACTCCATTTTATACATAAAACACATTTTCTTTATCCAGTCTTCAGTTGATGGGCACTTGGGCTGTTTCCAAGTTTTAGCTATCACAAACTGCTGCTATGAACATGGGTGCAATATATTACTGTGGTATGATTCTTTTAATTTTGCGGGGAAGATACCCACCAGGAGAATAGCTGGGTCAAATGGAATTTCCAATCGGAGTTCTTGGAGGTATCTCCATACTGATTTTCACAGTGGTTGCACCAGTCTACACTCCCACCAGCAGTGGAGCAGGGTTCCTCTTTGCCCACAGCCCCACAAGTGTTTGTTATTGGTTGATTTCATGATAGCAGTCATTCATTCTGGGGTGAGATGGAATCTCAGCATTGTTTTCATTTGCATCTCTTGAATGACCAGTGATGTTGAACATTTTTTCATATATTTATTTTGCTATTTCTACTTCTTTGTCTGAGAAATGTCTGTTCATTTCAGATGCCCATTTTTGGATTGGATCTTTAAATTTGGGAGGTTTGATTTATTTATGTTCTTTATATATTCTAGGTAGTAGACCTTTGAGGAACTGGGGATGAAAATTTTTTCCCACTTTGTAGGTTATCTTTTTACACTGTTGGTGGTTTCTCTTGCTGCGCAGAAGCCTTTTAATAAGAAGAGAGCCCACTTGTTGATTGTTTGTGCTAGTTCACATGCCACTGAGGTTTTGCTCATAAAATCTTTTCCTAGGTTAATATCTTCAAGAGTTCTACCTAACCTCTCTTCCAACCATTTTATTGTTTCTGCTTTAATAATTAGATCTTTAATCCATTTTAAGGTAGTTTAGTGCATGGTGAGAGATGTAGGTCTAGTATTATTCTTCAGCAAGTTGAAACTCAGTTTTTCCAGCACCATTTATCAAAGAGGCTATCTTACCTTCAGTGAGGGTATTTGGATCCTTTGTCAAAGATCAGGTGGGTGAGTGTGTCTGGAGTTGTTTCTCCATTTTCTAATCTGTTCCACTGGTCCTCAGGTCTGATTCTTTTCCAGTACCATGCTGTATGTATCAGAGTAGCTTTGTAGAATAGTTTCAAGTTGGGGATTGTGAAACCCCCTACCTTGTCTTTATTGCCTAGAATTTCTTTTGCTATTCTAGTTCTCCTCTTGTTCCAAATGAATTTTTGGATTGTTTTCTCAAGGTCCATGAAGTATACTGCTGGGATTTCAACTGAGATTGCATTGAATCTATATAGCACTTTTGGAAGTACAGGCATTTTCATTATATTGGTTCTTCCTACCCAGGAGCAAGGGATGTCTTTCCATTTTCTGATATCCTATTCAATCTCTTTTTTCAGAGTGCTATAGTTTTCCAAATAGAGGTCTTTGATTTCTTTTTTTTAGGTTGATTCCTAGGTATTTCAATTTTTGAATGCTATTGTGAAAGGAGTTAATTGCCCCATTTCTCTCTCACTGAGTCTGATCTTCATGTAGAGGGAAGCTATTGATTTTTTTGTGTTGACAAAAAAATCAAAACAAAACAAAAAAAATTTTTTTGTTTTTGTGTATCCAGCTACTTTAGTGAATTTGCTTATTAAGTAAAGAAGAATTTGGTGGAGTTCTTGGGGTCTTCTATATAGAGTATCATGTCATCTCCAAGTAAAGCAAATTTCACTTCTTCATTTCCTATCCTTATTCCTTATGTTTCCTTCTCTTGTCTAATTCCTATGGCTAATGTTTCCAAAACTATATTGAACAAGAGTGGTGATAGTGGACATTCTTGTCTTGTTCCTGATTTTAGTGTGAAGGATTTCAGTTTTTAACCATTTACTATGATATTGACTGTTGGTTTTTCATAGATGGCTTTTATTAGATTGAGATAGAGACCATCTATTCCAATTTTTGTGGGGTTTTTATCATAAATGCATGTTGGATTTTGTCAAATGCTTTTTCTGCATCTATTGAGATAATCATATGTTTTTTTCTTCCTTGGCTTTATTGATATTATCTATTATATTGATTGATTTGCATATGTTGAACCATCCCTACATCCCTGGGATGAATCCCACTTGGTCAGGGTGTATGATCTTCTTGATGATCTTCTGCATTCTCTTTGCCAGTATCTTATTAAGGATTTTTGCATCTATGTTCATTAGTGAGATTGGCCTCTAGTTCTCTTTTTTGACTGGGTCTGTCTGTGGTTTGGGGATCAAGGTGATGCTTGCTTCCAGCAATGAATTTCTGAGTATCGCCTCCCATTCAGTTTCACAGTTTAAAAAGCAGTGCCAATAGTTCCTCCCTAAAAGTCTTGTAGAATTCAGCAGTGAAGGCACCAGGACCCAGGCTTTTCTTAGTTGCTAAGTTTTTAGTACGTTTTCAATTTCATTGATTGATATTGGGTTGTTTAGAGTTTTTAGGTTTTCTTTGTTCAACTTTGGTAATTCATATGTATCTAGGAATCTGTCCATTTCTTCTGTGTTTTCCATCTTATTGGCATATAGGTTCTCACAGTAGGTATTGATGATAATCTGGATTTCTGCTTGGTCCATTGTAATTTCACACTTTTTATTCCTAATTGGATAGATTTGGGCCTTTTCTTCCCTTTTCTTGACAAGGTTGGCTAAGGGTTTGTCAATTTTGTTAATTCTTTCAAAGAACCTATTCTTGGCTTCATTGATTTTTTTTGTATCATTCTCTTAGTATCCATTGCATTGCTTTCTGCTCTGATCTTTATAATTTCCTCTCTTGTATAAGCATTTGGCTTGTCCTGTTCCTCTTATTCTAGAAGCTTGAGGTTCAGCATTAGGTTGTTTAATTGAGCTCACTCTGTTTTCCTAATATGAATATTCTCTGCTATAAATTTCCCTCATAATACGGCTTTCATTATGTCCTGTAGATTCCAGTATATTTTATTGCCATTGTCATTTAATTGTAGGAACTGTCTGATTTCTTTTTTATTTTCCTCTGTGACCTATTGGTTATTCAGAATTGTGTTGTTCAATTTCCATGTAACTATGAAATTCTTGTGGTTTCTTTTGCTATTGATCTCAAATTTCATTACACTACGGTCTTATAGTATACAAGAGATAACTTCAATCCCTTTGCACTTACTAAACATTTTTTATGTGTGAATATATGGTTTGTTTTGGCAAACAAACCATGTGTAGCTGAAAAGAATGTGTATTCTGATTTTGTGGGGTGGAACACTCTGTAAGCATTTGTTAAGTTAATTTGTTCAAGAGTTTGATTGAGTTCTAGAATTTCAGTGTTTATTTTCTGTCTAATTGATCTATCTATTTCTGACAGTGGGGTATTGAGGTCCCCCACTATAACTGTATTAATGCTTATTTCATTTTCCAAGTGTGTTACTATTTGGGCACACTAGTGTTTGGTGCATATATATTTATGATTATCACCTCTTCCTCTTGGGTTGTTCCCTTTACAAGGATGCAGTGTCCTTCTTTGTACCTCTTAATCAGTGTTGGTTCTAAATCCACTTGATCTGCACAGAAGATAGCTACTCCTGCTTCTTTTTGGCTTCCTGTCACATGGAGTATTGTTTCCCACCCTCTACTTTCAGTCTTTGAGGTTTTTTTAATTAAATGATTTTCTTGTATGTAGCATTATTTTTAGATCTTGTTTTTTGTCCCATTCTGGCAGTTCATTTCTTTTGATTTGTGAATTAAGACTATTAACATTGATGTTTATAACTGGTATGTATTAACTTATCCTTGTCATGATTACTCTATTTTCTTGTATTCTCCCCCTTTGTGTTTAATTTCTTGTCATGCCTGATGGATTCATTCTGCTGGGATTCCTGTGTTGTGATCCTCATTGTCTTTTCCTAGGGTATTGTTTAAAATCCTTTGGAGTGCTGCTTTGGTATTCGTGAAGTTCTTCAGGTGCTCTTTTTCATAAAAGTGTCTTATTTCTCCATCAATTTTGAAAGATAATTTTGCAGGGTACATCAGTCTGGGTAGGAGGTTTTTTTTCCCTTAGGGCTTGATATATGTCACTCCAAGCTTTTCTTGCCTTGAGGGTTTATGTTGAGAAGCCTGCTGTGATTCTCATGGGCTTTCCTTTGTATGTGATTTGTTTCTTTTCTGTAACTGCTTGTAGAATTTTGTTCTTCTGTTGGTTTTCTTCAATCTTAACTACTATATGCCTATGTGTAGATTTTTTTTATCATCTCTAGTTGGAGTTCTGTATGCCTCACTCATCTTTATGTCGAGTTCTTTTCCCCTACTTGGCAAGTTTTCTGCCATTACTTCTGTGAACAGATTATTTATGTTATTTGCCTTACTTCCTATTTCTTCCTTGACTCTGACCAGTCTTATGTTATTCTTCTTTGCATCATCTAGTAGCTGCTGGATTGATTTCTCATGGTCCCTTGTTATTTTTTGAGAAATTTTTCTTTTTCTGGTCACTAATTTCAATCCTGTGTTCTGTAGCTGTAATTCTATCCTCACACTAGCTCATTCTGCTGTGCAAACTTTCAATGGTGTTTTTAATCACCTGGAAATCTGTTTTCATCTGTTTCATGGAGTCCATTTGTTTCCACTGTTGGATTCTATCATGTTCCTTGGCTCCTCTATTTTTTATTCTGTGTCCCCTCTAGATTTTAATCATTTCTTGCACTATGGACACCATCTCTGTTGTTATCTGAGAAATTATTTCTAATTTCTTTTTTTCCAGATCCTCTTTTGTTGCCAGTTCAGCGAGTTCAGATGGTTGAGTATCCAATTGTTTCATCCTGTTTCCCTCTGGGGTTGCCTTAGGTGAACTGGAAGTCTGATTTTGAAACTTATTTACATGTCTTCTCATTTCAACAGATGCAGGCTACTCTGCCTTTGTTGAGGCAACTTTTTGCTCATCCAGTAGTCTTGAATTTTCAGCCAGCCACTGAACAACCTTTTCTCTGCTTCTCACCAGTGTACCAATTCCTGGGCTCAGGATGTTTGCCTTCTGGGTCCCTGAGCTAACCTGTTGTCTGGGCAGGCTTCTGGCTGGGGCTTGTGCACATTTGGGATGGTATCTAGGCATGCTTCTGGCTAAGGCTTGCCCCCTATGTAGATGTTGTCTGGCCTTTGGCCTGGAGGTCTGCACCCCAGACCCTTGTGTCTGAGTTTCTATGTAGGGTCTCCATGCACTTACAGATGGTATGGGGCTGGCCTCTGGCTGGTGCTTGTGCACCTGTGCAGCTCTTTTCTGGGCCACCCTCTGGCTTGGGCTTGTGTTCTGGAGCCACTGGTGTCTGGGCAGGGCCCTGGTTAGGATCTGCCTGCATCCAGGAGGCTCTGGTCCACTCTGCTGCTCACTGGGATCTGCATGCACTTACTCATGGTATAGGGTGACAAGAGCTCCTGTCTTGTGATGTCTGGGATAAGTCTTTAGGCAGATGAGCAAGTGAACAGCAGATTGCTAGGGAGAGTAGAACAGCCTCATGTGTCTGAAGAGCTGTGATGAGGCCAAGCAAGGCAGGAAGGAATGAGGTAGAAGGAATTGGGTCTTGGAGGGATGGGTGGCTGAGAGCGAGCTGCACCAACTTGGGTCATGTTGGTAACTTGAAGGACTGTTTTTCATTCTGGAAAATGAGAAATCTTTGGAGGGTTTGGAGCAGAAAAGTAACATGATGCGATTTCTATTTTATGGGACTGTTAGATTCAGAGTGGGTGATTGGAGCACAGTGGTATCACAAGAGGCCAGGGCAAAAGTCATTCAACAGTTTATACAAGAGAGCATGGTGCCTCTGTGAAGGTCTACCAACAAAGATGGCAAGAATTGGGAGGATTCTTGGTAATCTTCTAAAAGTTATACAGAGAGCCAAAGAGAAGCTGGGTCAGAGTACATCCACAGAAATAATTTTTAATGGATGCCTTTGGCACTCTTGTTTCTGAGAAGTTAATTCCTAAATATCTGGGATCCAAATAATCTGGGTAAGTTGTTTCATTACTGAGTATCTGGACAGAGAAGAATCAGGGTCTCCTTCTAGGCTCAGGCACAGCAAAGGCATTTTCTGTCTTCAGAAGAAGATACGTGGTAATTCCCTTGCTTATCTTGTCCCTTGTCTCTGTCATGGAATAGAATCTGACCCTGACTAATGTGACTTAAAGAGGGCAGTTTAACTGTGCATACAAGGAACCACTAAATACATATTTGTTTTATATTTAGCCCCAACTCTTATGCATAATTATATGTGAAAGGGCATTGGATAGATAAGTAAGTAGCAGGTATGACCAGAGAAATTCACAGAAGACACATAAAATCTAGAAGGAGAGCAGATTCCATCAACTTCCCATTAGGGCAGAGAGATATAAGGCATGTTTGAACTCTGCAGCCAATCAGTGTGTAACTAGGTAATTACAAGTGGCCTATATCGGGCCAGGAAATGCTGGAACATGGGTCTGAAGGCGCCTCCATAACTCAGGGCCAAGGTGCCCTTGGACCCCTGGCCTCACTAAACAGGAAATAACGGAACAGTAGTTGGAATTATAACAACCTCGGAGAAGCCATGGAGGGAACAAGCTGCAGTCATTCTGCTTAAAGCAGATGAGCTTCAGGTTTAGCTCCTTTCCATTAAATTCTTGTTAAACTTGAGGCCTCCTAGAGGTATTACCATATTAATAGGCAGGCCAGTCATTGAGATGGGATGGAAAGAGCAAAGAAATGATGGTAAAATTTCTGAACACTCAAGAGATTTTCCCTCATGTACAACTGAAAAAGAAACTAAGATTCACCACTTGCTTCTTATCAAGGATTTGATACATTTCTTCATTATTTTTCATACCAAACCTCTTTATAGGTAAAGGAATAGAGCCTGAAGAAGCATTAGTAATTTCCTTTAAGGAGATGGTATTTTCTAGACTCAAAGTCAATTCTACAACTGCTGAGTCTCAGGTCATCTCCACTGCATTATTTGTCCATTGAGGAGTGAACTGTGTTGTCCACCACCATTCAGAATTTTGGTGGCAGAATTTATCCTTGTACCAAGACTTGCTGTGTTTATCTCTAGAGCTTTATTTGGGTTTTTTTTGTTGTTGTTTTTGTTTTTTTGTACTGGGGATCAAACTCAGGACCTTGCGCTTTCAAGGGAGGTGGCAGCACCACTGAGCTAAATCCCCGGCCCTGTTATCTCTAAAGCTTTATGCCAGTTTCTCAGTTTCTAGTCCTCAGAATCTATGCCTAGGGAGTTCCTATGAGGATCTAGATCACCATTTTAATCATAGCTCTGTCCCTTAGATGAGTAGTGCATACCAAGCAACTGGCTTCTCTGTATTTTTCATTTACTGTTTCCTGGGACCAGCCACTTTCATTTTCCAGGTTTTGTCTTTCCCATTAAATCACTTTAGTTTCTTTTGAAAATTTCTTCAGGGATGGCCTTAGGCAGAGCTGTGAAATCAACCTTTGTTCCCAGAAATTCTCCTTGCTTGTCCTCTCCTCATTCTGTGGAACTCTCATTCACTCTAGTGCTGGTGAAATCTCTCTCTTATAAGCTCAAAGAAAAAAAAAGATCCAAATGATTATGTTCATCAAAACATTCCCCTGTTTTATAATTCAAAGGGCAAGCCAACTGTTTACACCTCTTATGTATCGCAAATGCACTGAAGATTTTAATGAAAGGTCTCAATCAAGGCAAAATCAGGTACTAAGATCAATGGAGAATGGTTTGTGGGACATAAAAATTATGCCTCCCTTTGTCACTGCTTCTTTTCATGTTGTTCAGTTAGGTCTTAATTCTCAAGTCACCACATTTGCTTTAACATTCTATAAAGACAACCCACAGGCTTTCTGGACCCGTGGCTGAAATAAGTTTAAAAAATACAGTATTTGACAGAGTGCTCTTTTTTGAGCTCAGTTAAAAGAATGTTAATCAGAATGTTAATCCATAAGCATTCCTCTGTGAAGACCAATAAAAACAAAGAAATGCAACCTGAGCTCCAGAGTCAAGGTGGCTTATGAAGGTTAAATAATGGTTCTTCCATGTTTGAATACCAGGAATCTGTGAATATTTCTCTTCATGTGACAAAAAGAGACTTTAAATATATGATTAAGGACCAAAGATAGAGATAAATCCTGGATTATCTGGGTGGGCTCAATGTAATTACCAGAGCCCTGATGAGGGGAGACAGAAGAATCACATTCTGAGAAAAGGAGATGACAGGAGCAGACAGGAATGGGAGAGTGCAGTTAAGGTGACACACTTTGTCCTGCCTTTGATATTAGAGGAAAGATTCACTGGATGTGGGCAGTCCCTGTGGAAGCCTGGAGAAGGTAAGGAAAAAAGTGTTTCTCTAGAGCTTCCAGAAGTAAAGCAACTCTGCTGATTTCTTAAGGTTAGGACTCCTGATCTCCACAGTTGTCAGAGAATAGGTTTCTATTGCTCCAGTGACTGCATTTGTGGTTTTTTGTTAAGGGAGCCACAAGAAATTAATTCAGTGGCTAACCAAATGTGTCTGTCCCAGGGACAGTTAATATTTGATAGAGCAAGATTCAATAGAGTTGCCCACCTTGCAGGAGACTATTGTATGCTTGTGCTAGAAAATATTTCAGAAGAATGAGTGAAAGTGTTCATGGCATGTACCAGCCAGCTTCAAAGCCTTTGGAAACAGAAAAGACAGCAGTAAATAAATAGCATTTCTTAGAGTAATTATGAGGGTTCTATAAATTACCTTAAATTAAGATTATAAATTGTGGCCTGGCACTGGAGCTCTTTCTTCCTTTGAAGTTTGTTAGACAGAAAATAAAACTGAGAAGCTTGAAGTTAAACATTAACTGCACCAGCCTGGAGGTGACCACTGATTTCTTTCAGGTGCCAAACTTAGATCATCACAAGGGAACATTAACCCGAGGGAAAATGAATAGTAGTGTAAAAGAAAAGAATGATCATTTTCTGAAGTGTCTAATATTCTTTCTCCCATGTGTCAGATTTCATCAGGCTTAGGATGAGTGAAAAATACAAGTAATATATTAAAAATGATACAACTATTGTTTATAGGGAAAACTTTTTCATTTTCTCTCCTACTTTCAAAAAGTTGAAAAAGATGAGCTCTGTCCCTTTATTCTATTAGGAGGTGATATTCTTTTTGACCTGAGTGGATAAAACCCAGATTTGAATCAAGTGAGTACAAGGATATCTCTAAATACAATGGTCTATGCTCAGTGGAGAAACATTTTACCAAAAAATGAAAAAAAATATGAATCATGAGAGATACTCCTATTTCAAAGACCATAGCCAAATAATTTGGCAATATAAATGTATCCCTTCTCTTTGGTTCAGTTAATGAAGGTTCTGTCACAGGTAACATGTACAGTTGTGTCCTTGGTCCCCAGGTCAGATCCTTTGCACTCACTTCTCTTTTTTGTTCCCCAAACATGCTCCATCAGAAGTCCTTCCTACACCTCAACTTCCTCCTGAGGTGCAGAGGAAAAGGTAGCATAGGGTGGGTACTCTTGGTATACACTCTGTTGCATGTCATTGGTCTGATCACTATCCCAATTTAAATCAAATTTAAAATGAAAAAAATTGGATGTGGTTTGTGGCTACTATATCAGACAGCATTGATTTAAACATACATATGAATTGGTTTTCATATCATGTCCACTGGATTGGGGGAGGAGTTAAGGAAGAACTTCCAATCTCCATGGTGCAAAATTTTTTTGTAGAAAGAAAGTAGGTGGGGGAGATAGAGCAGTTAGCTTTCATGGTTCTTATCTTATTGAAATGATGCTATAATAGAAAAATTATAATATCATAGAGTTCAGTTGAGACAGAGGAGAAGGGCTAGACACTCCTGGAGGGTACTTTTCACATGTGTTCTTTGATGACTGACTCAAATGCCTCACAGGTGATCATGACTTCATCACCTGATGGCCATGGTGTGAGACATTTGCTTCACTGTAGCAAGCTTGGTCACAAGTCCATTTCAGATGATTCCAGTCCACTGCTTCCTGAGGTTATTCTACCCCTCTGTAGCCATCAGACCCACAATGGGCCCCTCCCATATCCATGGCTAAACAGAAAGTCTGGCACCACACATTTATAAGTCTGGCTTTTTCTTCTTTATAAGCAATTTCCCCTACACTCTTAGTGGGTTAGTTTCTGTTTTGCTCCTTCTTAGATTGCAGTGTAAGTCCTAATAAATTCTCTTTTGAATGTTGAATCAGTGATTATTGGTAAGTTAGAACAGGCTGAGCTGTGAACTTTAATAACTGATGGCCCTAAATACTGATGGTACTGAAATAATCCAGAACCTGAGCCTGGTAACACTGAAGGTTGCTCAAATCAGAGGATGACAGGTAGCAATGGAGAATTGTTAGGTGCTGCTTCTCTGTGGCCAGAAGACTTCTCAAGGGCTGCTGGTAGCTGCTGGCTCTGCTGTGAGGGGAGCAGCAAAGGCCTTCTAATACTAAGAACAGAACAGAAAGGTGCTGGTACTCAAAACTTGAGGCTCTGTACAGTAAATGGCTATACTTTGCTATTTGTGATGTCTATCTGAAATGAGCAAAAGAACCCTCAGCAGACTTATAACAAAACAACAGTTTGATTATTCCTGAACTTTCATTGTGTGCACTATTTATATGCATACTTTTCAGGCTTCATGAATGGAGACAAGAACAAGGTAATCCAACTGTGTGCATTATGTGAGCTATGGAAAAGGATGCAAAATGATCACCATTGTCTGAGAGAAACTTGCCATGCAACTTTCCTCCTAAAGTTTTTGCTGCACATTGCTTAAGGTCTGCTAATTAGACAAGATTTGTAAATATAAAAATCATTAGATCAATTGTGGTTATGTCAAGAAACTTTATTTGGTTGTTCCATAATTGTAGAGACACATCATGATCGAGGAAAAGAGATCTTTGGGATGATTATATTTCATCACTTCACTTTACAACTGATGAAGTGAGGAAGCAGGTGAAAATGAATATAAATTACATGTACCAGGTCATTTGAGGAGACAATATCAATTGTTTCAGAAACAACGTGAATAAAAGTATCTGTGCTTTAGTGTATCCTGGAGTCAAGGAAGATTAACTTTTATTCTAGTCTCTCTCTCTCTCTCTCACACACACACACACACACACACATACACACACACACACACAAACACACATTCTTTGGGGTTATTTTATGCAACAGTTTGCAAAACCCAGTAAGAATGTTCAGGATTAAATATGAAACATGAGATTATTTCTTCCATTGTCCACAATATGAAATTTTTCTTTCTGTATTCTAGTAGTAACAATGAACATATACTCCATCCTTTACCTCAATACTATTATCAAATTAAAGGACAATAGGGAGAGAAGTTAAGATTTACTGTGTTACAAGTGTTATGACTAGTATCATTTCCACAATGGCTGAGATTATTCCACAAATTATATAATTTAATTCTTATAAAAACACTATGAGAGAGGTATTGTTTCCTCAATAACCCAAATAGGGAAACAAAGAAGCAGAAAGGTTAAGTAATTTAATCATTTTGGGAAGTGACAAGCTGGTAAATAGTGATGTTGGGGTTTTATCCTCAAGAAAACTATTTGTAGAACTCCTTTATTTTTTTCACAGTATATTTGAATATCTGAAATACCTTTATTTCAGATTTTTCTCTTCCTTACCTTCCTTTTCCTATTTAATAGTTTATAGCTAAAAATTTAGAAAGGTTATTTTTATTAATATTTTCTGACTAGCTCATGCAATATATTTCTAACTTCAAATGATGAGTTGAACATAATTCTTGGAAAAAGTGTACAGTAAAAAATGCAAGGATGGGAGTCAAGTAATCTGCACTTCTTTCCCAGTTCTATTCCTAACATATCATAAGCTACAATTGTACAATCTCAGAATTTGGTAAGATCTGTGGTGTCCATTGAGTGGTTCTAGAAGCAAAATTGGACACAAGTAATCAAAAATAATGAGGGTATGGTTTTTTACAATAATATTCCTGTATTAACCCCTATGAAATGACAGAATATCAAAGGAGATGCTGAGACAGCTGGCATGGACATTTTTAAACCAGTCTCTTAGGGACTTTAATGTGTGCCCTTATTTCCTGGAAAAGATCATCCCCCAAGAGCAATAAAATAAAATTGAAGTAATTTGTGAAAATTTACACTTCTAAGGCAGAAGATAAAGGAAAATGTGGAACAAGTTAGACTTCATCAAACTACCATTCACTTTACCAAGTTACCTTGCTGGTATTTAGGATGACCCATCACACAGCCTTGTATCTGTCTACCCACTTCTGCCAAGTTCCCAGAGATATTTCTCTAAAATAAAGTTTTATTTGGAGACTAGGAAATGCTGGGTGAAATTCTGAAGTACTCTCAAGGCACCTGTAAAATCTTTTATTTTTTCTCAAAACAAAGTTCTTGGAAGATGTTTTCTTGTAGAGTGGCATGCACAAATCCATGCCAGTTCTCAAGGAAATAAATGTCTTTCCTATTATACTGAGAAGATAAGAAATCACTTGAAAGTCCAAAACGTGTTTTGAATTCACCCTTAAAATTTAAAGTTAAAATCTACACTCAAAAAAGATCAAAATATGTACATATTTGGGAGGTAATATTTACTACATAAATAATAATAATAGTTAAAAAAGCAATTCAGATTCTGTTTCAAAATCCATGACATATTTTATCTAGTGGAAATTGGAAACATGAAATGGTAATTAGAGGAAAAGCAAACTGGTAAATCCAGTTTAGAATATAATATAGTCATAAAATTTTAGTGATTTCTTTTATATAATATATTTTAAAAATCTGACAATAGAAAGCACTAAAATTAGGAGACAAAGTTTTGCTCATTAAAGAAAATTATCTTGAAAAATAAAACTGAAAATAGGTCACAATTAATGTAAATTGACAATTTGTCAAATATAAACTCTGTGCCTGGAACTATGCCATATATATGTGTATCTGTCTATCTATCTATCTCTCTATCTATCTATATACATACATATGGCATCTCATATAAATTTTTAAAAAACTATATTAGCATTATTATTTACATGATACAATAAGAAAATTCACTCTTTAAAATTTTTCAGCTATGTATTTGGATGACGGTGATGGTTAGTTTTATGTCAGCTTCCCTGAATCATAACATACAAATTTTGTCAAGAATTATTCAAATGTTTCTGAAAGGTGGCATTTTTCATATAGAGAAGTTAATATTTAAATTAGTAGACATTTAGTAAGCATATTTTCTTCCATTGTGTTGATGGGTTTGATACAAGCAATTAAAAACTTTTTAAAGTACTGTATATTTTTATTAGTGCATATTTATAATACAGAATAATGCAGAATATTGGGTTCACTGTGACATTTTCATACATGTATGTACTATAATTTTTTAAAAGACTAATCTCTTTATAAGAAGAGGAAGATCTGCCTTAAGATTGGTTTTAAACTAAAACTGTAACCCAGTTGTTCTCAGGATGGGCAGCCTGCTGCCATACTCTGTAGATTTGGACATGTGAACATTTTCATTAATAGAAATACATTTCTCTGTCTCCTTGTCTGTTTTTTCCGTCCATGTGTGCATATATGTTTCTCAATTTAGCTTGGGTAATACCTGATAAGTGCACTGTCACTTTAAAATAATGTAAGTTGAAAATACTTTCAATATAACTAAACTACAAAATGTCATAGCATAGCCTAATCTACCTTAAACATGTTCAGAAGTTACATTAACTTATATTTGTGAAAAATCATCTAACACACAGGATATTTCTTAATAAGGTCTTGAATATTTCTTAGAATTTATTGAAAACTATACTAAAGCTGAATACCTGAATGGCTGAACCATACTAAGTTAATCCTCTCTCTCTCTCTCTCTGTCTCTCTCTCTTTCTGTCTCTATCTCTGTTTGTCTCTCCCTCCCTCTCTCCATCTCTTTCTTCCTCTCCCTCTCTCTGACTGGTTCTGTTTTCCTGGAGAATCCTACAGATTTTAGTTCAAAAAATGGTGCTAGAGGAATAGAACCTTAAAAGTAGATTCTTTTTGCTGGGTTTGGTTGTGCATCCCTACAATCCCAATTACTTGGGATGATGAGGCAGAAGGATTATAAATTCAAGTCCTTCCTAGGTAACATAGAAAAACACTGGCTCAAAACAAAATTTAAAAAGGGTTTGGGTATAGTTTAGTGGTACAGCACTTGCCTAGCATACACAAAGGCCTGGGTTTAATCTCAAGTATAAGGGTAGAGGGAGAGTTGATTCTCTAATCTAATTAGATTTAAAGGCACTAAGGACTATTTCCAGCTTTAAAGGGAAAAGTGGTAGTTCATAGCGTGATGCAGCAGTAGAGGTATACAACATATCATCATTGGATACTCCCAGTCGAATATTCATCAGAGACAAGGTTGTAGGTGACGACATATATGATATCTTTGAAAAATTTTGTCAAACTCACAAATCCTATGAGGTTAGTAGGTTGACCCTAATTTCTAGACAAAGCGAAAGTTAAGAATGAGTTCATAGGTTCAAATTCCCAACTCAAGGGCAACATAAGTGATATAAAAATTTCTATGATTTCCAAAAAGACACCATTATCTCTTGTAGATGAAGATCTAAGATTTCTGCAAAAGTCAAGTCTGTGAGTGACTGAACTTCAATGAAGATTAAATTTCGAACCATATATCCTGTTTACATCTACAATAAAGCCATTTATTTGCAAAAAATGGAATCCTTTGAAAGTGAGATGAGGACATGTGGGAAGGCCCTAAATTCTGGTATGTCATCTTTGTCAGTAGAAGCAGCCATTACACTCCCATCTGCGCCTTGCTCAGCAAATTGCAATGCTCTTAACTGAGGCAGTTGCTGAGCATAATGAAGCTTATTTTGTTCAGTTTTCTCATCTATTACTACTCTTTTTCTAGATTTATCAGTAAAGTATTAGCAGGCTTCTAAAGTGAGAAACAAAGTATAACAAATAAGTAGGTATACTGTACACCAAAAGAACTACTTGATTTTTCTAATTTATGCAGGCAAATTGGAGAACTATGGATAGAATGAAAATTAAGGATGTAGGATTATGGTAAAAGGAACACAAATTTGAAACAAACTGAATTTATTGTCATAAGTCCACTAAGCAGAGACTCTAGAATAAATGTTTCTGTTTGGTGAGTTAGAAAGGATTCCAATAGATAGTGAAGCCATTGTGCTAAATTATTGGTCAAAATGTGGTCCACGTAAATGAACTTGGAATGCTGGACTTGGCTTAGTAAACCTAAAGAAAGATATCCAAATATTTAGGAAATTATCATGTTAAAATGGACTTGTTGCTTAAGAGCAACAAGTAACCCAATACTACTCAGTATTGAGAGAAATGTCTCCAGAAGAGATACTTCTCATCAATACTCTGGAAAATACATTTGTGAGGGACCCTGAAGAGCTCTATGATTGCCCTTCTCTGTGGGCAAGACCTTGTAGTTGTAACTGTTGCTGCTAAACTTGGAAACCTGCAAGTGATGAGAGCAATGGAATCAAGGCTGACAAGGGCCAAGTGGCAGCCCTCAGCTAACAATAGTGAGCACTCTTAGTGTAATGGACAACAGGGATTGGTTCTCCAGATCCATGTCATCATTTATTTAAGAGAGATCTTGGTAGCCTGTCTCCTCCAAAAGACATCACACTTTTCCATCACATTGATCATTGACACAGTCTGGGTCTACAGTGTCTCCCAAAGGTCCATGTGTTAAAGGCTTGGTCCTCAGCCTATGCATGGCATTACTGGGCGGTGGTTGTGTTCAACCAATTAAGAAGAGGGGCCTAATGGGTGAAAATTAGCTTACTAAGGCTGTATCCATGTAGAGGGCAGTGGGACCCCACCCACTTCCTATCTCTCTCTCTCTGCTTTCTGGCTGCCATAAGGGGAAGAGGCTTCCTCTGATATGTGTATCCACCATGGTGTATTGTGTACCATGGCACATAGGCTTAAAGCTATGGGGGCCTGGTGACTCCAGATTGAAACATCTGAGATCATGAACCAAAATAAACCTTTTCCTTTATTAAGGTGATTATCTTAGATATTTTATTATAGCAGTGGAAACCTGGTGACAACTAAGCCATGTTGATCGCATGTGTTGAACAATGAATTGCAACTATGCTGGTCTTACTGGTAAGATATGTGTCACAGAATGGAAAATCATCTGGCAAAACTTTAGAGGACCTTAATTCAGTGAAGTTTCTGAGAGTCCAGTGGTATGAGGCAGGGCAATACATATCCCCTTTGAGGTTAAAGATGAATTGCTCTATCTAATCCCTTCTACAATGAAATGAAAAGGTACAATGCCCAGAAGAACTCTTAAGATTTTACAGCCAACATATTCCTCATCTGGGTGTTTTACTCCAAAGTTATTATTGGGTGACCTGGAATGCTGTTCACTTTCTGTGGGGCTATAACAAAAGAATACTATCCAGTAGGTCCAGGCTGTCATGCAGGGTGCTCTGCCTCCCGAGGCTTATGTTTCAAGCCTCCTATATTCTGTCTCCTGTGGATCCAACACTGCCTGAAGTGCCAGTGGTAGACAGGAATACTCTTTGATGCCTTTGTTAGGTCTTCTTAGGTGGATTTTGAAGCAAAGCCCTGCCATCCCATGAGAATAACTATTTTCTCTTGGAACAACACTTTTCATTTCACATGTAGAGACAGAATGTTTAACTTTGGACCACCATGATGCCAAGAAATCTAAGCTTCCCATCATGAAAGTCATGGAATGAGCTTAGAGGGCCCAACAAACCTTCAAGTTGGGCATGCACAAAGCATTCCACCATCAAATGGAAGATGAGGTCATATGCCAGATGAGGTTCAAGCAGGCCCTAAAGGTACAAGAAAGTTACATGAAAAAGTGGTTCAAATGCCCGTGGTCCCCGCTGTGAGAGACTCTGGTCTTTCCCCTAGCCAGCCCCTGTGACCTCATAGGCTACCCCCTACAATCAGGTGACAAAACAAGTGAAATTTGGGCCTTTATGCAGATGGTTCTGCATAATATGCAGGCATTGACTGGAAGTGAGCAGATGCAGCACTATTATTGTCCTCTTCTGAGACTTCCCTGAAAGACAATGACAAAGGGAAATCCCAGTGAGCATAAACAGTGAGTAGTGAACCTTGTTTCTCACTTTGGTTCAATGTGATTACATATCAGATATGTGATTATATATCAAATCATAGGTTGTGGCTGGTTGTCAGGCTAGATGTTGGAAGGTGGACAGAACACGATTGGAAATATGGTGACTAGAGAATCTGAGGAAGAGTAATGTGGGATGGGCCTCCCCGAATGTAGAAAATCATGAGATGTTTGTGTCTCTTGTGAATGCTCACCAAAGGGTGATTCAGCAGAGGAGGACTTTAATGATCAAATGGATGCGATGACCAGTCAGCCTCTTTCCAGCTTTCCCCAGCCACTCAATGGGCTCATGCAAACAGTGTCTTTGGTGGCAGAGGTGGGAGTTATGACTCTGTGCAGCAACATGTACTTACATTCACCAAGGGCAATAAGCTCCAGCCAGGGGTGAATGTGCAGTCTGAAAGCGATGGAGACTGACGCTAATTTCCCAGTAGGATGCCATTCCCGAGAGGAAACCCAGTACCTGGTGGCTTGTTAACAACATTGGCTATGAGGGCAGTGAAGCTCAGCCGGTCCCAGCACCTGGAAGGAAGCTCCCCCACTGCCATCCCAGGCTCCTAGGGCACTGAAGCTCAGCCAGTCCCAGCACCCGGAAGGAAGCTCCCCCACTACCATCACAGGCTCCTAGGGCAGTGAAGCTCAGCTGGTCCCAGCACATGGAAGGAAGCTCCCTGCCTCCATCCCAGGCTCCTAGGGCAGAGAAGATGAGGTGCGTGGGCACCAGAAGCACCCTCCCACCCCTGGAAATGGGAAGACACATAAACAAGCCTCAAAAACAGACTTCTGGATCACCTAGAGCAACCCCAAAGGGAAATGAAATGGAACACTCTGATACTCAACCATCTGAACTCTCTGAACTGGTAACAAAAGAGGATCTGGGAAAAGTGAAATCAGAAATAATTACTCAGATAACACCAAAGATTTTGCTCATGGTGCAAGACATGATTAATAAATCTAGAGAGGA
>NW_004624732.1:22134748-22151557 GCF_000247695.1 Heterocephalus glaber | reverse complement strand
TTTGTAATATGTTTTCTATATCCTTTTAAATTCTGTAAAATCTATGGTAATGTCTCCTAGATCTTAATATTGTAATTTAAAAAATGTATAACTGATATTGTGTAACAGGAAGAAAAGGTCTAAAAGAGCAGGGGAATTTGGAGGGGTAGGTGAATGGAAAAAAGGGAAAGGAAACAAGATGAGAAGAGGAAAAAAATGGAAACAAGGTCTTTGCAAATAGGGAAGGGTGGAGGGGGTGAAGGGAGGTCAAGGGAAGGGGAAAAGAAATAAGAACCAAGAGACTCATGTAATGGTAGAAGATCCCAATGATGAATGTAACTGTATTGTATATCTAAAATATACCCATAAAGTTAATGGGAAAAAAAATAACTTTGGATCTCCTCCATAAATGTAATGGCAGCATTTTGTTCTTGCTTAAACATGTTCTCTACTTACAGATGTCTCTTCCCTGCTTTGTAGTACATGTTCACAGTGACCTAGTGGCTTCCGTATTAACTTCAGTCTCCAAACAAGGAATGTAAGATACAGAAAGGATTAATAAGCTGCTCTTTGCTGCCTAGATACAAGTAGCAATGTTTTCCTTTCTTTTTAGCTTTCTAATATCTCTCACTGTTGTGTCTCTTCATGCAAGACTAACACTGTTTTTTTTTTTGACATTTTATATAATGTTTAAAATCATCTAGTTCTAATCTCTCATTGTTTACCAGAAAATTTCAAGCCAATCTTTTAAAGATTTTCTAAAGATAGCTTAAGGCTTTTAGAAAAATGCTCCAAAAACAAATTGATATTTTTATTGCAGAAGTATGAAATTTTTATGTTAATAGAGATCAATTAAAATGTTTTTTACTTGATATATCTTGATTCTTGTTTTCACAATGTATACCTAAAATGTACCAATAAACTTAATGGAAAAATGTTTTTTGCTTTAAAATACTATAATATTTTATATGCTGAAGTCATTTTGTGTCAATGGCCCCTCAGTACCATTTTCAATGCAGAATTTATTTCAATATGGACTTTGTCCATAGTTTATGCCTAGATCCTCACCACCTCCTCCTTACTGTTAGTCAAGATATAAATGTGATCTTTTCTTCCATTATTTCTTCTAATGAGTTAGGAACAAAGTTATTAATTTCCATATATCAAATTTATAGCGATTTGTCTAAGTATTTTTTTATCATTCAAATGAGTTTGGTCAGTTGAATCATCCATATGGTCAAAATTCTGTGAGTAATACTTATTTTTCTTTTGTTTTTCAATTTGTCACATTTTTTTTCCCTCATGTGATAGTTTTTGCTTCTAATTGTAAGAGCAGTCAAAATACAGTGGCGCTAATGTTCTGCCTGTAATACTTCTTCATTAAAGTCTGAGAACTTTTTAACTGGACATGTTAATTGTGTGTATATACTCGTGTGCATATATGAATAAAGAAAGGACTAATACCTAACTCAGAGGGTGTTGTGAGGGTTAAAAGATATAATGTATGAAAAGCACTCGGAATAGTGCCTGACTCAATACAATTCTTGCAGTGATGAATTTATATGTTCATCTGCACGAGGGTTCCAGCTGTTTATTCCCCCATAAAACTGCAGCCATAAATGGTTGAATTATATACACAAAACACTTAGAATAGTTCTTGGGATATAATAAGAGTTCACTAAATTTAGTCTACAGCATTATTAAGCCATGTTTTCAAAGATTGAGACTGACTTTTATTAACAGCCTTTGGTGAGTTGGTTTTTTAATTGACACAAACATTATCCTTCTTTAGATAATATGATGTGATGTTTCCACACATGTATTTATTGTAATATTCAAGTCAGGTTAAACACACCTATCTCCTCAAATATTTATCATTTCTTTTTTGGTGAAAACATTCAGTATTCTTTTTTACAGCATGTTTGAAATTTATAGTTCATTATTGTTATCTATAGTAATTCTACAGTACCAGGATACATCAGAACTTATTTTGCCTATCTAACTGTGACAACATCTGTTGACCATGTTTTCTCTAAATCTCCTTTCCTCCTACCCTTCTCAGTCTGTAGTAACTACTATTCTCAATTTCTGTGAGATCAATTTTTGAGATTCAATATATTAGGGATGTCATGAGGTATTTATCTTTCTGTGCTAAAATTATTTTATTTATTAATTTCCAGTTCCATGTATGTTATTCCAAGTGACAAGATTTCATGCTTTTATATGACTGAATGGTACTCTATATCTAGACTGATATAAAATACATATTTTATATTTTTTCTTCACCATTCACCAGTTAAAGGACACATTATTTCCATTTCTTGGCTATTGTGAATAGTAGTTTGATAAGCAAAAATTTTTTCTGAGTTTTTGAAGACAATTTTCACTTCTCAACTGATCTTTCAATAAAATTAGGATGGCATGTTTTCTAGAACTAATATTAACTTCATGAAATCAGTTCTTGAACTTGCATGAAGTGAGCTGCCAAGTTTTGCAATTATTTTCTTTAAATATTTAGTACTATTGATTTTTAGAATCAATATTTAAGTAATAAATAGATCTTGGGCTTCCTTTTGATTTCCTCTTAACTGAGTTTTGGTAGAAATATTTTCCAACTTCAAAAATAGTAGTAGAATATGTTCCTAAGTCTAAAAATGATGGCATGTAAGAGTTTAAATAAACTAGACAGTTTCACTAGTTGGTTATTGAGGGCAGGGGTGATTTTCTTAAGGATTTGGGACATCTAAATCTTCCTTAAAGATTAGTAAAAATCCTTTTTGAGACACTGATCTGTTTTCTAGTCTTTGGTTTCTTTTGCTTGTTTGTTTGTTTGCTTTTTACTTTGTTCTTTGGTAGAAGTATATTTGACAACCTTCTTTATGTCTTGTTTTTAACTTTTTCTAATTGTTTTCAATTGTTTTGAATTGTTATAAAAATGACAGGTTTTGGATACCCAAATCAGATTTAGGACACCTAAATCTTATAAAGTCAACTTTAGGAGTTACATATTCCATAATGAACATAAAATGTATTCCTTTCAATTTATTTCTACAGAGTTGAACAAAGTAATATTTTATAAATCCTGTATTTCCTTCTATGTCCTCATTACCTCTCATAATGTGTACAGTTTTCTTTCTTGCTTGCTTTTTTTTCTTTAGCTATGGCCAGATTAAGTAGTTGCTCATTTTCCAATATTTGTCTGTATTTTTTCCTTTCTTTTTCTTTCTCTTTCATTGGTTTGTTTATCCTGCTACCTCGATCATTATAACAAGTTTTGATTTTCCTTTTCTTCACAATTGTTGAGTATGAAAGTAGTCCTTTACACTCTTTCTGATTCACTCAACATATAAGATGAGCCACATTCTCTTCAGTATTCTAAACTGTGCCATTGATTTGGATAGACTGTTTCATACTTCTTGATTTTATATATTTGTAATTTTACTTTTAATTTCTTTTTGAAAAAATTTTTTTTACAAAATATTTTTGGTTTTGGTTAGTTGATTTTTGGTTGGCTTGGTTAATTTTCAGATTATAAATACCTCTTTCTCTTTTTATTAATTTACTTTTTAGCAATATAATTAGAGAAAATCAAGCCAAGGTATTGTTTCCACTTTTATGTATTTGCTTACAGTCTTTATTTTATTTTGTTTTCATATATTTCTTATTTTTTAAGCTAGTTACTAGCTTTGTAACCATGATTTTATGCTTATCACTTTTTCTCATCTTTAAATAAAATAATTTCTAATATTTTTCCATAGATAATGAAAGGACACATATTTTTATATTGCCTGCATTTAGGACTCAACTCTTTCATTTATAATTTTAGAAGATTATATTTTGTTTGTTTTTAGAGCTTTGCCTCTAAATACTCTCCACGCTATCATCTACAAGTAATGGTTTTTAACTCTAGTTGTGAAATATGAGGATATTATGTCCTTCAGTCACTGCATACCTTATTTTCCTCATAGAAATGGTATGCTATCCCTAAACTTCAGTATTTATGACTTTCACATTTTGTGAAGTCACAATACTGCCACATTTGTTTGAGCCTTTGTTTTTGAGTTAAATGGAGGCACTATTTAATATCATTTTATCAATCCATTTCATTGTTTCCCTAAGTTAAATACATTATCATAGTTTCTTTAATATAGCGTCGTTAGAATTGTTCCCTCTGTTCTTGGTAATTCTACCATGTGTATCTGTCACCTTCATCCTTAAACCACTTCATGACTCACAACAGATTTGTGGGGCACTTTTGTTCATTTGGGAATTCAGACATTGTTCTACTGTTTTTCAGCAGTGATATACATGCTATCTTAAAAGATTCTTTATTTAATTTAATGTACAGACACTTCATTAGGGTTAGCAGTTATGTGTCAATTCCTTCCCAGGATTCAATGTGGTCTTTAATACCTAAATTCAAGTTTTCTTTTCTAACTGGGAACAAATATTAAATTGCACTTTAATTTTCTTTGTTTCTTTTCTACTCTTCAGAAGTAATGATTCTTCTTCAGAAACAACTATTACAAGAATCTGTCTTCTGTAACTCTTGCTATAATTTCAGGTCTGTATATTTTCTTTTCAGTTCTTTTTTTGTGTTAAATTTCTTTTATTAATTTTATTGATACATTTTAGGTATACGATATAATGGGTGCTTGCACTTTTATATAATCTTTTCAGTTCCTTTTTAACTCATTTTTCCTTTTTCTTAATCCAGTGTTTCACAAAGCATTCTGTTTTTCTATAATATTTATTCTTTTCTATCCAGCTTCTATAGTTATTTTTATTTTTGCATTGCCTTTTTTATTTCCATGTTAAAAGGTTTAATTCTGCTACTCATGTTTTATATCTTTCTTTTGCTTCACCTTTTTGTTCCGTAAATCTTGTTCCTCAGTTTTGAGCCATTTTTTCCCACTAGGTATTTCCTTCATTAAAGTTTCTTCCCTTTTTATTTTATGACACTTGTACCAGTTTTCACTTACTCATTAGCAGAACTTTTCCTTTGGCAAGTGTTTGTGTGTGTGTATGGTGTGAATTATAATTTTTAAAAAGAGATCTAGTGTTTATTTTGAATTGAATGAGACATTCTGAGCCATGTTTGCAGGAGGTAGATATTCAAAGAAACCCTCAGCCATGGTGCAGGCCACCAGATGTGAATAGTCTGTGAGGATGAGAACAGCTGTGCAGCTCTGAATCCACCATGCTTCTGACTCCCCATCCTAAAACCAAAGTCTGTGTCACATAAGAACAGCTTAGGTGTAGCTGCCTCATATGTTCCTACCACCCAGGCTTGTTCTTGCTGCCCAACGGGTTCCCTGGAAGGGCTCACTTTGTTGCCAGTTTTTCTTGGTGTAGTGCATAGACACAGTTGGCCTGTGTTCTCCAGTATCTGGACCACCTGGCTGGACCACCTGGGACAGACTTCTTTACCCCTCCCACCACCACATCAGACATTCTGGGGCTGCTTGTTTCAAAACAAAATGCCTTTCTACTACTGCTTTTCTCTTTTTATTTTTCTTGTTGCTTTTGAATCATATCTGTGAAGAGAGCTAGGGAAAAGCAACTTTACTCTTAGTTTATCATTTCACAGAAAGTCACACTTCAAAATTTTTACACCCCCAAATGAAAACTAAGTAAACATTTGCATAGATATTATGATGTCACAAGTCCATAGAAATTTGAAGATAATGATAAAATATCTAAATGTTTTGAGAAGTTGCCTTTCACATTGTTACTTGAAGTATGCCAATTTTTGTAAGAGTATAAGGAAGTATAGACTATTAAAAAGTGCATAAAGTAACTAGAAAACATCATGTTGTCACTGAGGCTGTGATTCAAATAAACCCTGATGTCAGTATTTCAGAAGTCATGGGGATGTCACAGAAGAGTGGGTATTTAAGATGGGCATTAAATGTTGAAAAGGATGCAGTGAGGTGATCTGGCTATCGAGGATTCCAGTCATAGGGAACAGCAAGCACACATTTCTGACCTTGGAAAGTGGGGGAGGATGGGGGGTGAAGAAGGAGACAGGGGTGTGAGAACAGGAGCTTCCAGGTGCAGTCCAAGGTTAAGGGCTTGGCTTTCAAGTCCACAGCAAGGGGTTTCTAAATAAATTTTTTTAAATACTCCTTGTAATGAAACCAGATATCCTGGACTCACATTTATCATTTGAGTGATGTTATGTGCCTGAAAACATAAACCTTCTTAATTCTCCAAGTAACTAATAAAATGTTTCCCCACAAAGAGTTCTGTGGATTTGATTTACAACTGAAAAGTCTGATTCCCTTGACCTCCTGTGCTCTTCCATCTGGAGACTCTGAATTGGAAGGGGGAGTTTAACAGCAGCATTGATGAAGACAGCACACTGATCCTCTGGCAGGTCTGGTACATCGTCAAAGGCCAATGTCCCAGTGCAACAGAGGGCTTCTCTGAGGCAGGTTCTTACAAACTTTCTCTGATTTAATTTTCACAGCAACTCATTTGAAATAGGTTTAAATTGCTTCTGTTTTACAATTGAAGGAACACAGATTCAAAGGTTTAAGAAATCTGCCCGTCACATAGCTAATATAGGGTAGAGCCCAACAAGCACACGTGTCTGTTCATTCACCAGCTTGGGCTATCCCTCAGTGCCTGGCACCTGCAAGGCTTGAGCTAGAGGAATTTGGGGTAGAAGTACCTTTCTGGCCTTTGCAAATCACTCTTGATTGGTCATGCTCTTGGTCAACTTGAAAGAGGCCTGTTGGGTGAAGCTATTTATTTATTTCTATCAGAGAGCCGGCCACCTTCTACCATAGCTGTGAAGCCCTGGCATTCAGAATTTATGACAGCTGCTGGACACCTGAGCTGTTTTATATTTGCTAGGAGATAACAGAGTGAATGACTTGTAGCGGCTTTGAAATCCTGATGAGTTCAAGGCCCAGAGTGGAGATTGCAAAGGGTAATTCCCAGATAATTTGAGAGGAAGAGAAAGCCTGACAAATCTCCCTTTCACTCTTTGAAATTGTATCATGAGAAATGAATTGAGAAATCTGGGAATAAAAACTGTCTTCTGTGGTGTGCTTCAAAGGAGTTTTTATCTTCTATTTCCTTTACTCTGAGAATTCAATTGCAACTTAACTCATTTTTGAAATTGGAATTTCTTCTTCCAATTGGGATGATATTTAACATATGATAAAATTGTATCCTTTCTTATAAAGATCAAATGTCTTAGGTGCAGACTAGGCAAGACTATTCCCAGCTATGCATACACCATGGGCCTCAGTCTTCCTTTTAGTCTTTTTGGTATGTTGTTGTTGTTGTTGTTGGTAGTGGTGGTGGTGGTGTAGGGATTTTAGATAACTCAAATGTTGTGTTGTCTTTGTTTAAAATACCAAATATATTCACAACTTTTACAAGAGAGACAGTTCATGGCTTAGGTTAGGCAGGAGGCTTACTTTAAATAAACTAAATTTCTCTTCCAGTAAGTGACTACCATGTACAGATGCTGATATTGAGAGAGGAGTAGAATACTTCTATCTTGAGCAGACAGATGTACAACTGTGTTAAATTCAGTGTGCAATGGGCAAAGCTCCACATGTCTTCCTGAAACTTCAAGAATCTCCTTGTATCTTCTTTCATCATTCTCCCAACTCCTTCAACAGGAGCAATAAGTGAATATGATTGGCACATATCAGAAGAGAGAGGTGGAAGTGGATGTATGGAGTTGAATATGATGTTACTAAGGAATTTTTCTCAGTTTTTGAAACAGAGGTGAAGTTAAATTCTAATCCTCCTCCTTGTCACATATGAGCCTTGAAGGAGATGAGAAGGGATGAAAAGGGAAGAAAACAGCCCTTGTGACAAATTCCACCAGAGCAGTCACTGACCCGTATGTGGCCATATGCAGGGACTTTGCTCTCCTTTCATGCAGTGACTTTCTCTAGGACCTTACACTGGAAAACTCCAGTTGCAGGTCCTGTGACATGGCATATGCTTCCCTGGAAGGCCACAAAATGACTTGATGCCCTAGCTTGTGTATTATTTTTTGAGGTACCCTTTTGCCTCCCCAAGGCAGTGGATGGCCCCCACAGGAAAGTCAATGCAGAGTTGCCTCCAGCTTGGATCTTTCTCACACACTACACATCAGCTTTTTCCTTTTCACTGCTCTCTGTGGAAGTAAATTTCAGCCCCTTATATGTCTACCGTACCTTTTGTAGTCAATGTCTTGTAGTGTTAGAATTTTCAAATTATAGCTCATTGGATAAGTAAATAAATGTCACATGAAATCTAAAAGTACTCAGGTCATATGCAGTGTAAGCAAGTTCACAAACAACCAAACAATAACAGCAAAATATAGGATCTCTGAAAAACTAGCAGAATAAACAAAAGGGGAAAATACAGAGTATGGAAAAAAATCAACTGAGAGCCCAGTCCATTATAAATTGTTTTTCAAAAATGTCTGGAGACATTTTTGCTTGCCACAGCTGAAAGGAAAATACCTCCTGTATTCTGATAGCTAGAAGCTACAAGGGTGTTAAACAACCATAAGACACTGTACATACTACCACGAACCAGCTATCTACATCAAGGAATTACCCCAACCAGAATTTCAATAGTGTCAAAGACAGAATTTGAAAAGGATATGGGTGTATAATACAGAAATCAGAAACAAAATGACAAAACATGAGAATGAAGAAGGAAAAATGGAGAGCTAAGGAAGCATGTTGAGAATCTTCATAATTGTGGAATATAAAGTAAGCAAAATCAGGCAATTGGAAGCATTTAAATAAGCCATAAATGATATGAAGGACAAAATATGAATAATTATTGGTTTTGAACAAAAGACCTCAATAAATGGAGCAAAGCTGTATTCAAAAACATAAAATAAAAACTTTTGTTTTTCTATTATTAAAGAAGACCCAAAATCTTTTTATCCAAGAGTAGATGTAGTTTATATCTGGCTTCTCAGGGATGTGAGAAAAGATTAATTCTAACCCTTCCTGATACAGATTTCTTCCATTTTTTGTAAGTGATGCTCTTTGTTGTTAACAATAAACTCACTGATGGAAAGTACCATGAAAAACTAAATAAAACTTTTTAGAAACTTCTTTAAAAAAATCTAAAAATAAGTGAAAATACTTCCAGAAAAAATTTGGTGAGAGCATTAATAAAGGGGATTTAGCTCAGTGGTTCTGTTGCTTGCCTTGCAAGCGGAAGGACCTGAGTTCAATCCCTGGTACCAAAAAATAAAAAATAAAAAATAAATAAAGGGCATTAATAATACTATTGAAAATGGTTGCTGTCCAAAAGGAACAGTTTTTATATATTTATTCATATTACTATTAATTTTTTTAATGTTAGGGATAAAATCCAAGGCCTTTAAAGTGGTAGGTGAGCAGTTTACCACTGATCTATAATCTCTGCACTCTGTTAATTTTTCAAGCTGAGACATGATCTCAAGTGATGTGCTGATCTGTATCTCCACCACTGACTGGGGGACATGGGAATGGCCATTTTCCAAGGGTTTACCTCTACAAAGTTGTGAACAAAGCCTTGGGAACTAGTCCAGTCCAGACACTATATCTGGAATTCCCAAAACCACTTTGATTAACATGTCAAGGGAAAAAAAATCAGAGTATATTAAGCTTCAATTGGTTTAAATTCCCAATAAATTAGTTTTTCTGATCTTGTGACTACTGAGGTTTTGAGCAGCAAGAGACACTTATAAATCATAGATAAGTAAAATTAAGGCTCAGTGACAATTACATTTTTGGAAATCAACCAGATTGGTGATGTTTCTATTCAGAATCAAACAGTAAGTATTTTCACACATCATTCAGATTATTTCTGAGTACAAAACATTTATTTTCCCATTATGGCAAAAAGGATTTCTTTTTTTTTTTTTTTAATTTGGAGTGAAAGCTTATGTAAAAGGCTTGGCAAAGGTACTGGAATGTAGCATTTGCCTGACAATGATTATTATTTACTCACCTTACACGAGTTTACTACATTGTTTTATTATTTAGGAAGAAGAAAAGTCTCATTTTATATGTGAATATTGATAGAATTAACATTACTTTTCGCAAATGTCCATTCATCTCTTGACTCTGATGCAACTTGATCATGTGTGTGGTTAATAATTAGAGAAAGATGAGGTAGGGGGTGAGTCAAAAAGGTACTTTGAGGCAAACCCTTCTTAGATTCTTTTCATGTTCCTACAAGAAGGCTAAAATCTTTTGGTACTATCACACCAAATTATGCTCTATCAATAACAGTGTGAGGACAGACCCCAGCCAAAGACCCACCTGGAAAACAGCTGCACAGGTGAGTAGGCCCCAGCCAGAGGCCCATGTAGATACCATCCCTAAGTTTGCACAGGCCCCAGCAGAACCCTGCCCAGGATACAGCCCAGTGCAGGCATCAAGAAGGCCTGAATCCAGGAATTGGCCCAGTGGTGTGCAGCAAAGAGAAGGCCTCTCTGAGGCTTGCTGAGAATTGAAGCCCAAGGGCAAGCAAAGAGTTACCTCAACAAAGGTTCACCAGACTGCATCTGTTGAAATGAGAAGACATATTGTGATAGCCAACCTGATTCCATCTTGTGCTTCAATGCCATTTTGTACCTGTGCTTGAACAAAGTGCTTGCATATGAACAAAGCACCCCAAACCCCCACATCCTGCTTGGGAGTAAACTTGCTACAGTTACAGGATGTTTTTAGCTCACCTAATGAAGCGTCCTTGTACCCCCCACTGACCTAGTATGATTCTGCTTCTATAAGATTCCACTTGCTCTCCCCAGTGTCCTACCCAACTGAAAGCATGATTTAAAAGGAGAAATAAAACCACTTCCCATTGCCAAGGAAACTTCTGGGGGCTAGCCCCCCTTGGACACCAGCTATAATAATTAGGCTTGAATCTGGCACACAGTGTAGCACATCTCTATTCTCCAAACTCACTCATCCACAACAATATAAAAAAGAATCAAAACCAAACTTCCAGATCACCAAAGGCAACTCCAAGAGGCAATGAGATGGAGCACTCTGATACTCAACCACCTGGACTCCCTGAACTGTCAATGTAAAAGGATTTAGAAAAAATGAAATCAGAAATAATTTCTCAGTTAACAGCAGAGATTGGGCCCATAATACAAAACATGATTAATAAATTTAGAGAGGACATAGATAAAAGAATAGAGGAGCCAAGGAACATAATGAAATCCCAACATAGGAAACAAATGGAATCCATAAAACAAATGAAAACAGATTTCCAAGAGATTAAAAACTCCACTGAAAGTTTACCCAGCAGAATGAGCCAATGCGAGGATAGAATTTCAGATATAGAAGATAAGATTGCAATTACTGAACAGGAAAAGAAAAATTCCTTTAAAGATGTAAGGGACCATGAGAAATCAATCCAGCAGCTGCTAGACAATGCAAAGAGAAACAACATCAGACTGATTGGCATCAATGAAGAAACAGGAGACAGTACAGATGACATAAAAAACTGTTCATAGAAGTAATGGCAAAAAAATTCCCAAAAAGGGGAAAATAACTTAACATAGAGATAAGTGAGGTGTATAGGACTCCAATTAGGCATAAGCAAAAAAAAATCTACACATAAGCATGTAATAGTTAAGATGCCAGAAACCCAACAGAAGAACAAAATTCTACAAGCAGTTAGAGAAAAGAAACAAATCACATACAAAGGAAAGCCCATCAGAATCACAGCACACTTCTCAACAGAAACCCACAAGGCAAGAAAATGTTGGAGAGACATATTTCAAGCCTTAAAGGAAAACAACTTTCAACCCACGGTGATGTACCCTGCAAAACTATGTTTCAAAATTGATGGAGAAATAACATACTTTCATAACAAAGAACACCTGAGGAACTTCATGAATACCAAACCAGCACTCCAAAATATTTTAAACAATATCCTTGGAAAGGACAACGAGGATCACAACCTCAGGAAGCCCTGCAGAATGAATCCATCAGGCACCATAAGAAATTAAATGGAAATGGGGAGAATCCAAAAAAAAGTCATGACAAGGATAATTTAATACATATCAGTTATAACCATCAATGTTAATGGTCTCAATTCACCAATCAAAAGAAATAGACTGACAAAATGGGTCAAGAAACAAGATCTAACAATTTGCTGCATACAATAAACACACTTAATTTAAAAAGAAACTCATAGGCTGAAAGTTAAAGTGTTGGAAACAATAGTTCATGTGACAGGACCCCCCCCCCCAAAAAAAGCAAGAGTAGCTATCCTCTTTGCAGATTAAGTGGATTTCAAACCAACACTGATTAAGAGAGACAAAGAAGGACATTACAATCCAGGAGGAAAAGATGACAATCATTAACATATATGCACCAAACACTAATGCGCCCAATTATATAAAACAAATACTAATGGACATGAAAAATCATATAAGCACTAATACAATAGAAGTGGGGACCTCAATACCACACTGTCACAAATAGATAGATCAACTAGACAAAAAATAAGTAATGAAATGCTAGAACTCATTCAGACTCATGAACAAATGAACTTAACAGATGTTTACAGAATGTTCCATCCCACAAAATCAGAATACACATGCTTTACAGCTGCACATGGGTCATTCTGTAAAATAGACCACATACTTGGTCATAGAACATGTTTAAGTAAGTGCAAAGGAATTGAAGATATCTTCTGTATATTGTCAGGCCATAGTGTGATGAAATTGGAGATCAATAGCAAAAGAAACTGCAAGAATTTCATAAACACATGGAAAATGAACAACACACTTCTGAATAACCAATGAGTTACAGAGGAAATTAAAAAGAAATCAGACAATTCCTATAATTAAATGGCAATGCCAATACCATATATCAGAGTCTATGGGACGCAATGAAAGCAGTCTTACAAGGGAAATTCATACCAGGGAATACTTACATTAGGAAAACTGAGGCAGCTCAATTACACAACCTGATGCTGAACCTCAAGCTTCTAGAAAAAGAGCAAGACAAACCTAAAGCTCATACAAGGGAGGAAATTATAAAGATCAGAGCAGAAATCAATGCAATGGAAACTAAGAGGACAATACAAAAAATCAATGAAGCCAAGAGTTGGTTCTTTGAAAGAATAAACAAAATTGACAAATGCTTAGTAAAGCTCATCAAAAAAGGAAAGAAAAGGACCAAATCCATGCAATTAGGAATGAAAAGGATGAAATTGCAACAAACCCGGCAGAAATCCAGAGGGTCATCAATACCTACTTCCAGAACCTATTTGCCAATAAGATGAAAAACACAGAAGAAATGGACAGATTCATAAATACATGTGAATTACCAAAGTTGAACAAAGATGACCTAAAAATTCTAAACAACCCAATATTAATCAGTGAAATTGAAAATGTAATTAAAAGCTTATGATCTAAGAAAAGTCTGGGTCCTGATGGCTTCACTGCTGAATTCTACAAGACAATGACAGAGGAACTGCTGCCACTATTATTTAAACACTTCAGTGAAATTGAAAGGGAAGCAATACTCCCAAATTCATTCCTGGAAGCAAGCATCACCTTGATCCCCAAAGCAGAGAAAGACCCAACCCAAAAAGAGAACTATGGGCCCATCTCACTAATGAACATAGATGCAAAAATTCTTAATAAGGTATTGGCAAATAGAATGCAGAAGATCAACAAGAAGTACCTACACCCTGACCAAGTGGGATTCATCTCAGGGATGCAAGGATGGTCCAACATATGCAAATCAATAAATATAATACACTATATTAATAGAGCCAAGGACAATAAACATATGATCATCTCAATAAATGCAGAAAAAGGATTTGACAAAATCCTACATGCATTTATGATAAAAAGTCTCCAAAAATTAGAATAGATGGTCTCTATCTCAATCTGATAAAGGCCATCTATGTATAAACCAACAGGTAATATCATACTAAATGGTCAAAAACTGAAATCCTTCATACTATTCCTCAGACAAATGTCTACTATCTAAAATATATAAAGAACTTTAAAAAATCTACCCTCCCAAATTTAAAGACCCAGTCCAAAAATGGACATCTGAAATGAACAGACATTTCTCAGACAAAGAAGTAGAAATAGCAAATAAATATATGAAAAAATGTTCAACATGACTGGTCATTCGAGAGATGCAAATAAAAACAATGCTGAGATTCCACCTCAACCCAGAAAGAATGGCTGCTATCATGAAATCAACCAATAACAAGTGTTGGTGGAGCTCTGTGGAAAGAGGAACATTACTCCACTGCTAGAGGGAGTGTAGACTGCTGGAACCACTGTGGAAATCAATAATGAGATATCTCCAAGAACTCGGATTGGAAGTCCCATTTGATGCAGCTATTCTCCTGGTGGGTATCTTCCCCCTAAAATTAAAAGAATCATACCATAGTGATATATGTGCACCCATGTTCATAGCAGCAGTTAGTGATAGCCAAAACTTGGAAGCAGCCCAAGTGCCCATCAACTGGAGACTGGATCAAGAAAATGTGTTTTTTTCTATAAAATGGAGTACTACCCAACCATAAAGAATAAGAAGTTAGAAAAATTTATAGCTAAATAGATGTACATTGAGGACATAGGGTTAAGAAAAATAAATAGGACACATATATGTAAATACTGAATAGTTTCTCTGGTGTGAGAAACTGAAAGTGTAAATAAGGATTAAAATGAATAATTGATGATGTGAAATAAAAAGAAAAGCTCCAAAGGTGTAGGGGAAGTGGGCAGGGTAGGGGAAAGGAAAGAAGGGAAAGGAAAATAAAATGAGAAAAGAAAAATTGAAAAAAAGTCTTTGTAAATAGGGAGAGGAGGAGTGGAAGGGAAGGCAGGGGAATGGGGAAAAGATAAGAACCAAGATACAGCATGTAAAAGTACAAGTTCCCAATGATAGATATAAATGCATTGTATACCTAAAATGTGCCTAGAAAATAATTTAAGAAAAAAAGGTAAGGGATCATGACAAATTAATCCATCAGCTGCTAGATAATGCAAAGAAGAATAACATAAGACTGATTAGAATCAAAGAAGAAACAGAAAGTAGTGCAAATGACCTAAATATCTACTGACAGAAGTAATGGCTGAAAATGTCCCAAGTAGGAGAAAATAATTTGACATACAGATAATTGAGGTATAGTGGCCTCCAACTAGCTATGATAAATATAATCTATTCCTAGGCATACAATAGTTAAAATTGCAGAAACCCAAAAGAAGAACAAAATCTTACAGGCAGTTAGAGAAAAGAAACAAATCACGTACAAAGGAAAATCCATCAGAATTCCAGCAGACTTCTCAACACAAACCCGCAAGGCAAGAAGAGCCTGGTGTAAAGTATTTCAAGCCCTAAAAGAAAACAACATGCAGTCCAGATTTGTGTACCTGCAAAACTATCTTTCAAAATTGATGGAGATATAAGACACTTTCATGACAAAGAGCACTTGAGGAACTTCACGAATACCAAACCAGCACTCTAAAATATTTTAGACAATATCCCAGGAAAAGACAATAAAGGACACAACCCCAGGAAGCCCAAAGGAATGAATCCACTGGGCACAACAAGAAATTAAACACAAAAGGGGAGAATCCACCAAAAAGAAAAAGTCATGACAATGATAAGTCAATATGTATCAGTTATAACCATCAATATTAATGGTCTCAACTCACCTATAAAAGAAAGAGACTTGCAGACTGGGTCAAGAAGCAAGAACCAACAACATGCTGCATACAAGAAACACAATTATAAAAGAATCTCGTATACTCAGAGTTAAAGTGTGGAAAACAATATTCCTCATGACAGGAACCACCTAAAAAGCAGGATCATCTATCCTATTTGCAGATAAATTGGATTTCAAACAAACACTAATTAAAAGAGACAACGAAGTCACTACCTCCTTGTAAAGGGAAAAATCCAAGAGGAAGGGATAACAATCATAAATAAATATGCATCAAATATTAATGTCCCCCACTATGTAAAACAAATACTAATGGACATGAAAAATGAAATAAGCACTAATACAATAGTAATGGGAGATCTCAATACCCCACTGTCACAAATAGATCAACTAGACAAAAAATAAACAATAAAATACTAGAACTCAACCAAACTGTAACAAAGAGCCTTAACAGATGTTTACAGAGTGTTCCATCCCACAAAATAGAAATAGCAAATAAACATATGAAAAAATGTTCATCATCCTTGGTGATTTGAGAGATGCAAATAAAAATATCTCTGAGATTCCACCTCTCTCCAGAAAGAATGACTGCTATCATGAAATCAACCAATAACAATTGCTGGCAGGGTTGTGAAGGAAAAGGAACCCATTTCCACTGTTGGTTGGAGTGTACACTGGTGCATTCACTATGGAAATCAGTATGAAGATAACTCAAAAAACTAGGATTAGAGGTCCCATTTGACCCAGCTATTCTCCTGCTGGGTATCTTCCCAAAAGAACTGAAAGAATCATATCACAGAGATATATTTGTACCCATGTTCATAACGGCACAGTTTGCAGTAGCTAAAACTTGGAAACATCCCAATTGCTCATCAACTGGAGACCAGATAAATATTTTTTTCTTGTTTATAAATTAAGTACCACTCAGCCATAAAGAATGAGAAACTAGAGACTTTTATAGCTAAATGAATGCACATTGAGGCCATACTATTTAGTGAAATAAATAGGGCACACATGTGTAAATACCAAATAGTTTCTCTGGTGTGAGAAACTGAATGTATAAATAAGGATCAAAACATAAAATAGATAATGTGAATTAGGCCAAAATGGTCCAAAGGGGAAGAAGAATAGAGAACGGGAGGTGAATGGACA
>NW_004624732.1:22122917-22134639 GCF_000247695.1 Heterocephalus glaber | reverse complement strand
TCAGGACCTTGCACTGGTGAAGCAGCTGCCAGAAGCACTGAGCTATATCCCTGACGCTGAAACAAAAATCTTTGTAAATAGAGAGGGGTGGATGGAGTTGAAAGGAGGGTAGGGGAATGGAGCAAAAATATGAACCAAGATATATCATGTAAAGGTATACATTCCCAATGATGAATGTCATCATATTGTATACCTAAAATGTACCAATAATCTGTTCACAAATATAGAAATAACATAATAAAAAATAAGTGTGACAATTTGTTAATTGAATTTATTCAATCTGTTATTCTTGTACTTTGTTAGGTGAAAGAAATATGACAGGGACCAAATTATGGCTGTTCAATGTAAACACTTAAGGGGAAAACAAATAGACTACTGTAGAATTACATGATAAACATAAATTTAGGTTAAATAAAAATGAGAACCTGGCAAGAGTTCCAACAAATTATTGGTTGACAAAACCCATATTTTCTACAGAATTTTGAACAGTAATAGTATAAATTATAAATAGTATGAATTATAATAGTAAGAAACCCAAAAACTGATCAGGAATGATTAGAAGGCAAAGGAAGAAAAACCACTTTGACAGAGTATAAGCATATGCAGAGTCCTGCAGCCTTCCAGGATTTCTTTATGCAAATTCAAAGATATAAACATACATTCTTCTTGCTTACTCAAAAGGGGACAATATATGCACATCCTCAGTCATGCTTTGTTTAATTAGCAATATTCTACATATCTTACTGTAGTTGGACATAAATTTCTTAGTGCTCAGGATTCCACTGTGAGTCCATCAGAATTTAATAAGCCCCAGTTGGTGGCCTTTTAGGTGATTTGATGTTTATCCAAAAATGTTGCTTTGAATAAAGCTGAAATATTATCCCTACTTCTCATATGTGATTTTAAAAACACACATAAAGCTGTTTATTTATATGTCGCCAAAATATTTTCTTTCATGCCTTGAAATGCTTTATGTTTTATACAAAATTTTATTAATATTTGAATTTATTTATGGAATTTTCTTTCTTAGATTTGATTTTTGATTCATTTGTCAAGTTCTACATGTTACAATTATTGAGTCTTTTTAATATATTAAAATCTCTTAAGAATATATCTTATTATTACCTTTTGGCTTTCAATGTTATTGTAGCTACATTAGATTTATATGAGATTTTACAATCTTAGTTTGTCTAATTCAGAAATAAATTTGCTAAATTAATTGACTTAATGTTAATTTATATATAATTTAGAATTGACATTTTTATGAATCTAATTTTATTATAAATATGTTTTGTCAAGTCTACTTTTGAGTCTAAGAATTTTTTAAATAAATTTCTGAATACAGGGGTTCTTTGTACATATCTTGGTATATTTATCTTTATGCTTGTACTTTTGCTACAAAAATTAAGTGATTTTTGCACTCTGTCTCTTTCTCTTCTAGTTTTTATTAGGTTTGCAGTATAATTATTTTTAATTAAATTTATTTTAACTGATACATAAAAACATAACAGTGTACATACATATTAGTGGAGTAACACAATGTTTCAATACACAAATACATTTTATGCCATTTGGAACAAGTTAAGCATTTCTATGTCCTCAAACATTTATCATTTCCTTAGGATGATAACTTTTGAAATATTTTTTCTAGCTTTTAGAAATGTAAAATACTAAAATAAGAAAAGAAAGAAATGTAAAATACTTTATAATCACACTTCTGGACAATAGCACAGTGGAAGTTCTTCTGGCCATCTAACCCTAAGTTTGAACACATTGACCAGTGTCTCCTCATTTGCCTTCCTTCCTACTTTCTGCAGCCTCTGGTAAGCACATTCTACTCTCAGCTTCTCTGAAATCACTATTTTAGATTCCACATATGAGTGAGGTCATGTCGTATTTGTCTTTCTGCTGTGGCTTATTTTTTCCAACTTATTGATCTCTAGTTCTGTTCATATCATCATAAATGACAGAATTTCATTCAATCTTTCATGGCTGAATAGTATTTCATTTTGTTTATGTACCAGGGCTTTATTCATTTATCAGTTGATGGGCATTTCATTTGTTCCCATTTATTGGTAATTGTGAACAGTGGTACAATGAACATAGGAGTGCCAAGGGCTCTTTGACATACTGACTTTATTTCTTTTGAGATAGAATTGGAATTGTGTGGTTTGGGGTGAAATTCTCCTATAAAACCATCAAATCAAGTTTCCACTTTTTTGATGAAAATCAATCTATTCAGATTCTTTTCTTAAGTCAGTTTCAATAAAGAATGTTGTGTTGATTTCAACTGATTTTCTCTGTATTTGCTTTGAACTTGAAAGAAACATTTTTTCTGCTTTTTGCTGTACAGATTCAATGACTATTTTCCCTTTATCATAATAATATTTACTTTGCATTTTCCTTTTTCCCAGGTCAAGTAATGTTTATGATTATTTCAAAGAAATGTTTTTATTGTTTTTGCAAATTATCAATTTATATTTTATCTTCAGTAATTCTTTTTCCTCTTCTGCTAGGTTGTCATCTTTTGACTTTTTTCTAATTTTCAGTGAAATGCTGAAGTTGTACATGTTCATTATTTGTTGTACACTTTCATTATTTTTCTTTTGTTTTTATAAGAATTTGAAATTATATTTTATGTGAGCAATTCTCTTTTTTTCTCCCTTTTTTTTTTGCTGTACTGAGGATTAAACTAGAGCACTCTACCACTGAATTATACTCCCAGAACTTATTATTTTTTTTACTTTGAGACAGGGTCTCTCTAAGTTATCCAGGATGTTTTTAAATGTGTGATCCTCCTGCCTCAGCCTCCCAAGTAGTTTAAATTACAGATGTGTGTCAGTACCCCCCAACATGAACAGTTCTTTTGCTGCATCTTGATTCTAAAACACAATATTTTCACTATCATTGTTTTCTAGACATTTTGCAATTTGAATTTGTGAGCCAGGAGTGGTTTTTTAGACCCTTAAATTTTCCAAGATCATCAAATGTAATGTTTATAAGTAAATAGAAATATTATGACTTTAAACACATGAGAAAGCTCATTGCACAGCAGAAAATGGATTGCAGAGGAAGATGCTGGAGAGCTGTCTGGGTATTTGATGTTTACTCATGTTCAAAGATAAATTACATGTTGTCCCAAAGTGAAGCAGTCATGCATACAGTCAGAAAGAAACAGGCTGAAATATATAAAGAGAGTATGACAATTTTCATGGTGACTCATTAAAAATACCACCCAGGGCTGAAAATAGAGTTCTGGCTGCTGATCAGGCTTAGGCCACTGGATGAGTGGAAAAGCTACTCAAGAGGCAAAAACTGAGGGACAAAGAAAACACTTGGATAGAAGGACAGCAGAGGTGTCAGAGACTGGGTTCTAGGAGCCTGAGAGCCATGCTAACAAGTAAGATGTAGAAGGAGTATTGGGATTCAGCCAGATTGTACAGTTATTATTGTTGAGGTAGAAATTCAATATATAGAAATAGCTTAAGAAAGAACTTTAATAGGAAAGAAAGAATTGAGGGGGATCTTGTGAGCTCAACACTGAAGGAACTGGCAGGGGAAGAATATTTGTGATGAAGACTGAGAAGAAGCCTTTCCCCCTGGACAGTGACTGCCTTGAAGAATCAGAATCAGAGATCACTGAAAAAGTGTGAATTAAATGAGCACATACATGAATGTATGGGCAAAAACAATTTTCAAAACTCAAAACAAATGATTAAAATCACTATGCTCAATCAGAGGAGACTGTGTCATAATACAAATGATGCATAAGCTGCCACCTGTGGCTCTGGACCCACCTCTGTAGAGACCATGAATCCCTCATTGGTGTCCCTGTGCCATAGTAAAACATAGCCTCTCTCTGTCAATCAGTCTCACTGTGCTTTAACACCCATCCCACGTTCATTCTGACAGCCAGTTGTTTAGCTAACTAACTTACCAGCAAGCAGGTAATAACCCCTTGCTCAGTCAAAACAGTAAGATTAGTTGTACATGTAGACATAGCCTTCCTTGGCTAAGATTAATGACAAGAAAAAGGATGATTTAGAAAATAGAAGAATAGCCCCCTGTATGTGGCAGATGTGGCATCGGTCTAAAGAGAAAACGTAGTGTTTATTGAGTGAGAGCCATCATCGAAACTTGGCATAGCTTTAAAAGGAAACCACAATATGTTAACTTCATTCCATTGATTGAAACATACAATTTTGGATGCTTTGATCAGAGGGAAGAGGAAAGTGAATAGAGAAGTTGGAGTCCTAAGCAGGTGATGCGTGGATCAGCCCATATACAAATACAATTACAATTTTTACACTTTGCTCTCTTTTGTTTGACTTAGAAAATACCTTCAATGGCATTTCAAGGAAAAATGAAAACATTTTTTTCAAACTATGTGGCAGAAAGCCAGCTGGCCAAAATTGAACATAATTGCATTTTTAATGCAACTCAAATACATATTTTAAAAATACACTAAATATTCAAGACTTTGTTCTTATTAAGAAATACAATGCTTGTCTTTTTTCACTCAAAACAAACACACAATAATAACAGCCTACCTATTTATAAAGCTGCACATTTATTGGACAGCACTCTTGGAAACAGGAAGGTAGCTTCTATCATTAATATGACACTTTATACGATTTTGCTTGATGAGGTTTATATTGCATGATGATTTCTGCTATGCTCTCTCAGGCTGTGTGCTGTAGTTTGCATTAATGCTGCTTTCTCCAAGCCCGCTCTATGAGTGAACAGAAGCTGTTCTGCATATTGAAAAGGCTCAGTCATTTATTTTCTCTCTTTCTTCCCACCTGCCTTTCTCCAGGCTCTGCTGTACACGCAGGCTTCTCTGGACTTCAGCCCATCTTTGCACTGGTGACTTCCACTGGGTCTGGCTGTTCAGCATGGTGGTCTCCCCACCAAGTCCATCCATTACTTTCCCATTCCTTCTGTGACATCCAGAGCTGCAGTCAGTCAAGACAAATTTGAAACTGGTGTATGTGGGACTCCTTAGTTCACTGACATGGGGAATCCCATCTGAAAATACAGTTTCATGTTTAATAGTTAATATAAAGTGATATTTTAAATTTTCAATGAATACATAATGAAAGAAAATGTTTCCCTTACTAAAAAGTAATTACAGCATTCCAAACACATTTACTTTAATTGAACAAAACTATTTGGCTAATTACAATGGCAAAGCAGGACATGGCAAATGAGTGTCTGGAAAGTGCTCCTGCAGACATTCTTCTCTGATGAGGGGCACACTACAGATTTCTTTTGGGCACTTGCGGGCAACTTCTGGTGGTGCATCCTGCAGAGAGGGCAGTTTACCTGGAGACTCAATGTATCCATCATGGGACAGAGACGACTCCAGAGTGTCCCAGTTCATGACCATGGCATGGCACATAAGGATGAAAGATTACTCAAAGCAGTCAATGTCCAATCCATTCTCCAAGAGGGCCCAAAAAGACTGGGACCCCTCAGCATGAGAATACCGAACTGAAGCTCTTGTGGCCTTACATTGATAGAACCAGGAAGCAAGGATCAAAGAAAAAGAGAAAGGTGTTTGGGCAGGGACTCATGTAGGGGACAGGGGAAGAACGGGACTATGAGGGTGGTCTGTTAATGAGCATGCATGTGTGTGTGTGTGTGTGTGCGTGTGCACGTGCATGGGGGCAAGGGCCAGAGAATTCACTTCTTAAGGCAATGAATTTTGATCTTTCTGTGGCTTGTGGAATGGTAGGTAGGCTATCATTTTTACCATGTTAGAGATTAATTACTCTTTCTTAACTAATCTGTTAGAGTTAGTTAATCTCTAATTCTAGAAGGTTTTAGGCTTATGGCCCTAAAAGTCCCTTTAATTTTGCATATCCATCTCATACATGCTTCTGGCCAAAGCCTCCATACCATGGGGGTCACCTCAACTTTTTTTTTTTTGCTTCTCTGAAGGGGAACAAATTACTACTTCAGAGCACATATGTTGGTTGTTGCTGATCTTTTTCAAGGTTCAAAGTAAGTTTTAAAATTATTGAAATTTTATATTATGTGCTACAAAAACTTATTTTCATATTAATGAAAAATAAAGTATTTACCTTAACTTTTTGGTCCTCCAAAAAATAACCCACATTATCTGGCCATTCTTGGGCCTCTAGCATCGTGAAGTATGGGTATGGTTTGGTTGCAGGAGCTATGGTTTCCAAATGCAGATGCCAACCTCTGAAGCTG
Source organism: Heterocephalus glaber (assembly GCF_000247695.1). Next base: position 22,128,420 of record NW_004624732.1, on the reverse strand, counting down.
TGGTAGGGATGACTGTAGTACACAGTCAGCACTGAGGATGTCTGTACTTCAGTTTCCTCTTACAGATGCTCCATATCAGACTTCTGCTGAAGAGAGACATTAGACCTTGAAATGCCATTGCGGGCCTATCATGCAGCACCTGAAACATTACTGTAGAAACAGATAATTAGATATTTACTCTCATCTGTGACTTTGAAAGGAGCTGTCATAGACATCTGACCAGAAAGCACTGGAAAGGAAATTTCTATACAGACATCCAAGGAGGCCACTCATGCTACATGAATCAGGTGAGTCACAAAAACCAAGGTGGGAACACCTCAGTAAGTACTTAGGTTGCATAAAAAAGCCATTCTACAGAGATGAGGCTGTGATGATGACTGTGAAAGCCAGATGTTAGAAAGGGCTTCTGGGGAAAATGGGTTTCACCTGAGCCCCGAGGACAGGTGCATAATTTAGTACAAAAGAGGATTGACTTTGGGACTAGTGATGGCCTTAACGGAATCCAAGACTAAGATTTGGATGGTTTTTTTTCCCCAAATCACACCTGTGTGTTTTATTGTGTCATTTAACAAGCATTCAACCTGTATTATAGAAGTGGATAACCACCCTTTCTGAAGTGCCAGTCATGTAAAGACCATGACATACCCACAAACTGGTGTAATGGAAAGGAAGACTTACTTTAATACCATAAAGGAAGAGTGGATAAATGAGACAGCAGCTTAGAGACCCCAGCATGGCCTTACTTCTCAGCTTCCTGGCCTGTTCAGGGCTGCTCCTTGACTCTACTCAGGGCCTGTGTATGTAGACTGCCCTGGCTGGCATTCTCCCTCTTTCCTATATAACCCATCAATTCAGACAGCTGGAAGCTTGCTGCAGTGAAATACAATGAACGCTATATTCCCTAAACAATCACATGTACTTGGTAATGTTCAGAGTGTTTTTCAGGTATTAACTAGTCACTTTTACCTAGATGTGTTCCAAAAGCTTCATGTTATCATAGGTGAAGCTTTTTGGAGGTGATTGAACCTAAGATGTGCAAATATGTAGTAAGGGATTATTGATCCACTGATTGGTTTAGCATAGTTCTGAGTATGGATAATTGGAAGCCCCATGCTGAGCTTCGGTGGCACCAAATAATAAGCTTATAGCCTGGATTGGATAAAAGGAAAAGGAAGGCTCACTGATGCTACCTCCTGCCTGCTCTGCCATGGACTGTTTCTCTTCTGTGATGATGCTCTGTCATGCTGTTCTGCCTTGGGGCCAGCTGACGATGGATTGAAACCTCTACAAATTGTGAACTAAAATAAGCCTTTCCTCTTTTAATTTGTGGGTGTCCTGTATTATGTCTCAGCAATAAGGAAGTAAAGAAGACACTGGTCCAACTTGCCCAAGGAAGAACAGCTATGAAGTGATAGAGTTAGCCTCATTCACAGCCTCAGATCTTAAAACACACAGCTGGGTATAGTCATGCACTCCTATAATCCTAGCACTATGGGAGGCTGAGAGAGGATGATCAGATGTTGAGTCCAACAAGGACAACTTAGTGACTCAGAAAGAACCTGTCTGAAAATAAAGAAAAAAAAATAAAAAGGCTGCAGATGTAGTTCAGTGTAAAGACCCTGGGTTCAACCTCCAGTAAGGCAAAAAATGAGCAAAAACAAAAACACTACAACATGTCTTTGATTCTTCCTTTGTTGCCATGTATATTTCTGACTTATACCACTTCCTGACTTATGCATATGGAAGATTCACTGCCCCCTATCAGCTCCCAAAATGCTCCCTGTGGCTCTTGTCAGATACTTTTCTCACTATCATCCTAAATCGGAGGGGTACTCTTCAGAGTATGATTCTTGGGTTTCTTTCTGATTAAAAATATTTTTAAATAACATAAAAGACTTTAGCAAATAAATTTTAGAATATTAATAAATATATGCAAAAGTAGCACTCCAATTTATAAAAGACCCACATCTTCTTTATCCAGTTTCCAGTTGATGGGCACTTGGGCTGTTTCCAAGCTGTAGCTATTACAAACTGTGCCCCTATAAATATGAGTGCACATATATTGCTGTGGTATGATTCTTTTAATTCTTTTGAGAAGATATCCAGCAGGGAATTAGCTGGGTCGAATGGGACCTTTAGTCCCAGTTTACTGAGGTATCTCCATACTGATTTCCACAGTAGTTGCACCAGTCTGCTCAGCCATAAAGAACAAGAAACTAGACACAATTATAGCTAAATGGATGCACATTGAGGCCATACTCATAAGTGAAATAAATAGGACACACGTGTAAATACTGAATAGTTTCTCTAGTGTGAGAAATTGAAAAGGTAAATAAGGATTAAAATGAATAATTGATAATTTGAAATAGGAAGAAAAGGTCCAAAGGGGTAGGGGAAGTGTGAGGGGAAAGGGAAAGGAAAGAAGGGAAAGGAAAAATTATGAGAAAAGAAAAAATTGGAAACAAAGTCTATGTAAATAGGGAAGGGTGGAGGGGGTGTAGGGTGCACAGGTAATGGGGAAAAAATAAGAACTAAGATATATCATGTACAGGTACAAGCACTCAATGATAAATGTAAACATATTGTATACCTAAAATGTACCAATAAAATAATTTCAGCAAAAAAAATGTTCAAAAGAATGAGTGATTCTATAGCCAAATGCAAAAGAAGCATTTAAATAATCTTAAATTCCAGTTTAATTTTTTTCATAATTATGAACATTTTCTTGGTTCTTGAAATAATAGGACTTACAGATTTCTTCCTTTGGCTGGTCTTCCTTTGAAGGTAAAATTGCAAATTATATACTTTTAATGGTTTATTGATAATTTAGTATAAATTTTTCTTTTTTTTATAGACAAAGTCAGGTAAATCTTTAAAGCTTTTTGTTGGCTCTTCCTAGTTTGTTTTTGTTTTTTAATTTTTGTGTTTGTGTGTGTGTGTGTGTGTGTGTGTGTTCCTGTCCAGTATTTGATATTTGCTGTTATGTTTTCCTGGCTAGAGCCTCCTCTTTCCTATCTGACCTAGACCTACCTTTCCTAATAACCCTTATTAAACTTTGTTCCCTTTGAGGAGGGAGATTTAAGGCTTTATTAGTATTCTAATGCTAATTTCTCCCTCTTATTATTATAGTCATTAAAATTATCTTAAATTTATTTACATTTATTAACAATGCTTGCACTTTTGCAAATAATCATAATGTTTAGCTGGAGTCACTGTCCTTACTTGAATTTGAGGTGCCTTATAAAATTCAAAGCAAAGCAGGTACAGTATCTGATGCCTTTATTTAATCATTACAACCACTGTTTACATAAAACTCATGAACCTTCTCATGAATCCTTACTCAATGCTCCTTAAAACTTTAGCCTGTGTTTAGGTGGTCTATTAGCTGGGTTGACATACAATGATTTTATCTTGTAAACTCTCAAGTGAGAGCTCTAATCTTATGTAATCAAGATTTGATAGATAGGCTTTATCAAAAATAAACACAAAGAATCCTCTCTCCTAAAGAATCCTTTTGTTTCCAGATATGATCCTATTTCCTATCAAAATTCAGTTCCATACATGTTTGAATAAATTAAAATGTAATGGGATAAATGTTAGAGTAAATAGAAGAGGCCAGTTGAAAGGTACAGATTTCAAGCAGCATAGAATTCAGATGAGTTCCAACCACTATCCACATGGTAATCAGGAACAGAAGAAAAATGAAATTTACTTTAACATTATTTTATTGCAGTGTAAAATCCTAGTTCAAAAAGACTTTGTGTTAAAATTCGTTAAGCTATCTGAAGAGAGCTAATTGCTGGAATAACTGTAGATCAGTTCCTTTTGTCCTCACAACACTTCTGACACCAAATGTGTGATTTCTCCACACAAAGTAATTTTCCAATTCTCTGTAGACCCCAATTGGGTGTCCTGTAATTTAACTACATTCTCATAGCAACTCCCTTGGGTTAGGGCAGTTTTAGGGCTCAGACCCCCAAGGCTGAATACCTCCTTGAGAAATTGGTTCCAATCCTGGATTGTCAAATATGATCCTAGGAATACACTGTGGATCTGAAGTTCCCATTATCTCCCTATAACCTCCTCTTCCAGCTCAAAAATCCCAGGGCAAGAGTTTACTTATGTTTATCCATTTATTAAAATGGATATTGTAAAGGATGCAGATAAATGGCTGAATGAACAAGATGTATAGGATGAGGCAGGGGTTTAGGCAGAACTTCCTTCCCTCCCTGGGCATGTCAGCCTTTTAGTATCACTGCACACACATTCACCAACCAAGAAGATTTCCACATGCTGTCATTTCAGATTTTTATGGATACTTCATTATGTAGGTGTGATTGCTTAATTCATTGGTCTTTGTGCTTAAGTCAGTTTCTGCCCTTCTCTTCCCCACCATGGGAGAGTGTGGGGTGGAAAGTTTCAGTCCTCTAATCCCATGGTTGTTTTTCGTGATAACCAGTCCCCAGCCTCCAAGGGTCACCTAATTAGCATAAACAGGTACAACTGAGTAGCAAAGTGTGGTCCTCTCACCCCTATCATTCACGAAACCCTGAAGACTTTAGGAACTCCATATTTGGAACTGAAAAGAAGAAACCAAATATTTGTTATTATGACACACCTTGCCAGCACCCACACTGCCACACATACAATTGTACATGTACAGAGTGAAATGATGAGGTAAGGCCTTAGCTAGTGTGAGTCACTGACTGCATGATAATTGCAAAAATTAAAACATTCCACAGAGCAGGAACACTGTTAAGGCTCAACAACTATAAGTAAAATTAGGACTGGATCTCACTTTTTCATCTATAACTTATGGAGGACCTTACTTGGATATAGTTGTAAAAATTGTAACTGATAAGATCTTAATACTTGATGCCCACTAAATTTTCAGGGAATGAGTGATAGTTGTCTTCAGTAATTCTGACTGTCAGTATGATGGAAACTCTGGATAATTCCTCCATCAAGTAAACAGATCCCTCATATTCTATTAAACAATTGGCGAGTGGCGCAGAAGATGCCGAATCAGCCCCCTGCACACAGGAAGGTCTGTGCATGCCTTACCAAGGTCCTGAGTCATGCTGAAGACAATGAATCACCCTGTTGCAGACAGGCAGCCATCTGGTTCCACAATACAAAGGTTCAGAGTACACCAGACCACCAGACCAAGGTACAGAGTCCCGCTGCTCGCAGCCCAGAAGTAGGGGATTCTGAGCCATTGTCCTACTGCTCCTGGTCCAGAGGAAAGGGCTTCCCAGTCACCATCCCTCTCGCTGCTCCCAGCCCAGAGGAAAGGGCTTTTGGGCCACCTTCTGTCCTGCTGCTCCTGGCCCAGATGAAAGGGCTTCCAGGCCACCATCCATCCCACCGCTCTCGGCACAGGGGTAGGGGCTTCTGAGCTGTTGTCCCACTGCTCCTGGTGCAGAGGAAGGGGCTTCCAGGCCACCATCCCTCCCGCTGCTCCCAGCCCACAGGAAAGGGCTTTTGGGTCACCATTCCTACC
>NW_004624732.1:22036060-22096896 GCF_000247695.1 Heterocephalus glaber | reverse complement strand
AAACATACCAATAAAATTAATTTTAAAATAAAATGTTCTAGCATTTTTAAATAAAGTACATTATTCTTAATTATGAAATGAACATCTGAAGTTATTAATCTTTCATTTTTTTTTTTGGTAGCGGGGATCGAACTCGAGTCCTTGTGCTTGCAAGGCAGACGGCGGAATCATTGAGGTAAATCCCCGGCCCTGAATTTATTAATCTTATTTAACAATAGCTTAGTACCTTTGACTAATCTCTCCAGTTCACCACCACTACCATCTCCACCATTTTCTAACCTTTGCTAGCCACTATTATTCTTTCATTTTCTATAAGATATACTTTTTTGATTGCACTGTGAGGGAAAAGATACAGTACTTCTTTAAATATTTTTGATCTGTGGTTCATTGAATCCATGGGGGAGGAATCCCAGGGTACAGAAGGCCAGCTATATTTTGAGTTAGATTCACTGTTCAACTCCAATACCTACAGGGAAGGACTTTTGAAGGAAGCATTATCAGAACAAAGATTCAACAGTTTCATTCCTGCTTTTTTTCTGACAAAACCTTTTAAACAAGCATGTCTTGCATAAATATTAATTTTAGTTTACTCCAATTTTCTCAATTATTCTAATTAGCCTATGACTATTACTGGGTTGATTTAATCAGTCTTTCTGAGCTGATTTGTAAGAAGGGACAAATTTAATATTTTTTCCATTTTTAACTTCAAAAATTATCTAAAGAACACATTTGACTTTGTGATAGAACTGTATCATCTTTCAGTACCATTTACTTGAGGGAACATTCATATAGGTAAAGCAACTTTGAAAAAAATTAACTTTGAGAAAATAATCCATAATATAGTGCATGCAGGATGTATGGTGAGGGTCCAGTTCCCTGTGCTCCTAAACCACATACTTGGAGAGAAATCTGTGAGACCTCTGAGGGAATAGACCATTTCCTAAGATCTGTGCATCCCTAGGGCCGTGGAAGGTACATGATCAGTGTAGACAGGTTACCAAATCAAGCAGCAATATTTATTGACTGACTCCTATATAAGATGCTTTGTTCTAAGCCCTGGGAATGTGGTTCATTATGAAATAAATCTAAAAAGATAACTAGTAACATGTGCATATATAATATTTCAAGTGGCTATAAGAGCTGTGACAAATATAAATCTGGGGCAGGTGATAAATTGCATCGTGTGGGTGCTTACTGTTTTATACAGAGTGTTTGAAAAATACTTTATTTTTAAGGGGACATTTAACAAAAGGAAGCAAATCTGAAGGAAGAAAACTCAATACAGAAAGCATAGTGAGTGTGAAAGCTCTACTGGGCTGGTGGAGCTGAAGCACAGAAGACTTCCTGGATCATTATGGGAGCCATGGTGTGCCTTTCAGTGAGAAAGAAAGCTGAAGGTGGACTATGAGAAGAGGGGCCATGTCCTCACTGCAGAGAAGTGCTTAAATATTCAGTTAACATTTTGAGAGTAAAGAGTAGAGTCTGAAGGTAGTATCCGGGAGTTCACTTAAGAGCCTCCTGTACTCATATTTTTTCTTTTCCCTTCTTTCCTTTCCCCTACCCCTCCCACTTCCTCTACTCCTTTAGACCTTTTAGCTTTTCACATCAGAGAAACTATTTGGTATTTACACATGTGTGTGAAAAAAATGGAAACAAAGTCTTTGTAAATAGGGAAGGGTGGAGGGGGTGAAAGGAGGGCAGGGGAATGGGGAGAAAATAAGAACCAAGATATATCATGTAAAGGTACAAGATCCCAATGATGAATCCAACTCTATTGTATACCTAAAATGTACCAATAAACTTTATGAAAAAAAAAGACCCTCTTGTAGTAATCCAAAATAGGGATAATGACAAAGAAGCTTTTAAATTGTGATATTTTTGTAGAGTCAATATTTGGATACATTGATGAGGGGAGAAGAAGAGAAGGAATGCAATAATGTACTGTTTCTGAAATCCAGGAATGATAAAGCTGATATTTACTAAGAGAGGGAATAGGTTGGCATAAGGATCAGATCCAAAGTGGGGTTTCAGACTTGCTAAATGTTTTTTCAATTTTTATTTTTTATGGTGCCGAAGTTTGAACCCAGGGTCTAGTGTGTAAAAGCAAGTGCTCTGCTATGAACCTATACCTATAGCCCTGGGACTTGCTAAATTTGAAATCCAAGGGCAAATAGGGTTGCTCATATAACTCTCCAAGATAATCACAAAATGATTACATGAAACAAAAATATGGGTAAGAGGAAGTAGGGAGATCTTTCTCAAATAGAAAGAGGATCAAGAGATGGGGGAGCAGGTGGGAGGAGAAGGGGAGAAGATGAACCAAAAAAAGATCTATTTTGTACATACAACAAATCCCCACAAGGAATGCAATCATTATGTACTGCAAACATACTAATAAAAAAAATTGAGAGATACAGGGACAAAATTGGCAGCACAGGATGTGGAGGACACATGAAGATGGGACAGTAAGAAGCCTGAAATCTAAATGTAACTGAGAGAGTCTTCTAGTGAATAATTGCTATTCTGTGAGGTCTAAGACTAATTAGTAATGTAAGAAGTAAATGAGTGGGAGTGTAAAGGATTTCCTCAGCAGTAGCATGTGGCTTCTTAAAGGGCTCTATTGGCAGCAATTGGGTGCTCTCCAAATCTGGCATATGGCTGGAACTGTGTTTTGGCTAGGGAGATTTGCGCTCTTGTACTTTCTCATCAGTGCACCTCGTGAGTATTTGAATATAAATGGTATTAAACATAGTCAGTTGGAAGGGAGAACAGCTGTAAAATGATTACATATTTGTGCAATTGAAGCAACATTTAATAATTATATATCACTTCTATTAAAAGTACTTCCATATGGATCATGCACACATTGGTCCTCCTTCATTGGATGTGTGCCGTGTAATTGTCATTAACATAAGAAAGTGACAGGAAAATGTTATTAGCTGGGAGTGGAGCTCCATGGCAGAGCAATGTGTGCAGCATGAGGCAGGCACTAGGTTCCATCTGGATCAACACCACCACCAGAAAAATAAAGTTGAACAATTATTGGGCATGCACACTGAGCAGTTAAGAATCATCCCGAGAGAGGCCGAGTTGGCCAGATGAAGTGGCTGGACAGCTTAGGACAGCAGCTATTAGCAGTCACAATAGTCATATTTTCATACTCAGGCAGTCTCTAGTTTCTAGTGTTGTTTAAACAGAGAACCTCACTCAATTCTCCCAATGATCTCAAGGTTTGTTATCTCTGATATTGAGGCTTCAAAAATTTGTGACTCTCCTGGGACCATCCACCCTAATAGTTCTAATCTCCAGGAGAACTGGATTAGGAGAGGGGCTACATGTTTGGGAAAGTCCTAATAATTGTGAATTGCCAACTCTTTTTTAAATTTGTTCCTATATTTTCTGATGTCACCTTATTAAATTTATATGGTAGTGTTTTCCACCTCCAAAGCCTAAATATCCAAAAGCATATATGTTTTTACCTCACAATGATATAAAGGTCCTTACTCAAACTCCATTGCAAAAACAGTTCCCAATTTATTAACCCTTTTTTTTTTGTATTTGTTAAGTTGGGAAAGAGAGAGAACTTTAATTCAGTCATTGGCTTTATGGATTTGGGCTTTTGGGACTTGGACTGTGATAATATTTTGGGGAAAGAAGCAGAAAGATGTGCAACTGTGTTGGCATTGCAATCTGGAGATGTGAGAAATTAGCTCTGCAGGAAATCAACATGATATAGGATCAGCGTGACCACTAAACAGATGAGAGTTACCAGGGAAACTTTTCATGTGCTCCAAGCAATGTGGTAGTTTGTATTCCTGTTGATGGATAGGATACATGATTTTGTCTAAAATCCAATTCAATTAAACAAGTTTTTATTGCACTCGCACTGGATATCAAGCATATCTTATGATTTTCCATGACATTGTTCATAGAGCTAGTAAAACATATTCAGATTTATATGCAATAAAGTGGCTTTGACTTGATCTACTGGCACACTGTCTTTTTATAAAAATGGCCAACTTCATCTTCCAGGGTCTACACCAAATTTCTGAGTCAAGAATTTGTTGGGGAATATTTTAAGACTAGCCTTTAATTGATGAGTAGTATACTGCAAGTTCTTTTAAACCATTCATACCCACCTTTTGTGCCTCCACTATCTTATATAGAGTTTCTTATCACAACCCGTGTAGCCACTGGCATACATACTAAAGTCAGGGCAGTAGGCTTGCAAGCACTAAAGTAAACTGTTAGTTTGCTTTAAGATTGAGTTTAGTTTAGGGTTCTGTGTTAGATCAATTGAAATCAGTCTGCTTTTCATTATCACCACTCATGGCTAATCCAACGCAATGTCTTCAGTCCATAAACTCATGAACTACTTTGAATTGTTATTTAAAATTTTCTAGGTCTCAGTGAAGCCACAATATTCCTTTTAAAATTCCTGTTCCTCTGCTCCAAATAGTGCAGTGGTCCCCATTTCCAAGCAGAAAACATAGCTCCTTCAGTGCATTCAGTGTCTCATGTCCCCTGCCCCCTGCCCTCACAGCCTCCTCCTCCCCACACTGCCTTGTGCTTCACTGGGCTCCTCACACTCAGTCAGCCATGCCTACTCATTCACTTGTCTGTCTTGGTTTCCTTTGCCTGAATTACCTTCTATGTAATGCCCTTACTGCCCATCCTCACCTCCTCCATTCTTTACACAGATGATGTTCTTTGCACTGGGGCTGAGTTGACCACCAGGTTTAAAACCAAAGCCTGCCTCTAGCCAGCATGCCCAGGTCCTTTACACTGCTTTATGATTTTATACCGCTAACATCTTCAAAAACACTGCATATTTGCTCACTTGTTGTGTTTACTTTATTTCTCCTTCACATGGAATATGCATCCATGAAGGGATGTATACCTTATTTTGATTTCTTTTCCCTGATGTATTTTAAATGTCTAGAATAGTGACTGGCATATCATTGTTGCCTATTATTTTGTTGTTGAATGAATGGATGGATACTAATCCTGAATATTGTATTCTGTGATATTATTGCTTCAAGTATCCTAAGGAAGACTCTTATAAAGAACTAAAGAAGAGGAGAAAAATGTATGCCATCCAAGAAAAATCTCTGAGAAGCCATCACATGTTTGGATTCATTTTGTCAGTTAAGGAAAAGAAAGGGTGCTGTGCTGTTCTGGGGATGGAAGTTGCTGTCTGGGGTGACCAGAGGCCATCTTATACAAAATAATCCTGCTCTGGCTAGAGGGAAGCTAAATCAAGAGAAAATACTTTTTAAATTAGTTCAAGGATCACCTATAACCAAATAGGCTGTCAGAGAGTATAGAGGGTGATATAAAGGGCAGATGTCAGGTGCCCACTACTGAATCAAAAGCAGAAAGGCAGAGCTGAAATGGACCAGGTGGATTAAAATATTCTGAATGAGATCTGGAGACTGTCACTTCCTAAGCAGCCTAGAAGACTCTGATTTGCACTGAGAGCTGCCCTAAGAAATCTCACCAATGGGAATGTTCCACACTTTAGATTGGAGCAATTAGAGTGCGTGTAGAGACAGAAGATGAAGAGAATGGAGAGACTGGTTCCAGGGATGTCTGGGCAGCCCATTTAAAGAGAGCTAGACACTTACCCGAGAGCTAGACACTTACCGATTCTTAATTCAACAAGCAATCAGTGGTGATATTATTAATCTAATTAATGCTAACTCCAAAATGCAGGTCAGAGTGAGTCAGAGATAGTGCTTTATCAAAAGTCTTTCTTCTGAAAATGGACTAAAATTGGCCAGCATATAAAACCACTGTTAGTAAATGCACTTTTTTTTTTTTAATAAGGACTGGTTTATTAGTCACCCAGCCTGAAGTGTCCTGTTGTAGCTGCAGAAAGTTGACTAAGACAGTGGATATCATCAATTTCAAAATATACAAGCCTGTAAGAATTCAGTCATCTTCACTTTCCTTTGAAGAGTGGTCAGGTTTCCCAGAAATCATGTTAGGGAAAATCTGCATTTTGTTTGAATAATTTTTAAATGATTTTAGCACCTCATTTAGTATAAATATAAAACATATTCAAATATTTTATCTAATAAAATATCAAATACAATTTTAGAGACAGTATATACTATCTAGTTCTCACTAGTGTACTATTGCAATGAACTCAGACAGTTAAAAAGAGAGCTTACTTTTCTTTTTGGGATTCAGCATTTTTAGTGGCTATGCTAACAATCTCAACAACAGGTCTGCTGCTTCTTACTTCAGGAAAGTTGTTCTTTTATTTGTGGGATGGCATACTAATTCCACAATGTTTATGGAAATCTCTTACCAAGATAACACCTCATTTACATTGGTTATAAATGTATCCCAAGCTTTGTTGCCAAATTTTTGGAGCTTCAATGATATCTTAGATAGTAATTTCATGTTTTTGTTTGAGCTATCATATTTCTTTTTTTCCTTAAATTCTTTTATTGGTACATTTTAGGTATACAATACATTTACATTTATCATTGGGTGCTTATACCTGTACATGATGTATCTTGGTTCTTATTTTTTCCCCATTACCTGTGTGCCCTTCACCCCCTCCACCCTTCCCTATTTATATAGATTTTGTTTCCATTTTTTTTTCTTTTCTCGTAATTTTTCCTTTCCATTCTTCCCTTTCCCCTTCCCCTTCTTCCTTTTCCCCTTCCCCTTCCACCACCCCTACCCCTTTGGACCTTTTTTTCCTATTTCAAATTATCAATTATTCATTTTAATCATTTTAATCCTTAATTGATCTCCATTTTTTTTGCCTACTTTTTTGATCATCTGTGGCTCCTCAATGGAATTGTTTTGAAGAAATCCAAACTGATCTACACAGATAGAGGAGGAAGTGTGTGCAAAGCTAGAAATGAACTAAAATATGAATAATTGCCATTAGATGTTGATTGAATTTGATGACTAGGAGCCACATGTAGTTTGAAAAATAACAATGGCAGTATTATTAGAAAGAAAACCTAATATTAACTTAGAAATATCTATCTCCAAAACATTTGGCTAAGGATTTTATAAATTTTTAAAAAAAATTTACAACTCATTGCAACATGAAGAACATAGAAGTATGGAGTTTTGGAGAGCAATAGTAATCTGCTAGGGGCTGTTCAATGAGTAGGTAATGGGACTGAACTGAAGTTTCCATCTGTCTGAGCCCACAGCCAGAGTCTTAATCACAATATCACACCAACAAAAAACAGGAACAAAGTGGAAAGCTGCAGACAATTGATGCACATTTTTGGGAAAGGAGAACTTACTCCTTTTTTGAACATGTGGTGCTGAATATAGAGCCCAAGGTCTTGTACATGCTGATAGTTTGCATTTTCAGTGAGCCACATACCCAGTCCTTAATTCCATTCATTTTAAGATTAGAATCTGCACATTTTCCAGTACTGTAGTTTGTTTGTAAGATAATTTTACAAAACATCACCCATTTCTAATATTTCAGGAAGAACTTTTTTTTTTTTTTAAAATAAACGTATTGAACATCACTGCATTAAAGTTTCTACCTGTTCTATGCTCCTTGCCATCCCATCGGCCTCTGCAAATGGGCTTCTCTTGCTCTGTAAGGATTATGGTAAAACATTTGTGCAAAAATCCTGTTTGGAATCCCTGCCTATCATTTCTAATATACGGATCATAATCATTCATTTTCTACTTGCTTAACCCCTTCCCAGATGCCTATGACCTTCATATTGAAATGTTAATCTTCATTTTATTGAGTACCTAATTATGTACAGGGCTCCAACGACAGTGACTTTATACTTGTCTTCTTATCCTCGGTTGACAAATTTTTAAATATATACATGAAAAGATTAATTACCATAGAGATTAATCAGTTTCCAAAAGAATATTCTCTCATTGATTAAATATTTATCAGATATCTTCTGTAGCTTCTGTGTTCTTGCTGGGTTGAGAATATTGTCTCAATAAATGAGATGTGGCTCCTTCTTCTACAGAGTTTACTTTGAGCTGAGGAGGAGACTACAGAAAGAATCCAGTCAATGCTAAGGTGGTTTGAATCTCAAGGTAGTAGGTAACAGAAAGAGTGAGAACTGAAATGTGATGCTGCAGGCCTGCACTCAACCCTGCACAAGAGCAGCCATCTCCAGGTCCCTTGCTGTTCAGGGATAAGCCCAGTGCTTATCACTCAGAAGTGAGAGGAATCTTACAAACAGTGTAAAGAAGGAAAACCATACATCAAAAAAAGGCAGAGGACAGTGTGAGAAGTATCATAGAAATGTCCTTCCAATTAGACCATCTTTTGAACTAGATTCTGTTGAGCAATTTTTTTAATGGCTTATGTATACAAATAAGGATACTTGGAGTGCCAACTTTAATCTGCTTAAGCAATCTAACTAATCCTTAACTTTGTAGATCTCAGTTGACTTAACTGTAAAATGGGTTTGGAGCAGTAGATTACTTCCAAATTATTTCCAATTTAAAAATTCAACAACACAGTGAAGGGGGAAATAGATTAAAAATGAAAACTTAATAATATATCATTTACATTTACTAAGGTCAGATTTTTTCTGAAGAAGGATATTATTTCTTTTGCTAATGGAAACTACTCTTTGAAGCTCTCCAAGAGCCCTTTAAGTAAAATGCTTTGTATATGAACCGTCTTTTCATGTTTATACATGGTTTCTATTTAGAAAGGGCCTCCTTCTTCTTACTCTCTCCTGCCTTCTGAGCAATTACATATACTTTCTACTGGACTACATAGAAGACTACTTTCTACTGGACTACACAGTCCTCTTCATGTTCTTGCTGGAGAGTGCACAGTCACCCCACTCCTGACACTTAGAAGGACATTAACTATATCTACCTGGAGAGGGAGAGGATACTTGTTGCTCTAGGGCTGCTAAACGTGTTAGCTGTTCAAGAGTGCCAACTCCTGGATGGTCATTTGGACATTCTTAGTCTTTCCTTGGTGCTGCACAGATGTCTGCGGGCTTGCAGCTGAACCCCAGCATAGTGTACCCAGATAGGAGTACTGTGAGCTGGTGCTGGGGTGGCAACTTGCCATCTGGTTCTACTCCATCTGACAACTTCCTTAGCTTCTTCTGTCTGTAGTTTACGTTAATGAACTGGTACATGAGTACTAGGATATATGAGTAGCTCTGCAGAACTACTCATCTACACAAAGTGTAGAAAGGAATATATTAAATTGTTGATACATTTTGAAGGTAAGATTTTTGTTCTTTTAAAATTTATTTTTACCCAGTTGTGGTTGCAACCACCTGTAATCCCAATACCTGGTGAGACCCTGTCTCAAAATACATATCTTATTTGTACAACTGTTACCACAATGGAATACAGATAAATCTTTGTCATAAATCTGCTTGCTTAATACCAAGCTCTGTATTTTATTTGCTTAATACTAAGCTCTGCATACTGATTTTGTTGTTGTTTTATATCACACATATTTCACATATAATGGATGATGCCTTTGAAATGTAACTGAAATACAGGTTGTAGAATATTTTATCTCAGCTCCTTTACATGGAATCTTTACATATAATCTTTATTGACATTTTACTATTGCACTAACAGCTCTTCATTACCTTTTCTTTTTAGCCTGTATAAAATTGAGAAGGCCTAAAGTTGTAATTTTTAAAAATTCTTGTGAATGTACATACTATTTCTACCTAAAATTATATACCAAATACTTTGTTCTGTGTCTGGTGTAGCAAGGTGTCTGTTGTTCATTGAAGAAAACAGAAAACTTGCAGTCTGAACATTATGTGAAATATTATTCTCTATATTTAAAAACCTGTAATTCTTATTTTTTTAATTGAATTATCACATCTATAGCACTTTGGTTAAAATTACCAACTTTCCAATTTCAGAATGTGTGTGTGTGTCAATATCCATTTATGTATGGTGTATATATGTGAAGCATATATCATATATAAAATTTTATGAAATGTATATAGTATATGCATATAAACATAAGCATACATAGATATGTCCTATCACAGTATATACATTTTATACACTTATCTTTTTATAGGCACATACATTTTAGCTCAATTTTTCATTTTCACCCACTTGTAATTCTGTGAATGACCTTAACAAGACCTATTGGTATAATTCCTCAAACCCTGGTGCCAAAACCTCTCTCCACTCCCTCTACTCTCATCCCTCTCCCTCTTTCATATATGTGCTGCTGAAGTCAGCATGACCTCTCCCCCTTTAATATCGATATGGTCTCAAAAATATGATAGATTTAAAAATTGAAAGACATGACTTCACTGGAGTTTGGCTTATGACCTAAGTCAGTTTTTCATATTGACTAGCATTTATATTCCATATATTTAATAGTGTACTTCTCAAGGAAAAAAAATCCATACAGAAGGCACCTTCTTTGTATGGTAGATACTGTTCTATTTAACTTTTAATGTGGGGTGGGGTTTTTTTGGATATTTTCATTCTAAATCTCTTCTCTTTTTATTTAGTATCATGAAATTTATCTCTGGAGAAAGACCTCTTTTCTAATCACATTTACATTTCTCAAAAATTATCTTATGCTCTAATGGCTCAATCGCTATACTATTTATATATACATTTATTTGCATGGGAAAAGACCTGGCTGAGAGAAGCTTTGTTGTTCTTTTACCAAGAGCAAAATAAAAAAGAAAATTTAACTTTAGTATTAGAATGTATTTCAGATTATTATGTAGAGGAGAATGAAAATAGCAAAATTTCTAGTTTTACCAAAACTCTTCCCAAAATAAAACATTCCTGGATAGTTAAACCCTAATTCAGTATTATTAGGTTCTGTCTCGTTGTCTCACTACTCATTCCATATTTCACTATTCATTATCAGCAGGACTTTGTTCCAGTTATTCAAAAAGACAGTGTTCAGGAAATGACCAATGACTCCCAAAATCCTGCCTTTTAATTACTCCATTGGATAAACCAAAGGAAAAGTGACTTACAACGAGCCACAAATAAGATCAATAAACTATCGAAAACTAGATCCCAAGATTCCTCATCAAATTTTATTTTCCTATGTCCTCAAAGAAACTGTATATTGAAGTTGTCCCTCTGATAATGAACTCCTGGCCTTTACCTATGTGCACTACATCTAGTGAGCAAGACAGATAATCAGCATTTCCAGCATGGCACACATCTTCATAGCTGCAAAGGTTGGGCTGTATACCCATAACTCTTTCCCTAAGGAGGAAGCCCTCCTACCCAAGCAGTCTAATTAGGGAGATCTGTTCAAACAACAGGGTGACTAAGTACTGACCCAGCCACCACTCCCTTTGTCAGCACATAGGATGATTCACCCCCAGGAAAGCCCAGAATTTCTGGAATTATTTACTCAGATGGTTCTATCTTCCTCCTATGTGCCTTGCTCCTCACTATTTCCTGTGGCTGGTGAGCTGGCAACACAGCCACCCCTCCTCCGTATCTCTGCATTGACTTAACCATCTTGTTTCCATCTTTCATCTTGATCATCCCATCTGTTGCTCAATGCACTTGAACAGCTCTCAGAGTAAAATCTTTTTTTGACACTAATGAGCTCTGGAAATTTTTGTGTATTCTAAAGATCAAGAAAGAAATTTTCACGATCCAACTCATCATTGTGTACTCTGTAGCCACACATATTTGCAGCCAGTTTCAATTTGGGTTATTGGTAGTTCTGCTCATAAACAATTTTCATAAACCTCACCCTTCTCTACTATATGACTTGTTTTCTCCACTTGGTTATTTGTCTTACTAGTCATTTGGACACTCATAGTTCTTTAAATGAAAGTATAAACATTACAAAAAACAGAAAAAATAACTAAAGTTCATATACTTGTTACTAAGCTTAAAAATTTAACATTTTATGACCCCACCTATTTTGTCTATACCTATACCCCTGGCTCGGTCTCCAGTGAACCATGGTGAGTCAAATCTCAGGTATCATGTCTTTTTCTACAAGTATCTTATATTTGTAAAAGTATAAGAAATTTTTACATTTAAAAACACAAATAAATTTTCAGGTGTATGGTAAAATTTCCAGAATTGCCATATTTCTGTCTTCCTCTGTCTTTTATGTTCTCAACCCCCTACTGTGCTATCACCTTTAATTTGACCAGCTAAATTTAGCTCAAGTGAAGTTAACACATTCTATTTCATTGACATGCCATCTGTTTCTTATAATTTATCATTTTCCTTTCATATTTGTAATGTCTACTTGAAAGCTTTGAGTTCAGCACACTTGTCTTTTTCCCCTATATGCAGCCCTCCAAATGTTCACACACTGAAGGCACAGGCAGCACAAAATTTGTGCTGTATGTGGGAGTTACACTCCACTTATTCAATAATGAGTTCACTGATTTATTGAGAAAAGTACTTTTCTCAGGATGTGGTTCTTAATTAGGTGTGTTCCACAGACCAAAAAGTGAGCTTCATTCTTTCTAATCCCAAAGGGTTCCAAATAAGGCAAATCTGAGTGGAGAAGTAAGATGGCTTTCAAGCATAGCAGAGAGTGAATGTTAGTAACATCATCAGAAAAGTATGAAATTTTACAAAGCTTTTCCATTCTTGGTTTTTTGTTTTCAATGATGTAATTTCTTGTATTATTAGCATATTCATTTTATAATAGGATTTGATTGTGGTGAAAGTTCAAAAATTCCCTCTGGGCAAAATATGTTTTAATATGTTATCTTTCATGCATACCTCATTATGAAGAATGGATCAAGTGATTCACAATATATATTTTCATTTATTTATCTAACTCTACCTTGAAAACAACTACTAGTGAGGGGGAGGTGCTGGATGTTGTGAGGCTTCATTGTGGTTATTTGAGATTTGCCTTTAGTCTGAGCCATGCTACACTGTTGGAATAGACTCAGCAGCATAGTGATGCAATCTGATCTACATTTTAAGATGCTTCTGACTGCTTTGCAGAGAGTGGTTGTAGAAAGACTTGAGTGAAAGAAGATCTGACAGGGTGACTTCAGTATAACAAGGGAGTCAGAGCATCTTGGAGTTCAGCAGGGACTTGGTGATAATACTTCTAACTCTATAGATCTTACAAGGATATAGTAGTAATCAATGAACCATTCTCTTAATAATCACATGAGAAGCAATTTTCACACCAGACTCTAAAATCAGACTCTCTGGGTTTAAATCATTGTGATTCTTACCAAATAAAGCAATTGGAAATGAGTATTAATTGCAAGCTAACTGAAATCACACTGAGGAAAAATGAAAAAGGGCAACAATTATCTTTAAGACCCCACATGAGGATACCAGTTACCTCTGCTCAATCATTTCAGCACCTGAAAACAAGGGAGGGTGCTCTGCAGGATTCAAGTGCTTCTGTTTCATGGGGACTCCAGAGATGAGTCCAACAGCACAAGGAAGACCAGCTGGTAAACACCAGCCCTCCACATAGCTCTGCAGATAAGACCCCATGTTCTCAACTCTGTCTCTAACTTCCTTCTTGATCCCACATTGAATTTAGGGCATTTTGCTGTGGCTAAGAAGTACTCCAGGGCCTGGAAAACCTGGGGCAAGAGTTTAGCTGGTGTGTTTTGCATGGATCTGTGGCCTGCCTCATATTATAATCAAAGTGGCAACCAAGGCACCATTTAAGATCTACATCAGACCAAAGGTGCAGGTATGAGGACATAGGGACAATAAAGCAAGAAGAAGAAGGATAGGAACTGAACAGATAAGAAATAGAGAACAAGAGAGGGCTGGGGATTTAGCTCAGTGTATCCACCGCCTGCCTTGCAAGTGCAAGGACCCGAGTTCGATCCTTGGTAGCAAAAAAGAAAACAAAACAAAACAGAACAAGGGAAAAGGTACAGCAGAATCTGTGAAGCTGCGACCCATAACTATCTTTTTTACTGCCATAACCTCAATGCCTGGCACATGCATAGTAAACACTAATTAAATATTTTAAAAAATCACATGAATTAATTAATGAAGGGAAGTAAGACTCTCCAACCAGATAAAAATATAAATATTGCCAGAAAAGTATGTTATTAATATATTGTCTAACAGCATGGAGAAACTAGAGAATTTAGAATCATCAGATGGTTCTATTATTGAAATAATCTCCAACAAGGTTAAAATCAACTATCTTTGTTCACTTTGTTATTATATTTTTCTAAGACTTGGAGATATATTATCTGGCCCCTCCTCCTAATGTTTTTCTGAATGAAACAAACATGATACAGAGATTTGATGAAGAAGGCATGCTGTGAAAGTCAAATCAGCATTGTATCCTCTAAATGGGAGACTATGAGTATTCTTTAGTTGAGGGCAACATTTTGCAGAGAGAAGAAAAGAATAATTTGCAGGAAGAAAAGTATAATTGGCAAAGTCCCAAAGGGTAGAAGCCAAGCTCAGATTCTGAAGTAAAAGCACATGCAATGCATGTCCAGCAGACTTGATTTGTGTCTATAAGAAAGAATAGTGTCCTTCTGTGCCTGGAGTAAAAGAAAAGCCATGTCACACTGTGATGCATCCAGTCAAGTCAGAATACTATACTTTAAATACACACTTAGCTTTGATAATGAATAGACAAATGGGAACATAATTGTGAGTTCCCAGATTCACCACATAACCCCTTTCTTTGGGAAACTGACATTGTTTGTATTTAGCAAGAAACAATAAGATGAAACTCTGTTTGGTCCAAACCAATGGATCTTTCCAACCCCTGCATTTTTATCGAGAAATTAAGATACCACAACCTATTTTAAACAGCAAATACAGTTTTGTTTTGTTTTGTTTTTTTTGGTACTGGGGATCGAACTCAGGACCTTGCGCTTGCGAGGCAGGCACCGGAGCCACTGAGCTAAATCCCTCACCCAGCAAATACAGTTTTGATTGCTTGACTTCTCCCAGGCTTGAGATATCTCTGAAAAGACCTAGAAATGCCAACTAATGTGAAAATACCTGGCCTGAATGCTGCCTCACCCTTGCTCTTTGGGAGACTACAAAGTTTATCCAACTATCACCACCATGCTCTACGATTTTCCTAACTACTCATCTCTAGAAATTTTCAGGTAATAGCACTTCTTGGTTATTAAGATATTTCTTCTCTTGGAAATGACAGGCAGAAATTCTGACCCAGATGGAAATGAGCACTGTTTAGCCTCATGGCTTGAATGGCAGCCAAGGTAACCCTGGGTTTCTAATTGAAATTCCTGTGCAGAGATTCCTGAATTTTCAACTACATCCATCTTAATTGTGTTAATCAGGAAAAAGAATTTTAAAATATATAAAATATAGTTCTATCTCATCTAAATATTTCTAGACCAGTCCAGAAAGATCATTTCATAGAAGTGGCAATTTAAAAAATAATTATTATCAAATATTTAATAAATACATATTTTCTCTCATACTCTGTCTCTCCTTCTTTCATCCATGTCTCTTTCTTACTGGTGTATGTGTACACTTCTGAGATTGATGAAGGCAAGATAGAATAAAAATATCAAACAACAGGAGTGCAACCTTTGAGTGCTGAGAAAAGATTCTTTGCTTAGAAAATTTTCTCAATAATTAGAACAGATAATAAATTTTTAAGGGGCTTCTTTTTTGGTCTTTTTTGGTATCAGGAATCAAAAATAACAATTTTTTTAATTTTCTTAAATTCTATGGAGGACAGATGTTTGATTTAAGGGAAATACAAATAATATGATTCTGGCCAAGTAAATGCATTTGTGAGAAACAGAACATTCTGTGACTGTCATCTTGGTGGTATATTCTTTAGTTGGATGACCATGAGTATTCCTCTGTTGAGGGCATCATTTTAGAGAGAGACAAAAGAATAGCTAAAAGAAATGATGAGGCTACTTCTTGATAGAAGTCAATCTATGGTGTATTTCCAAATAGAACTCTTCCTGAAATGGAAATTTATAGTTAGTACATCACACATACACATACACACACAGAAAGTGTGTATCTCAGAGCACAGAGACCATCCAAGAACTACAGCCATCTTACAGAGATGGAGGGAATCAAACTTCTTCAAAGGAAAGACAGAGGGGTTGGTTTATATTAAGTCTACCTTACTGTATATTTAATCAATATTATATAAATAATCCACATCACATTCTTTTGTAGTGTAGTAGGTTTCCCATTTCTGCAAGTTCTACATTTGAAGATTTAACCAATCATAGATAGAAAATATTTGTAAAAAAATTATGCAGATACTGAACATGTATAGATCTTTTTTCTTGTCATCATTCTCTAAACAATGGTGCATGAGAACAATTTACAAAACATTTGTACCATATGAAGTATTACAAATAATCCAGAGATGATTTAAAGTACACAGGAAGATTGTGTAGATTGTCTACAAAGACTATGCCATTTTATATAAAGGACTTGATTGTCTGAGAATTTGTGTCCTGAAATGAATCCCTGGTGAATCTCAAAGGAACACATTGCTGTCATAACTATACTAAATATTTGGAAACAGAGTTATGTTAGGTAAATTGCCCAATGACACACAGTTACATAGGAAAGAATGGGACCAGAGTTCCAACTTAGTTTCCCATCCAAAGTCAGTGAGTTTTCAAGCTGGGAAAAGGTTTCTTATTTCTCCTAAGTGTGTAAAAAATTAAAGAATTTGCTAAACAGACAATTTCATCTCTGAACGACCTCTTTAAATTTATTAAGTTAACTTGTGAGGATAATTGGTTTTTGGATTTTAAAGAATAAAACTAAATATATTTACCAAAATTTAACCATTATAATTCATATGTTTTTGAAGTAATTACTACATTTTTTTAGTTCTAGGGATTGAACTGAGGGCCTTGCATATGTTAAGCAAGTGATCTACCATTAAGTTACAATCCCAGATCCACTAGAACATCATAGAAAATTACATTATGCAACTTATTTTTATAAATACACACTTGAATAACACTGGTCTTTGTGTATCTAGGCACACATGAAGAAAAGAATATTTTCACTAAGTGTAGTGTGAAGGAGATAGAAATTCAATGAATTTTGCTCTAATATTTGCTCTAATTTTTTATTGTTTCTAAACTTTATGTAATTGTTCTTATGAAAAAAACCTTAAACACTTTCTCAAATAAGCCTTTATCAAAAGCTCTGAATAAAATAACAGCGATGAATAACAACAAAAAGCCCAGGAGGTCTAGAGAAAATTGTGCATTTTTAGGACTTTATGAGAGCAAAATATCATTAACATTGTCATTATGATTACTTTCTCAGACACCTCTCAGGATTAGGGATAAAACTCCTGGACACTGTTGCATGAGCCCAACTCAAACACTGAAGCCAATGAAGAATTTTCAGCAAAAATCCATGGCACAGAGTGAAAACAGAGTAAAAAGAGGAGATGGAGTTAGAAGTTAGGACCTATTAGTGCAACAGAAGGCACAGAGGCTGCAAGCAAGGAAAGAAGTTGGGAAAAACAGGTTGAAGTGAAGGCCTGGGGTGGGTTGGCAGAAAGTCCTTCTGTGCCAGTTCTATTGGTGGATAATTCCAAAGGAACAATGCAGTCTTAACCACTTGTGGAATCTCAGGAAGATGGAGGCTAATGGAAAGCTGGTTGAAATTTAATCACCCTCATCTCCTCATCTGAAATCTTTTTAAGAACTATCTACCTAAGACATTTCTACTCCAAAACTTAGTAACATATTGCCTGGCTCTGACTCTTCTTCCAGATCCTTTCCTTCTAAATCATTTTTGAGAGCTAATTAGTTTGAGTGCCATTTTCAACTGCTACTTTGGAAGATAAGGTGCATTCCTACGTATGGTGCACTTACTGCTGTGCACATCTGTGCTCCATATCAGTCTGCAGGGATTTTGAAAATTAGCATCCCCTTATAGGTAAAAGAGGTTATAAGTGAAGCTGTGTATTGTTAATTGGCCTTTGGTCTTGCAGTCAGATCCCAGACTACAACTGAAAATTTAAAGTAATGGAAGTGGGATATATCCTCTGTTTTTTTCAAAAAATATTCTCCTGCTCCATAAACAAATACTGATAGAAAACCTTAGTGGAAATCTATATTTCTGAAGAAGTAGATGTGAGTTTTAAAAAGCTGTAAATTCATATTTATGAAAGATGTAGCATGTCAATATAAAATATAAATCCATTTATATTGTTTAGAAAATGGGTTAATAAACTTTTTTTTTACCAATTTTGAGACAGTTGGCATAAAGATAATTCAAAACAAAACAAAACAGAATTTTGATTGGAGTGTTAGAAAAAAAGCCAAGATTTTTCTCTCTAGAAGTTATTAGAAGCACAATTTGTTTCCCAACACTTTTTATTTTATATTCTTGGTCTCAGAGCCTGGAATCTAAGAAGATCTGTGCCTTGGGGAGACAGACTGCCTTGAAGCAACACGTCTGTAACTGAGTCTTATCAGAGTATAAATGACATAACTGTTTCCCCAAGAAGAAAAGATCAGATAACGTTTAGTAAATCATAGCCTGGAGAGTTGAAGAAATTGACAGGTTTTATTATTTGTTCAAATGAAACTTAAGTACTTTTAAGAGAATAAGAAAAAGAGCAAGACAGCTGGTTGAAATCACCCAGAGCACATGTCAAAAGTGAGCTCCCCACATGTGTTTTTCATCCTTTGCAACTGCAGTGAAGATAATAGAGGTGGCAAAGGGAATGATCTAAGAAATTTACACATCCTGAGTGTCGCTTTTTGTCTCACATTTCACATGTTTAATTCAGTAGATTTCAAATGTAACAAGTATGGTACAACTAGAAATCAATGCAATTTGGTAAATGACTGTGAGAAAAGGATGGTGACATCAAAGAATATGGAAGCCGTAGAGGAAGTAGCATGTGATCCTCTTAGGAGACTTGTGACTTTAAGTCAGGATTGGTCAGCAGTTTCTGTGAAGGCAAAATAATAAATAGCAGGCTGAGCAGTGACACAATTCTGCCCTTCCAACAGGAAAGCTACCATAGATAATATATCAAAAGATGAGATTGACTTTATTCTAACAATATTAAAATGAAATTATATACAACTTCCAAATATACATGAAACCCATTTCAGATCGTGGGGCATCCACACCTGGCTCCTGCCCTCATGCTTCACATTGTGGCTACAGAAAGCCACATAGGCAAAGAGGAGGACAGTGAAGCGCTCTTAAGTTTTCCATGACTATTGCAATTTTAAACACTCCCTTTTTGGTGCTCAGTTTAGAAACATTGATACTAAGAGATATGGCAAATGAAAGAAAACTATGGGGTATTTTTCCATTGAAAGTTTTTAAAATAAATAAAATCCTTTTTGTGTGACATTGTTTACATACCAAGGCTTATTCCAAGTGCTATGTCCTATGAAATAAAGAGATTGACACTGATATCAGACATACTTGGCATTTGTAATGTGAGAAAAAGCCAGATTCTAATAAGCCCAATAAATTGACTTCGGTTTGCTTTGTGATAGGTCACCTAATTCTTCTGTCTTTGTACATGAACATATGAATTCTATTGTCCTGTGCTAGGATGATATTCAACACTACTACTTCACATTTACTTTTTACTACACTGAAAGGAAAATAAAGCAACATGAAAGTTACATAAAAGTCACTTTCCTGAGGTAAATTTTCAAGGGTGATTCATTTTACAGTTCAGTGGTCTTAAAAATGAAAGGGATATTTTGTATTTTAAATCTAGATCCTACAATTACTTTTGTTATATAAACGTAATAAACATATCTTTATATGAATGATTGTAGGTCACCTGACATCTGTTTGTCCACAAACAATGAAAAATGAGATATATCCTTGTCACTTGTAACATTGTTCAAATTGAAAGAAAAGTGATGCGTACTCCTGCCTTGAGAGTACATTGCTTCACAACATGGATCACCAAGGTCTACATACACTATAGTTTGGATCCTAAATGTCCCCTAAAGGCCCATGCATTTGAGATACATTTCCCAGGAAGATGCTTTTGGAAGGTGGTGGAAACTTTGTGAGGTGGGAATCTAGAGCAGGAAACTATCACCTTCAATTGGATGATGGGATCCAGGTTTGTCCTCTTTCTTCCTTTTGCTTTCTGGCCACAAGCTAAGTGATTCTGCTGCCTTATATGCACCCTGACCTTGCCATCTGCCATCCCCAACACCTGATTGTGTACTGGAACTTCTAACACCATAAGCCAAAGTAACTATTTTCTCTTTATAAGTTGATTATTCCAAGTATTAGTTTTAGTAACAGAAAACTGACTAGTAGATGAGGATCAGGTTAAGGGTAGTTTCTACAGGTCTAGGAACACAAAAATGTCTTGCATAAAGTACTCTGAGAGATTTAAAATTTCAGGAGTAAACTTTACTGGTTGGTGGTTTCTCTAGCAATCACAAGATCACAAAAACATAAACTGATAATTTCTACCATAGAATGATATAGAGCTATGGATGGATATATACATATATAGATGAACAGAACAGAAGGTAACATTTATTACTTTTGGAATTATTTAAGTAATGAATAGGATTTGTAATGATTTCCACTGATTCACATCAGGAATGTATGAAGCTACTCTATAAATTGTACAGAATGAAAACAAAACAAGATATGTCTCTGTCTCTCTCTTCACAATATGCTATCAAATCACAATGAATGACAAGCAAAATAAACTATAATGAAAGTTATTAGTATTATAATTAAGTATAATTGATTAATATTATAGGATTTTTATTTTGTCTACACTGAACTTATCTAAACTAGTATGCATGTATATTTGCCTTTAAAATATTTAATTTTGATTCTGAAGATATGATTAAATTCTTGTATAAATATTTTTCATGTAAAAATGATCACATATCTTGCAATATCTTTTAATTTAATTATGCTATATACACTATGCTGCATTGTAAGGCTTTCACCCAAAGTATTTTAGGAATGTTTTCATACTGAAATGGAAGCTCTATTTTATTGATTCTACAGGTGAACATTAACTTGATGAGCCTTCTAGTAATCAACATGTTGTTTGTTTCTGTCTTACTTTATTTTTCCCCAGTCATTTAATTTTATGCTCATGAGTTTTGTGACCTAATATGATAAGCTCTCCCAAAGATTTTTAATCATATTTATCTTTCCTTTTTAGACCTTTTGTTATTATAGTGATTTGAAGTTTCAAATTTTGATTAATCTATCATTATTTCTTTGGTAAAGACTAAAGTCATTATATTTTTTAACTAGTTTAAGATTTCAACATTATTTATTAAAGAGGATCTCTATTTCCACTAGTTTGAACTTATTTCAACCTTTAAGACTTAATAACCATATTTGTGTAGACTTATTTCTACCTATACATTATATTCAACTAATTGATTATTACAAAGAGCCCATTGTGCTAGCAATAAAATATCTTAATTGTTTTATCAGCATTTTCTCTGCTAAAGTAGAATGAGGGTAGTTGAGGAAATTGGAGAGATGGGGAGATTTTCCCAATATAATATTGGACCCAATATAGTCACATGCATCCTAGAAAAAGGAGTTTTCTTTGTTACACCCAGCAAGAGAGAACCAACCAGAGACCGATATTTATTCCACACAGGAGTTTATTACCAGCTGGGACCCGAGCTGAGCATCGGGCTTGAGCTCTGACTAGGGGGAGACTAACATGTTTTATACACCTTTGAGGCCAAAAGTTTCTAGGCCCCCCTATGGGATAGAATTAGTAAAGCAAGCAAAAGGTACAGAAGTGGAACGTCCTGCTGTTAGAACATTTATAAAATAATAGTTGATTAAAAGTCTAAGAGACTTTCTAAGGGGAAGAGGTTTCTAAGCTTCCTCCTTCTATGTTCATCTAAAGGGCAGGCAGGTGGGTCATCCAGCAGCAATATGGAGTCTGTTTTGCTAACTACAGTCCTTCATTCCCCACTGGTTCTTGTAACTTAATCAAATCTTTGATTTCTGTATTTATTCTTCAGATTCTTTCTCTCAAACATCTTCTAAAGTCTCATAATTTTGTCTCAACACCATCAGTTTAACTGCATCAACCCTCTGTCTAACATATTTAGTCAGAGCATTTATAATACAAGGTCCCACAAGCAAAAGCAGAAGTAAGATAACTAAGGGGCCAGATACAGCAGAAACTAGGGTAGTTAACCATTAGCATAGAAGCAACAGGTTTTTTTTTTTTAGGGCTACACATAACCCTTTTTGTTTCATGAACAGGAGGTCAAGTCCCATTTGATTTGTAAGACCATCTTAGCTAGGGAATCAACCTGGTTTTTTAATCTGAAGATCCAGTCTTTCAGGTGGCCCAAAGCTCTGGTTATTTGGTGGCTTAGGGCTTTAAAATTTGTGTCCTGAAGGATTAGGGAAGAAGTTCCAATAGCCGCTGACCTGGCTATTCCTAATCCCACTAGAATGGGCACTAAAATGGGGGCAGCCTGTTTACTCCTATAGAGTTCAGTGGTTAATCCCAGATGTTCACAGCCTCCTTTTTATTATAATACAAGACTTGTGGAACAACATACATGGTGACACAAAATAAAGTGGCAGATTCAGTAACCAAGACTGATTTGGGAATGTATTTAGTCAAGTCCTCAGTGCAAGCAAACCAAGCATATCAGGACCAGGTCTCCTGGCTTGAAACTTTGGGGCTGGAACATCTCAAAGGGTTTTTTTGAGCCTGTTGTATTGTAGCCTGGATCTCACTCTGAAGAATCTGTAAGGCTTGAAGAGACTGAAGTAAAGAGACACAAGAACTCTCTGTTATCTGTTCAAGGTTTAATTTAGGGAGGAGTAGTGGCAGCCTCCCATACAAGATTAAAAAAGGGTAAACTTGTCAACACATGGGATAGATCTAACTCTTTTTTTTGTTATAAAAAAAATCACCTCTGTTTTATTTTTGTATCAGTTTGAAAAATGAATGTTAATCCAACTTAAATTTTTAAGGATAAACAGTTTAAAATGAGAATAATTATTTTAAAAAGACAAATCAACCAAACAGTAGTGTCTCACGAGTTGGATTCTTGTGGCTGATAATGTTTATTGTCAAGTAATAAACATTTTGCCACCCAACTCCAAATCCTTCAATAGCATTTAATTTTAAAGGAAATGTTACAGCTTTTATGTTATTTGATTTGGTAGTTAATAACAGTTATAAGTACAAGGGCAGACATTGAAACACAGAACACTTAGCAGAAAAGAAAAAGACAATTTAAAATTAAGTTTTGTTAAAGGGTGTTGTAAGTGCAACATTATTCATTAAGCATTCTTTTTAAAGGCATTTTCATTGTCCAGATATCTCAATATGTGCATCAAGGTTTAATTATAAAATGGCCTCCTTTTGCATTATTCATTCAAGGCTTTAAAAAAGTCTCAGGACTAAGAATTGCTGAAAAGAAAGAAAAACAAATTCACCACTTTTCTCATAAAAAGTAACTTTAAACACAAAAGCAATTTAGCATACATTATTATTCTCCATTGTAATTGCAGACTTGGTACAGTATCATTCTCACTTCCTGACATAAACTACTAAGACAGTACAGGCTGTAGTACTTAATCTCTGAAGTGGGTGCAATTCTGTAATGTGCACTGTTATTATTTTAAGTTAGATTTTTACCATGCCCTGCATGAAAGGTGCTACGACATATGAACTTGTCTTATGAACTCTTTAGTAACCACCAATTCAAAAACTTGGACCAAAACATTTCCACATAGCCAGATCTGAAGCACACTATTAGAGCTTTGAGCCAAAGCTTTTACCCTGTATATTGAATTTTTCAGTTTCTTTGGGGTTTTAGGTGTTACTTTATAATAGAGTCAGAGACTTAAAACCATCTAGGTCCTTGTTAGGAAAATGGGCCTGGTTGGTTCCAGCTGGCTTTACTATTTTGTTTGGCCAAAGTTTATGTAAGAAAGGCTTCCTCTGGAGTTTGCTTCTGAGGGTTGCTTTTGGAGAAAGTAAAATATTCATGTGGTTATTATCTAGTCCTTCTCCTTGAAATGGCATGAAAAATGTGATGAGTATAATTGAGAATATTTGAATTTTTACAGTCTCAATGTATTCCCTTGGTTTTTTCTTTCTTTTTTTTTTTTTCTGGTACTGGGGATTGAACTCAGGACCTTGTGTGAGGCAGGCATGGTGCCACAGAGCTAAATCCCTGGTCCAACCCTTGGTTGTTTCTTTAGTTGCCATTATTAGGATCAGTCTATTCACATTTAGTACTTTATAGGCTGCCATTCAGCACTTTCTGTTGAAGCAGTAATGTGCTGGTTAACTCAACGGGTATATTATTTTAGGATTTTGGTATCTTGGAGAGGTCAAAATGATATACATTCTGATTGGGCCACCTTGCACTCATCAAGTTTTAGCTTTCAGTAATTGTCCTGGGATATGTCCTAGTTGTGCAAATTAGATGCTAGTTAATATAAATTTAAGTTACCCACTTACTGTATTTAGCTAAAACAATTTCTACATCTACCTCTAAACAAGGCTAGAGGAAGCAGATTGGGCCACCTACCACCAGTTTCTAGAACATATTTAGTCAGGGTTTTTTTCAGGGTCCTATTTATCCTTTCCATTTGCCCTGAACTTTGTGAGCAATAGGCACAGTGTAACTTCCAATTGATATGTAGTGCTCTTCCCAACAATTTGTATATCTTTGCCATGAAGGCAGGCTCATTGTCAGACCCCAGATAACGAGGGATGCCAAATCAGGGAACTATCTCCTGGAGCAAAACCTTAGTTATTATGTTGGCTGATTCTCCATGGATGGGGAAAGTTTCTACCCAACCTGAATAAGTGTCAACCAATACCAGTAAATATTTGAACCTATTACTGGATTTTATTTCAGTGAAATCAAGTTCCCAATGTTCCCCTGGCTCTCTTCCCTGTAGTTAATTACCTTCACTCCTTGGTTTCACCTTGGAGTTTACCTGTCCACACACTTGACACCTGGAACTGATGTCCTGGACCATAGAGGTCAGTCCTGGGATTGAAAACTTAGAGATCATTAGTCTTTTTAACTTTGAGTCTCCCAGGTGAGTTAAGTGATGTAACTGATGAACAAGTTGTTGCCCCAGGGCTGAGGGGAGACAAATTTTTTCATTTGTCCCTTTCCACCAACCTGAGTCCAGTTTTGTACCCCCTTGCTTTTGGATGTCCTCTTCCTCTTCTGGGGTATATGTGGGTCTTTCTGGCAGGTAGCCAAAGGCTCAGATGGGCAGAGTGTCTATTGGCCCCACTGGTTCTCTGGCCACTCATTGGGCAGCATCATTGGCCTCTCAGTTACCCTGGGGCTCGAAGCTGTCTCTTTATTGGTGGCTTTTTTAATGAATAATGGCCAATGCCCTGGGTTTCCAAATTGCCTCCAATAAGGCCAAAATTTTTTAAATTTTTGATAGTTTTCCCTTCTGATGTCAATAGCCCTCTCTGTCTGTAGATATCGCCATGCACATGGGCAGTGGTGAATGCATACCGGCTGTCAGTGTAGATGTTTACAGCCTTGTCTCGACCTAACAGGGCTTGAGTTAAGGCTATTAGTTCAGCCCTCTGCATTGAAGCCCCCTGGCTTAATGCCTGTGTCCAGTGTACCTGTTCTCCTGGACTGACTACAGCCACCCCCACATACCTGATTCCATTTTGCATGAAGCTATTTCCATTGTTGAAGAAGGTCTCATCTAGGCTTTGTAGGGGAACGTCAGTCAGGTCTGGGTGGTTGTTGGTGGAAGTTGTCAGAGTGTCCAGACAGTCATGGAGGGTCATGTGTATGAGTCAGAGTCCAGGAGTAAGGTGGCTAGATTGAGGGTTGTTTCCTGGGTGAATTTGATGTGTGGAGCATCCAGCAACAGGGCCTGGTACTGAGTCAGGTGAGCATTGGAAAGCCATCATTCTGGGGCTCCT
Organism: Heterocephalus glaber; assembly: GCF_000247695.1. The sequence continues at coordinate 22,071,047 of NW_004624732.1, read as the reverse complement.
CTCAGCAACGTCTCCACCTCATGGGGTGCAGTGATGACCAGGTCCAGCCCCAGGCTGTGCTTATCTGTCTCTTTGACCAGGAGGGCAGTGGCTGCAACTGCCCTCAAACAGGTAGATCATCCACTTGTCAGAGTATCAAGTCTTTTAGACAGGCAGGCCACAGGTCTGTTCCAAGGCCCTAATGCCTGAGCTGACACTCCTTTGGCTATGTCCCCTCATTCAGCCACAAACAACCAAAAGGGCTTGGTGACATCAGGTAGGGCCAGGGCTGGTGCTGACACTAAGGCTTTCTTTAAAGCCAAAAAGGTGGCTTTCTCTTTTTCTGTCCAGAGGGACTGTCTCCTGTGCCTGGAATGCAGCAATAGTGACTTTTTCCAGTTTCTTGGCTAGGACTTCCTCAGGGGCATCACAGTTATCATAAACTTTCTGGGCTATATTCAGGAGTTTAATCCTATTTTTTTTTCTCAAATCCCTCTAATTTCTATAATTTCTTTCTAATGTCTGGGGCTGACTAGGAAACAAAGGCCAAATTTAAAGCTGCTGCATTTTCAGGAGCCTCTAGGTCAATAGGAGTGAAAACTTTATAGGCTTCCAAGAGTCTCTCTAAAAACGCAGCTGGGGACTCTATTTTTCCCTTCTGAACCTCACTCACCTTACTCAAATTAGTGGGCTTTCTGGAGGCTGCCTGGATTTCCCCTAATAAGTGCTGGTGGTAGGTCCCCAGCTTCCTCTTACTGTTATCATCATTGGGGTCCCATTTGGGGCACCACAATAGAACTGCTATTTCAGCCCTAGCCAAATACCCTGGAGTTCCAGGAGTGATGCCAGGGTTTGGCCCCAGGGCCTCTTTGACTGCCTGTTGATAACTGTGGTCTGGCTCCTCAGTGGTGAACAGGATCTGTAAAAGCTGTTGGCAATCATCCCAGGTTGGCTGATGGGTACAAAAAACAGACTCAAGAAGAGAGATTAATGCCTGAGGTTTTTCAGAGAAAGGGGGATTTTGATGCTTCCAATCACTAGTTGTGAAAGGGACATCAATCCTCCCCTAGGCTCTGTCTGTTTTAAAGGAAAAAGGGAGGAGGAAGATGGGGCTGATGGACTGTAGTAATGTCCCAATTGAGTGCCAAAGGTTGATCGGGACCTGTGGGGTCCCGACTCCTGTGACCACATTCCAAACCTTGTGAGAAATGTGCATAGAATAAGTTCCCACTGGGGGCCAACTGACTCTGAAACTGGGCCATTTTAATTGACACAGGGTTTGCAATTTGCCTTTGGAAAATTTCATGCCTTATTTATCTTCCCTGTCTGTGGAATAAATTTTTTGAAGTTATTCAAAACACAGTCAAATGGAGTTCCTTCTGTGGACTGTGAGGAAACCATAATTTTCACCTTTAAAAATGCAAAAGGAATACAGAGCAAGCAGACAGACAACAATAAACCGACAAAGACAAACTGGCCAGTAAAACCTCTGGGGCCGAATGGATTCAGACCCCACCAGGGAGTCACTCTTCTGAGGACTCTGACCCAGTGAGTCTGCATGCCATTGGGAACAGACTCTAGGTAGGGGAACCTGTGCTGCATCCGGCTTCCTCCTACCTACCCACAGTGCACTAAGAATCATTCAATTCTTACCTCTAGAGGGTTTCCTGATAAACTCCTGTGGGTCATTTGATTGGCGATAGGGCCCGACTGGGACTGGCCTACCTGGAGCCCCAGAATACCATCAGGGTGGCCTCTCCTTCTGCGGACTGGTATCCAGAGGGGCCAAACACTGCCAATGTCTGATCCTGGTCTCTCCTAAAAAAAAACAATAGCTCTAAAATAAAAAGCTCCAGAGCAGCTGGCTATCTCTCTAGGGCCTCCAAGAATGTTACACCCAGTGAGAGAGAACCAACCAGAGATTGATATTAAATCCACACAGGAGTTTATTACCAGCTGGGACCTGAGCTGAGCATCAGACTTGAGCCCTGACTAGGGGGAGACAAACATGTTTTAAACACCTTTGAGGCCAACAGTTTCTAGGCCTCCCTATGGGATAGAACTAGTAAAGCAAGCAAAAGGTACAGAAGTGGAACGTCCTGCTGTTAGAACATTTGTAAAACAATAGTTGATTAATTGTTGTTTCTAAGAGACTTTCTAAGGGGAGGAGGTTTCTAAGCTTCCTCCTTCTAAGTTCATCTAAAGGGCAGGCAGGTGGGTCGTCCAGCAGCAATATGGAGTCTGTTTTGCTAACTAGGGTCCTTCATTCTTAGCTGATTGAGAATGGGTAAATGTGGAAAAAGGCAGAGATGAGAAGTGAGAAGACTTAAATCTCAGCTTTTGACTTTTAAGATAGAGTCAAGAATTCGGTCAGAAATATTTTTGCTTCTGGAATATTAGAAGAGCCCTCAGTTTCTAAGCCTTAAGGAAGTGAAGACATTGGCTCTGGAGCTGCAAGGAACTGAATCTTAGCAATCTGAATTAGCAAGAAAAGCTGAATCTCTATGGAGGAACCAGACAGGACTGAAGCCCTGACAACATTCTGATCTCAGTCTTGTGAGATCTGCACAGGGTTCTGACAAGAAATCTAAGCCAATCAATTTATGTTGCTTAAGTCATTAAATGTGTTTTTATCTGCTGTGGTAGCAACAAGAATCTAATATGTCCACCAACTTTTACAACAACTCATTGCTTTCTGAAGTCCATTTTAAGTCAGTGACCAAACACAGTTGGGTTACTGAAGTAGACCCCTTTTAAAGAGTTGTGAACACCCTTAAAATAATTTCAATCCTAGACCTGACTCCCCACGCACCTCACTGCCACTGTGGCAACTTTACTGGGGTCTGTGATTCATCCTATCTATCCTCCACCTCCCTTCTCTCCTTCCTGAGGTGTCAGGACTTCCACACATTGATATGAAATGTCACTTCTGTAGCCATTCCTCTCTCCCATTATGCTGTTTGGGTGCCTGAGACCTTGGTATAACTTCCCAGAAGATCTGACAAAACACAGGCAAATATGAGACAGAGAAAAGAAACACTGTGTGACCAATTCCATGTTTCAAACTACACTAAGGAGAGATTTGACAGTCGGGCCTTCACAAAAAGACAAATTGGGATATCTACATATTAAAATGTTTTTAATAGTAAGAGATTATATCACTATCCTTTAATTATAGGTTCTTACTTGCAGCTACTCCCTTTCTGCCAGGAAGAAAAGAACCTTAAGAGATGATTCACTTCACTAAGCATTCATTTTTGCAAGCCTTGGTGAACACAGAAGGATGCATTAAGGTCATTTTGTGTTTTGTTTTGTCATTTTGACTCCTGTATGTGTGTGCGAGTGGACCAACTCCTGTTTAATTTTCTAAAATATTCATTAACTTATCCTTCCTATTTTTTTGGAAAAGAGTGAGCAAAATACAACTCTGACAGAATTGAAGTGTCATCTCCTGAACACTTTCTCATGTTCTCCATCACATGTACAAGGCAGAACTTGTCCTTCAGGATTCAGTATTCTTTAGATCAGCAAGCCTGCTGGTGGGGTACATTTGGGGCTTGTGTTTGAGGTGCATTCCTGTATCTTTCAAAATTTAATAAATACGTTTCTTGGTGTTTCCAGAAATTTCTAAGAATTTAGATGGTTTTGTCCAAATTAGGGGTCTTCTTATTGAACAGAAGAAGTTAAAATGCACTGGAAAGAAATTTGTCTCTTTTCTGTCTATTACATTTATGTAAGCTACTTCCTTAATTTTAGTTAAGAGATGAACTACAGTGAATCAGAGGGAAAGGCAAGTTGGTCTATAGCTCTTTGTCTGAAACAAAGATTTTCCTTAAATTTTTCAAATAGCTAAGACATCAGATTAGAGTGTGGGATATTTCTCCTTTCAACCTGGTTATATACACTAGACTACTTCATTCTTACCAATATGACAAAGAAAGTGAATAAATTTATCCTTTTTTTCATACTTTCTAGCAAACTGCTGTGTATCATGTATCATTCACTCCTTTAAATATATTTACTAAAACCTACTCTGAGGAGTAGACAGGAATTATGAAGATCTCATGGATGCTTCGTGTGCTTGCTGATGTAGAAGAGACAGATACAAAGGGATTGACTGAAATCACAAGATTAATTTCATTAAAATGCAAGTATATCCCCAGTTCTGTGAAATAGAGGAACAAGCAACTAACTCTCCCTGGAAAAGTCAAGAGAGCTTCAGAACCACAGGAGACTAAGATGTGTTTGCTTATTTCTGAGGCAGTCAAGAGTAAGGAGGGGCTGGGGAAAATGTCCTGCAAAACATGTTCTACATTTTAATCCCTGGAAGATTGGTGACTTTCTTACTATGCATCTTAAACATTTGACTCATAACCACTGTGGGAATGTGCAGGATTAACCCAAGTAATATTTGTAATCTTAAAGATGAGATACATGTTAGATGTGGACAAATTGATTTATTTTCTTACTTTGGGCTGAAAATTAGATTTAGAGAAAGTTCATGATTAGAATAGAAGATGCTTTTTAAATTCCACATCTGAAATATTCCAGATGAATCAATATTATGTTTAAATAAAATGAAGATTTATTGAAGATTCTTTGAGAAATAGTGTTCAAATATCTAACAAATATCTAACAAATACTTGAAATAGTTCAAATATCTAACAAATATTATTGCATTTATAAAAGTATTACTTGTCAGATAAATGAATAAAATAAGGGAATAAGAAATACATTATGAAGCAGCTTGTTAAAAATCAATGATATTCAGTTACGGGCTTAGTTCTCAACAAAATTATTTCACAGAGCCCTGAAGAAGAAATTTCAAATAAATTTCCAATATGGACCAGGAAAGGGAAATCTGTTTCTTCTTTAAATCTATGTGAAGCAATTATTATTCCACAAATTTTAAGCAATGTAATATTTGAAGCTTCTTCAGGAAGTAAGAATTTTCATTGTTTCATATTTTAAAACTCTCTTAAAAGTAAGAAAAAATAGGGACAGCATGATGATATAATTGTATCTAAATGTTTAAAGGATGGAGTTAGTTTATTATTGGAAAACTGCATTTTCTTGCAATTTTCCTACTTCAGTATTTAATATGTTCTTTTTTTTTCTTTCCCAAGATGTAGCACAAAATTTTATTTGAAAATGCACTTTATTCATAGACAAGGATTTCCTTTTTTAACTCCTTTCTAGACTGTTACTTTTGTTATTTTTCTGACATCAAATATTTGCTTTTTTCCTCTTGTTCAAAAGATATATTTAAAGCTAAAGATATATTTCAGAATGGAGCAAATTGTGCATATTATTACTAAATGATGAAAATAACGTATATCAATAATGCAAATGAATAGTAATTTAATCAAATTGAATCAAGGGAAAAATATTGTAGTGTTAGAAAGTTTTTATGTGGGGAAAGAGAATAAATTGAGCTAGAAATCATAGGACCTGTGTTGTGGTTTATATCCAGATGTCCACCTAAAGTCTCATGTGCTCATAGGTCAGATTTTGGGGAGATAATTGGATCATGAGAATTTTATACGCTTCAGGGGATAAGTCCGTTGATGAGTTTGTGGCTAAATTTGATGTTGGGAGGAGTAGCTTGGTTGGAGGAGTTGGCTCGCTGGGGGCCTGGCCTGGATGGAAGATTCTGTCTCTCTTCATGACTCTACTCTTGATTCTGTTTCTTGGCCCACCATGCAGTGAGCAGCTTTCCTCTGCCTTGTCTCTCTGCCAAGTAGTGCTGCCCTATAGCTATCCCACCATGGGCACTGAACATGAGCCACAGATAAACCTCTGCTCCTTTAAACTGTGGCTGGTGGATATTTTGTCTCAGCCACTAGCAAGGTAAGTAAAACAATGAGCATCATCACATGTGGGTATTGGGGAAGATAACTCCTCTTTAACCCTCTGCCAACCTCACTTCACCTGGCTGCCACTTTACTTTGCAAATGGTAGCTATGAAAATCCTAGTTTCTGTGGAAGTTACTCAGTGTTTTTCACAAGCAGAGAGGGAAGCAGTCAGGGATGTCCAAGGGGCCTCACTTCTTCTCAAAATATGACAACTTTATTTCACACTGTTTTATATTTATTTTGCTTTTATATAATTTTTAATTTTAAAGAATATTTTTATTGTTTAAGAAGTATGGAAATCAAAGGCATAAGACTCTTTTGCAAATGAGAAGGAGATCAAGAGATAGTGGCAAGGGGAGGTAATGGAAGAAAAGAGGAAGCAGAAAGAACTAAGTTGTGTTATGTCTTTGTGCCACCCCTCCCCATATGCATGTAATCTTTATATGCTGCAAACATATATTAGTAAGAATTTTTAAAACCCTGATAAAATTACTTATAAATTAATAATTATGTGGATTTCCCATTGTGTTCTCTCCTAAATGTTAATATATGAATATACTTCTGTGCTTAGCAAATCCTAGTTCAAATTTGTATTAATAATAAAAGTATTGAGCAGTCAGTAAGAATGATAGAGGAAGGACCTCTAAAACAAATCTATTCTCCCTTAAAAACACTCAGAACCCTGAAAAAAAAAAAAGAAAATCCATAAATGAAGGTCAGGCTTCAAAAAATCCAAAGAACTCCTGTTCAAGAAAAATAGCTGTATAATTGTAAGAAGCTAAAAATTCCTGAAATTTTTCTTGCCTTTTTTGCATCACTCTTTCCTCACTGACATTTCAGCCTTGAAAGCCAGCACTTCCACAGTCACACTGAAAGTCTGCATCCTGGCAGCCACCAAAGCAGACAAAATGGGTTTGGACTCCTCAAAAGTGACACTTGTAAAAAATTGCCTTTATATAACAGTTTATGAAAGTAAATGGCCACATTGAAAATAGAATAAAGCCCTCAAATTTATAACCAAACCTCTGACTTAAGAAAGCATACGAAGAGCAAAGCAAATCCAGAAAAACAAGTAAGAAAGATTAGACTCCAAATTAGTTTTTTGAATATCAACAAAATTGAATAATATCTTAGCTAGATTGCAAAAGAGAAAGAGAAAGAAGACTTTGATAAAATTGGGAACTAAAAAGATGTCATTCCTAACATTGCAGAAAAAAAGAAGAAAGGATTGTAAGGAAATATTGTGAATAATTTTATATCAGCAAATGAAGTAGATATAGTTCCAGAAGACACTAACTATTGAAACTGACTGCAGAAAAAAGCCTGAATGACTTATAACAAATAAAAAGATTAAATTAATAGTCAAGGAATTCTCCAAACAAAGGTACAGATGCAGAAACTTTAGTTGTCTATTCTTCCAAACACTTAAAGAACTAGCACATGTCATTCACAAATCATTCCAAAAAATGCAGAAGGGAACACTTTTTGATGGAATCCATGAGTCTATTATTGCCCTGTCATTGAAAAATAAAAACTTCACAAGAAAACTACACATCAATAATTTTTATGAATATAGATGATGTAAAAATCACCAACTTCTGGCAGAGTGGCTGTACCAACATATGAAAATATTATGCATAAAAACAAAGTGGGTCTTATCCTGGGAAAGTGAAGATGGTTTAATCATATGAAAATCAATAAGCGTAATATTTCCTGTGACAGGCTAAATAAAAACCATGGTGTTATCTCAATTGATGCTGAAAATGGCATTTGACAAACACAACATACTTTCATGAAAAAAGATTATTGCCTTTTGATATTCATATCTTAAATCTCTAACCCCACTGTGATGGAATTTGGAGATAACAATTTTTAAGAAGCAATTCAAGGTAAAGGAGGTCTCTAGGGTGGGTGGGACCCTAATCTGATAGAATATGTGGCTTTATAGGAAAAGAAAGAAAAGGACAAAGATCTCTGTGTTTACATGCACACATACGTTGGGAGCAATGCTACATAATTCTAGGGAAAAATCATTTGATTAGGCCTAGTTCTACCTACAGGCCAGCTATGGCATTCCAAGACATATTTCCATTTTGGCCTCAGGTCACAACTGAGATCTCAATGATCTCATGATGCTGTGATGCTCCAGGACAAGACCACACCTGTGGGAGACACCCTGGGAGGAACCAAATCTTCATCTGTGTAGTTCCTGGGAGAAACCAAATCATCTGCATAGTTCCTCATTGTTCTTAGATTTCCATGGCCCCCCAGTCTTTTGTTACACCTTGTTTATCACAATGTGAAGTACTGAAATCAAATATTCATTTGTTACATTTGTTTCTCCTGATGTACTGAATAAAAGGTGCTGCAAGCTAGGGGTTCTTGTCTTTGCTGCCCAGAGAAGCACTGATCAGACTCAAAGCTCAGCTTCTTCTCAGTCTCATTTTTCTACCTTTCCTGTAATTCACTGTGTGCTGCCGTGACTTGAAGGAGACTAGGACTTACTGCAGAAGTTCTGGTAATGTCCCCTTCCCCTGTTCCCTACACACATACATAAAAACAAAGCAAAAAGGCAGCTGTGTGCAAGCTTGGAAGTGTTTATGCCAGGACCGGAACCTGCTGGCACCCTGATCTCAAGCTTGTGGCCTATAGAACTATAAGAAAATAAATATTTATTGTATAAGCCACCTATTCTTGAGGGACTGCATAACTCTGTAATCATAAAACTCCCCTAGCCCCAACTGTGACTGAACATGAGTTAATAGATAAAGATGCTTGTTAGTTCTGGGACAATAGATAAGATCTGTATCAGCCATAAGGTCCCAAAGTAAATTACTCAACTCTTTGTTCAAAACTGATGTTCCGGACACCGCTATCTATAGAACAATCTACAAACATCTGCTGACCCTCAGTACGTGTCAGCTGACCACTAACCTTTGTTCCTGTTCTGTAAATTTCACCTGTTAACTTCCCCTGCAATCCCCTATGAAAAGAGCCTCGAACTCTGGGCTAGTTGCCTCTCTAAGCTACTTTGCCTTGGGAGTGCCATCTGGCCAGACTAAGGTCTGTTTTACTTTCCAACTTGTCCAGTGTGTTCCTTCCTGGGTGTTCTTTGCTGCAGTCAGCTCCTCAGAGCATTTGGTAAGGCCCTCAGTCTTACAATTCAATTAAATTTTGCTATGGCTAGCTGACTAGTATGCTTGATAACTAGGAATAGAAGGAAACTTTCATAATTTGGTAAAGGAAGTGAAAAGAAATCCACAAAAAACACCAAAAGCTAAAATCATATTCATCATACTTAATAGTGAATCATCAAATGTTTTCTCTGTGAGATTAAGAGCAAGACAATTACTTATTTTCTTGACACATCTATTCAACATTCCATTGGATGTTCTAGCCCTCATATAAAAGGGGAGAAATGATATCCGTATTGGGGGAAAAGGAAAACTTTTCAGCGGACATGATATTGTCTTTAGAATATTCTAAGGAATACATAGGCAAAACTATCAGAAATAATAATTTACTTTTTATATTTAAGCTTTTCAGTTTTTTTCTTAGTACATATTTGCAGTAAATAGTGAAAACATTCATTGTGGAGAGTAGATACATATACATAACACACCTTAATTCTTTTTTTATCTTCTCCTCCTCTAACTCTGCTCTCTTTCCATCTATTCATCTCTTTCTCTTTTGCAAATGATCTAATTCTCTGTTTCAAATTATCTATCTTTCATTCTGTTCTTTAGTATATTTATATTTTAGATTTTTCATGTCAGAGAAACCACACAATATTCAAGCTTGCCTGTTTGATTTATTTCACTTAACATTATGGTCTCAATCTTTGATCCATTTGGGTTAGTTCAATACATTGTAAGAGGAATTGATCTAGTTTCAGTCTTCCATATATAGATAGCCAGTTTTCCCAGCACCACTTCTTCAATAGGCTATTTTTCCTCCAATTTATGGTTTTACCACCTTTCTCAAAGATCAGATAGCTGAGTGTGTTTGGGGATGTTTCTATATCCTTTATTATGTTCCACTGAACTACGTGTCTGTTTTTGTGCCAATATCATGGAGTTTTCTTCACTGTTGCTTTATAGAATTACTTGATTTTAGATATTATGATATTTCCTGCCTTGTTCTTGTACTAAATTAAAAAGCTTTTGCATAACAAAGGAAACAATCAGCAGAATCAAGAGACAACTTATAGAATGAGAAAACAAATTTGTCACTGATTCCTCAGAGGACTAATATCTAGTATATGTAATGTCTAAAAAAGAAAAATAGACCCAAAATGAAAGACCCAATTAAAAAATAGGCAGATGAAATTAATAGACACTTCTCAGAAGAAGAAATGCAAATGACCAATAAGTATATAAAAATGTTCAACATCTCTGACTACTAGAGAAATCCAATTCAAAATATTACTAAGATTTTATAGTACACCAGCAAGAATGACCATCACCAAGAGATCAAATAATAACAGATGCTGGTGTGGCTGTAGTGAAAAAGGAACCCTTCTACATTTTGGTGGAAATGCAAACTAGTACAACAATTGTAGGTTATCAATATGGAGATTTCTCAAAGAACTAAAATCATAAATTTCATTTGACTCAGATATTCTCCTTCCAGATATCTTCCTAAAAGATCTAAAGACATAATTTTACAAAGATACCTGCATACTAATATTTATGGGAGCACAATTTATAATAGTTAAATCCTGCAAGCAGCCTGTATGCCCATCCACAGCAAGTGGATGAAAAATATGTGATATCTATACATAATGGAAGACTATACAGCTATAAAGAAGAAGTAAATTGAGATATTTTTAGGAAAATGAGTACACCTAGAACATATACTATTAAGTGAAATAAATCAGATATACAAGTTTAAATACCCTAGAAAAGTATACAGGCTTAAATACCCTTAAAAAGTATCCCTCATTTGAGTAAGACAAAGTGTAAATAAAGAGTAAAATAAAGGATGGATAGAAGGAAACATGGAGATAGCTCTTTTGCAAATGGGAAGAGGATCAAGAGATGGTAGAGGGCAAAATAAAAATATTTAAGATGTTTCATATACATGTGCCAAATACCCACAAAGAATGAAGCATATACACTGGAAATATGAATGAAAAATAATAATGACCATATTAATGAAAATAAGCAAAGGGGATCTAGAAATTGAAGGGGGAGATAGGTAGGAAGGGGAAAGGTAATAAAAAAGAATTGAGATGTTTTATGTACATATATCTACTCCCTATGATGAATGTAAAATTCAAGTACTGTAAAGGTGTATTAATAAAATAAAATTTCAAAAACATTGTGGTTTCCAGATTCATTAATTTTTCTACAAATGACTCCAATTTATCCTTCCCTTTTGTGTATAAATACCACTTTTTCTTTACTCTTACATCTGTTCACAAACATACAGTCTCCTTCCAAGATTATGCTATTAAAAACTGTGCTGCTATAAACATGGGTGTGAAGGTACCATGGTAATATGATATTTTTGACTCTTTTGAGAAGATACATAGCAGGGGACTAGCTTGGTTGAATGAAATTTCTATTTTTATTTTTGAGGAATCTTCACACTGATTTCCATAGTTTACATAGTAACTTACATTCCCACCAACAATATAGAAGGGTTCTTCTTCTCCATAGTCTCACCATCATTTGTTATTATTGTATTTCTTGATAGTAGCTATTATTTCTAAAATAAGATGAAATCTCAGTGTTGTTTTAATTTATATCTCTCTAATGCCTAGAAATGGCAAACATTTTTTCTTGTGTATATTGATTAGTTGTATTTTTTCTTCTCTTTTGAGTTATCCATTATTTTTGACTAGATCTTTTTTGAGGAGAGTTCTAATTTTTATGGAGTTTTTTATATATATTAGAAATCTGTCCCCTGCTTGTGGTGTAGCTGGCAAATTTTTTTACCATTCTGTAGATTGTCTCTTCGCTCTGTTCATGGTTTCTTTTGCTGTGCAGAAGTTTTTAAATTGATATGATCCCATTTACTGATTCTTTTTTAAACTTTTTTATATATTTACTTTTTATTAGTACATGTTTGCCATGCATAATGGTCATATTCATCATAGGAAATTTGTACATGTACATATTTCTTGACTTTTCTTTTTTTTCCCATTCCCTTCCCCTTTCTTCACCCTTTTTTTCCTCCCCATTTACAAAAGCTTTTTCAGTTTTTTCTTTGAAATAGAAAATATATGTGAACACAAATATATCAATCACAGAGGAAACAAAGTAGGGTGCAGAGTAACATGAGCAGTATAATAATATTGTTCATGTTTTTAAAATGTTCTTATTACATGTGAAGAGATATCTATATATTTGTGTATGTGAATCAGCAGAAAGAATCAATAACTGGGATCTCATCTAATTAAAAAGCTTTGTATTCATAATGTATACAGTTTTATGTCTCTTTTGTGAATATGGGTGAAAGAACTACAAATTGTGTCACAGTTAATTTTATAAAAATTAAAAGTTTTACAAAATTGTCTTTCAGAAATTCTTATATTCCAGTGATTGCTCCTGCACAGGATCCCTTTGAGGCACTTCAGTGGGGAAGAGTGTCATGTGGGAAGGGATCCTGAAGAGAGCCATCCCTACTGCCTTTTCTAGGGGTGCTGACCCTTCACTGTAGACCTGAGGAATGAGAGTCTGCTATAGAAACAGCCTCCCAAAGAGCAAAATGGTTCAAGGAGGAAAAGGAATCACAGTAATCATGATCAAAGCAAGAAAAATTGCTAGAAATAAGTTGCACATGTGTAAATCCTGGATCTCCACTTCTACTCACAGCCTTTGCTTAGCTTTCCTCAGCCACTTTCAGGGTCTCTTCACAAGATGAACTTGCTCTAGATAAGGGAGACCCTTTTCATCCTTTGAGAACCAAAATGTAAGATATGCATTCTTCTGCCAAAAAAACAGAACTGTATATTAAATTATCTATGTAGAAGAATAATGGTGTTATGCCTTGTATCTAGATGTCCCCCAAAGCCTCATGTCCTTCTAGGTGGGGCTTTTGGAGCTGGTTGGATCTAGAGTGTGTGATACTGAGATTAAGGGTGTGCAGTTACTAAATTAGTCCACTGATTGGAATTAGCATAGTTCTGGGTGTGGATAATGAAAGACCTACCCTGTGTGGGTGGCAACAATCAATAGGTTTATAGCCTGAATAGCATATAAAGGGAGAGAATAAAGGCACGCTTGCAGCCAGTAGTTGCTTTTTGCTTCCTGCTTTTCCATGAACTGTTTCTCCTCTGCAATATCCCTCTGCCATACCACCCTGCCTTGGAGCCAGTAGACTATGAATTGGAACTTCTACAAACTGAGCTAAAATAAACCTTTCCTCCTTTAAAAAGAGAAAGCTTCCACACAACAAGAGAAATCACCAACAGAGTAAAGAGACAACCCATAATGTGGAAAAAATATTTTTACCAGCTGTTCCTCAGACAAGGGTCTGCTATCTAGAATATGTAAAGAACTTAAAAAAAGTCAGACCTCCCAAATTCAAAGACCCAATCCAAAAATGGTCATCTGAAATTAACAGATATTTATCAGATAAAGGAGTAGAGATAGCACATAAACATATGAAAAAATACTCAACATCACTGGCCATTCAAGAGATGCAGATGAAAACAACACTGAGATTCCACCTCACCCCAGAAAGAATGGCTGCTATCAAGAAATAAACCAATAACAAATGGTGGAGGAGTTGTGGGGAAAATGTACTTCTGTTTTAATGTTTAAGTCTCTGATCAATTTTATTTTAGTTTAGTACATATTGAGAGATACGGATCTAAATTTAGTCTTCTGGTGATTACAACCAGTTTTTCCAACACCATTTACTAGAGTCTGTCTTTCCTCCATCATATGTTTTTGGTTCCTTTGTCAAAGATCAGATAGCTAAATGTGCAGGGAGGGTGTTTGTATGTGTGTTCTGCATCCTCTGTTGTATTCTACTGAGCCAATGTCTGTTTTTGTGCCAGTACCAGGCTGTTTTTTTCACAGTATCTTTTCAATATAACTTAAAACTCAGGATAGTGATGCCTTCTACTCTACTTTTATTCCTCAGTATTGTTTTTCCTATTCTGTTTCCCTAGCAACAATAATTTAACAAAGAAACAAAATACAGTATCAGTACACAAGCAAACTTTGCTTATCAATATGAAAGAAAAATGAAAAATAATATGATAGTAATATATTTATCAAAAAGTTCAAAACTGTGGGACAAAATTAAAGTAGACTTAAATAAATAGAAAGGCATCTATGTTCAGGGGTTTAAAAACATATTTTCCAAATGAAAACAGTCACAAATTGATCTACTGATTCAATGCAATCCTTATCAAAATATTTTTCAGAGATTCACAGGTTGATCCTGAATTTCATAGGACAGATAAGGGAACCAAATAATCTAAAATTCTTGTAAAAGAAGAACAGTAGTTGAAGGCTCATAGTTTTGAATTTTAGAATTTACTAAAAAGCAAGGTAGTAATCAAGTCAGTATGGTACTGGCATAAGAATAGACAAGTAGAAATATGAGATTTAATTGAGAGTGAAGCAATAAATTCTTACATTTATTATCAAATTTATTTTAAAAAGTTGTTAGAGTAATCAAATAGAGAAACAATCTTTTTAAGAGATGAGACTGGGAACATTGGGTATTTTCTTGAGAAATAATAGAGTGGGATTGATACTTCATTCCTAAAACTTTAGTTCAATTTTAATCAAAGATCTAAATTTGAGAATTAAATTATAAAAACAGAAAAAACACAGGTGTAAATTTTTATGATATTGATGTTAATCCATTTTCAGTTATTACATTAAACATAAGCAATAAAAGAAAAACTAATTAAACAAAAATTGGTTGAAAAATTTTTAAAAAGTGCTTCAAAGATCATTATCATGAAAGTGAAAATATAACCAAAAGTGAGAGAAAATATTTGTCATAATTCATCAATAAGAAGATATATAATCTAACAGTCAGAAAAAAGGATCTGACTGTGAATTTTTTCAAAGAAGTCAGCCAAACTGGGTGATAAATAAATCAAAACATGCTCACAATCAGTCATTAAAGAAATGCAAATCAAAAGTATGAAATGGATCACACTCCCTGGGATGGCTATGGTGAAAGGCCATAGAATATAACAGTCATTGGCAAGGATGTGGAAAAGGGATGTTTATGCATTGTTAGTGGGAATGACAAGAGGTTTAATCACTGTAGTAAACAATTTCATGTTCCTTAGAAATTTCACTTCAGAATTGCCATATAATTCAGCAAATCCATTCCTAGGTATATTCCCAAGATAAGTAAAAATATGTGTTCACACAAAAACTTATACATTACTTTTTTTAACAATTCCTAATAGCCAAAAATGGAAAGAAATAAAGAATCTACTGATTGACACATAAACAAAACGTGTTAAAACAAAATGTGTTAAATTGTGATAAAATGTGATAAACAAAATGTGTTATTTCCATAAAATTCATTAGTTGTACATAGAAAGGAATGACTACTGATACATGAAGTAACACGGATGAAACTTTGAAAAGATCATGATGAGTGAAAGAAGCCAGACTTTTTTTTTTGTATTGTATGATTCCAATTACATGAAATGTGCAGGTAGGAAATCCAGAGAGATTATTGCCTCCTGGCACTTACAGGAAGAGAGAATGGAAGATGATAACTAGGGAGTATATAGTTTATTTAGAGGATATTATGTTTAGGAAATAAAATAAAAATGTTCAGGAATTAGATATAGGAGACAGTGAATTACTTGGTGAATATACCAATGACCATTAAATTGAATCCATAAAATGTGAGTTTATAGTATATTAATTATACCTCAAAAACTCTTATAAAATAATAGTATTAATAAGCACTAATAGTATTCTAATTTCTTTATGCCAATTAATGCCTTGAATCATAAAACTCTGTGAAGTAGGTGTTGTTAGTCTCATTTACAAACAAGAAATTAGAAAATTGAATAGTTTAACTCTGAGGTCAGTTAAATTTAACAAGTGGTGGGGCTGGGGATTTAGCTCAGTGGTTTCGCTGCCTGCTGCTCAAGCACAAGGACCCGAGTCTGATCCCTGGTACCAAAAAAAAAAAAAAAAAAAAAAAAAATTTAACAAGTGGTGAATTAGGACCTAAAATTAGTCAATCTGGCCTGAGATTTTTTAACAGCTATCTATGCCACACTGCAAGTTGTTCCCTTCCTATCTGATGCCATAATGAGAAATTAACATAGTGGGGGGCAGAGGGGGATGTGCTGACTTTCAGGGCTCTTTCCATGATGCTACACTATTAGGTGATAAAGCATATAACTAAAAACAATTATAAATTTGTAGGAGAAACAGACAGCAAAGAAATAAGTGCCTTTAAATTAGATGAATAGAGAATATATTGCATTTACCAAGAGAAGGGAAGGTAATATAAAAGCTTGGTCACTCACATCAGAGAAGCTTGGGCTCAAATAGGATTTATTCCTCTCTAGCACAGTGAGATGGGCAAATGACTTAACTTGTAGGCTTAGTTTATTCATATGTAAAACACAGTTATACTTCAAAAAAATGTAACCTTTAAGTGCGATCATGTAAAGAAAATGTTCAGAACTTAGTTAATGCTAATTTTAATCTCTGACATGTTTATCAATAAAGTATGAAGCTCTACCTTATTTGTTTCCACCTGTTTCTCTGAGTGTGCATCTTGTCTCCTCTTTTTTTTCTTCTTTCTTGTTTTTTTGACCTATGAAAACACAATGGCCTAGCATTCAGCCTTTAAATCAATTTGTCCCTCTATAGTGTATCCTTTGGGTTTGGTTTGGCCTTAAGATATTTTTCTATCCCAGATTGATTCAGTTACACTAAGTTTTCATATCTAACATCATCTTCAACATTTTCACTAATGAGCTTAATTTCATAGCTCATTTTCACAGTATTCACCCCTTTACTTAATGATGAGATACTCTGGCCAACATTCTGGTGCTCTTCTTATCTTCAAACTTTCTTGCAAACTATATTACAGTGGTAGTGAACCTATGGCTGTTTGTATCATTGAAAGCTCTGAAAAATTCACCACCACTGATATATCAGATCCATGGACTTTTGAAACTTCTTCAAATAAGATAACAGAATGAAAAAAAAAATCTGATGCCTGGTTCTTGAATGAGTTGGTTGAGTGTCTTCCTATCAACTAAAAATTGCACAGTTGTAAGATTACAAGTGAGAGCAGGGTTGACCTTGGAAAACAGTAGTGAAAGAAAATTCTCCCAGTATAAAGAAATTTTAGCAATAGAGTACAGTTGGTGTCAGCAACCTTTTTCTTAAAGAGACATACAATAAATATTTAAAGGTTACAGGTCATTTGTTCTCTATCCTAACTACTCAGGACATACTCTGTTAAGGTGGAAATGTCTCTAGAGAGAACATAAACAAATAGATCTGGCTTTTCAATGAAGTTTTACTTACAAAAAGTGTTGCCTTGACCATGCACCATAGTTTGCTAATACTTGCACTAAACCATCAAATTGGTTTATAGACAAAAGTGGCCTGGAATAATAGGACACATATATTCTAGAATAGTGGCAAACATCTCCATTTCTGGAGCAGCACCATGGAAACACCAATTTCAGAAATAAGAAATTCTGTGATTCCATAGACATAACATGTGTAGATCTTTGAACTGCACAAAAATGGCCAAAGAAAGCATCTATCAACAGGAGATAAAAAACAAATAAAATATTTCCAGTTGATCACCTTTCATCTTTGCTAGCCATGAGGACAGAAACAGACCAGTTCTTCACAGTGGGCCTATAAACAACATGGCTATCATGGCATCTGTGGAAACTATGCATGGATCTAACAAAATGAGCTCCTAATCACTGAAGAATATGTAGCTGCTATTGATGCTAAATGATCAATATATAAGCAACAAAGCCTGATGCTAAACACTCAGTATGCTTTTATCTCCTTAGAAGACAAATAAGCTATTTGTTGGAAAATGAGCAATATCTATCTTCTGACACATGTAGCTCCTTCCTGGTCATTTTGGGACTTTTCATGCTAGGAGATTAGGAGACAAATAAAGAAGTTACTATGGTGGGCAATTTAAGTAATCCTTACTAAAATAAAATGAACAGAATGTGTATCCACAATGGGAAGCATATGTTTGGAACTTTCAAGATTTATACAAGTGCCTCTTCATGCTTCTGTGCTTGGGAATAACCATGAATGGGCAACTTCAACAACAAAGGCCTGATAACCAGGAGATCAAAGGATCAAAGTAATATGGTAACAAAGGTCTGGGTTACTCCTCCGCTTAAGCCACTTCAGCCAGCAGAAATATAATTAAGGATAATGGGCATATAGAGCTAGTAATGGAGAATGGAGAAGATGAAAATTGGTTGCAGCTTGTGAAGCAAATGTACCATTGGAGACTCTCTGGGCTCCTGAAACTCCTACCATAGAATTTTTCTTTCTAATTTTTGTTAAGCATGTGTGACAAGCCCACAGCTTGACAAAGTGGAGGTCAAGTGGAGAAATACGGCAGATGTCTCATTAGCCTACGTTTATACTCTGAGCATGTATTCCTGAAGGCTGAAGGCTGCTTAAGTGAAAATTCTGAGACTTTTCAATGGGACACTTTGTTCTAGCTTTGGCAGTATGCTGTTTCAACATAGCGTAAGTGGAAGTGCTGACACATATGCCAGGCAAAGCCCTGGACAGTGTGGTCAGGGAGTGCTGAGCACATATCAGTTTCCTTAGGTCAATGGAAATAGAATCGAGTCCCAGTGCCCACAGAAATAACTGGTTTGAAAATACACTGCACTCTTCTTTGCTGCCTGCTATTCCATGACCTCAAAACCCACTTTGTTACTGGCTGTTCCTGAAATTATTTTACAAGTAGCTATTAAAACAAAATACTTTCACAATTCTTTTTCTGGAGAAACTCTAAAATAATGATTTTTGGGGAGGAGAAGTGAGGTCTGGGCTTGTAATATTTAGGAAATCATTGCATTAAGAGATGCAAAATTCCACAAATTTGTATCCTGATGAGAATCTAAAACTCTTTAAATCTAGCAATTCTGAAAAGTGTGTCTAATATAAACAGTTTCTCTCTTCCCACTTTATATGTAAATAAGCTAGAGTCCACATTAGCAGGTAAATCTGAACTAGAGACAAAATCTAACTTCTAGTTTGTCACATGAGCCTGCCTGTTTTAATTCAGAGTTCTCTGAGAGAGACTACTGATTTTTCTAAGAAGCCATAATTATTCTCAATAAGATAGAAAAATTATGTCTAAAGTTCTCATAATTTTAATGAATTGTATATTATAAGGAATTACTCAGATTGTTGAAATATGCAACTTTCTTCAGTAGTATGTATAAATACATTTGTTAGCACAGTTGATGATATATTTACCAGTAAAGATACTCTCAGAAATGAAAATCTTATTTCTCTACTAAATTATGTGTTATATGTTCTAGTTACAGAGACTTTACAGTCATCTGCTTTCAAATAACTTTTCCATTTGTTCACTTTTAAAGCCCTCATTTTTATCCCCAAAATATTGTGGCAATTAGTATGAACTAGGACTAGAGGTTCCATTTGATCTAGCTATACCCCTGCTGGGTATCTTCCCCAAAGAGTTAAAAGAATCATACCACAGTGATATATGTGCACCCATGTTTATAGTGGCACAGTTTGTAATAGCTAAAGCTTGGAAACAGCCCAAGTGCCCATCAACTGGAAACTGGATAAAGAAGATGTGGGTTTTTTTTATAAAATGGAGTACTACTCAGCCATAAAGAATGAGAAGCTAGAGACATTTGTGGCTAAATGGATGCATATTGAGGACATACTCTTAAGTGAAATAAATAGGACACACATTTGTAAATACTGAATAGTTTCTCTAGTGTGAGAACTGAAAGTGTAAATAAGGATTAAATGATTAAAATGAATAATTGATAATTTTTAAAAAAAATTTAAATTAAAAATGTAAATTTTATTATCATTCACTAAACACACACATATACAAAAATTGAAGTTATTCAAAGAAAAGCAATGCAAGGGAAAGAAAAACCATAATAATATTCAAATATAATGAAACTCAACCAAAGCAAAACTGAAAAGTACTTAAACATTTTTCCATATAATTAAAAAAAAAAACTCAAGCATTAAGAAGACATCAGAAGATGTGATTTGTTTTAGAAAGATTTTCAAAACTAATATTGAACAAATAGTGGTCTGGAGAAAAAAATTCTAATTAACTAGTAGACTCCACATAGGCCAGATTTTTTAAATTTAAATTTCAATATAGTCATGTGACACACGATGGAAATATAATCTGAGAAACATGTTATTGGACAATTTCATCCATGTGTATTTCAAAGTACCATACAGAGTTCCAACTTCTAAGTGCAAACTGAGAAAGTATACGTCAATCATCTGTGATTGCCCCTTGATATTATCCAAATACACAGTTAAACACGAGGTACATGAGGCTACCACTGTCATAGCAGCACACTGTTTTATAGTAAACCCTTTTATATAAGTAGGATTATGCTCTAAAAGATGAAAAGCACAGCATGTTATGATAAGTACCTAAAACAGTAACAGTCATTTATCACACTATCGAGTACTGTGTACTGTACATAGCTGTATATGCTTCTTCTGGAAACACACTCTTCTGTCCTTTGATCTCAGTGATTCTTCCTTCTCAACCCACTGATGGGCTCCAACCTAGTCTCTATCTACATCTCTTCCTATAGTTTTAAACACAATCTACATATGGATTCTTTCCATATTCCAGCCTGTAACTCTGATCTCTCCCCTTCCCCTCGTGCCACCCCTACCCCTTTTGAGCCTTTTCTTTGTATTTCAAATTATCAATTACTCATTTTAATCCTTAATTAGACTTTCAGTGTAATTACACTTTCAGTTTCTACATCTCTTCCTATAGTTTTAAACACAATCTATATATGGATTCTTTCCAGATTCGAATAAAATGAATAATTGATAATTTGAAATAAGAAGAAAAGGCCTAAAGGGGTAGAGGAAGTGGGAGAGGAAGGGGAAGGGAAAGAAGGGAAAGGAAAAATTATGAGAAACAGAAAAAATGGAAACAAAGTTTTTGTAAATAGGGAAGAATAGAGGGGATGAAGGGAGGATAGGGAATGGGGAAAAAGTAAGAACCAAGATACATCGTGTAAAGGTACAACCACCCAATGATAAATGCAAATGTATTGTATACCTAAAATGTACCAATAACAGAATTTAAGCAAAAAAAAATACATAGTCTTTCTAAAGGATAGTGTACAGACACTTATCTAAAGTACACAGTACCCTATTTTTAATCTTATTTCAGCCATTCCTTGTGCTTGAAATGGCATCATTCCCAGTCTCTTAGAAATTTTCCTGGGTATTTTTCTAAAGGTATACACACCTGATCACACTCTCACAGATATATCTTTGGACCAGTCACATACGTGTGCTTGTGTTTATAACATGAGCTCATTCTACCCATGCCTCTCAGCAACTTGCATCCATAATGTAACAGAATTTAGAGATGATTTATATCAGTATGTCAAGAGCCATTTATTTTTTCCTCATGATTTTAAAAATTAATGTTACTGGTATCTTTTAGATACACATAATAAATCTCATTCATCATAGGGATTTTATACTTGATTTTTTACTTGTACATAATATATCTTGATTCTTCTTTTTTTCTCAAACCCTCTCCACTTCCTTCAACCTCACTTCCCCTTCTTATTTACAAAAACTTTGCTTCCATATTCCACTTATTCATCTGTTGTTGGATATTTAGGTTGATTCTACACCTTGACTACTGTCAATAACTCTGCAATGAATGTGAAAATGCAAAGATCACTTTGAGCTACCATGATAGTTTAATGATTGTGTCAATTTGAGTAAGAAATGCCCAACTACATTGGACCAGTATAGTTCTGAGTGATATAAAGGAAGAGAAGGAAGGTTGTTGCTGCTGTTCCTTGCTGATTGCTCCCTTCTGTCTGCCACTCCATGGACTGTTTCTCCTATGCAATTCCCCTCTGCCATCCTGCACTGCCTTAGAGTGCAGGACTGAAACCTCTACAGACTCTGAGCTGAAATAAACCTTTCCTCCTTTAATTTGTGGGTGATGGATTTTTTTGTCTCAGCCACAAGAAATATAACAAAGACAGCTACTGATTATATACTAGAAAGAAGCGTAATTATTGGATCATACCCTAGTTTCATTTTTAACTATTGAGGAACCTCTGTCTGCTTTTCATTTGTCTATTCCTATGTACATATTCTCCAACAAACAATTTGCAAAGGTTCCTTTTTCTCCACATTGTCCTGTCTAGTAGAGGTAGTCCTTGCCTTTTTTGTTTCTTCCTAGTCATCTCCATATATGTCAGTGTGGCCTTCACAGAGAAACTCTCTAGGTAGATATTCTCTGTCTTTCTCTGTCTCTCTGTCTCTGTCTGTGTGTCTCTCTCTCTCATTTGCTCCACCATCTTGCCACCAGTTTATTTTTATATCCAACTTTAAGCCCTCCCAAGGGTGTTACATTTGTAGATAACTTTATTTGCTGCCATGTGGGGGGTGGCTTATATCTCTTTCTCTACCAGATGCTCCCTCTTAGCATTCTTATTATTTTCTAATGTTTGGTTTTGTAATGTACCTAGAATTTATAATGAGAAGTTGAGAGAAACTCTCTACCCTTCACTCTTCTCTCTCATTATAAAAGAACAGCCTTGGGACTGGGATTTAGTTGAGTGGTTCCACCACCTGCTTCTCAAACCCAAGGTCCAGAGTTCCTTGGTATCAAAACAAACAAAGAACAGCCTCATTCAAACCACAGAACAGTCCCTGCTTTCAGGATCAATTTGAAATGATAAATCATAAATATTTACACACACAATTCATTTCCTTCTTCCCCCATAATCATGGATCTCTTTCTGATTTCTTGAAAAACAAGGCTCATTTCAGAACTAATATTATGTTTTATTTACTATAGAATCACAGTGTGTTTTGCTGTCTGGTAAGACAATATATACTGGCTGCTGTTTATCAGAAAGCATTGACTCTTTTAAAGTATTTATTTAGTAATTGAATTTAAGAATTGCTTTTCAGATTCTCTTAATAAATCCCTTTTGATGGCAAATATATGAAAGTTAAAGGGCAAATGATTTTGATCTATATTTTATTGTTCCATTATTTCCAATTCTTGCTTAATATGTTTATGGTTGCTTACTATATATCGGGTACAGTCTTAGGCATTGAAAAAATAGTTTCATGAAGAAAATATTGACTGTTTATAATTTCTGTGGGTAGTCTTTTAACACTTAATGGTCAGCAAATACGATAATCATTTCATCATCCAAAATAAGTAATTTCACTGTTCTCTCCTATTCTTATAAATGTTACCTCTAATATTCTCAGATATTCAGATCAGAATTCATAGAGGACCTTATCAAATTTCATTTCCCTTTCTTCCATTCTGGGATACAAAATTTTATCAGTAGTTCTCTGGTTTGCACCTGTGACCCCCCCCACCCCCTTATTTTGATCTTCTCCTCCTATGTTACATTATCACTCCTGCTTGTGAGTCAGATGTCTTTGTTCCTCATGGCTGTTCAAAACTGTGTGTTTACTGCTATCATAAAATATCTTGAACCATAAATCTAATCATCACACTTCTTAGCTCAAATCTTTCAAGTCTTTTTTTCAGACTTTTGAGATTAAAATTTTAGCCTAGCATTCAAGAAAAGCACAAAAATTCAGTGAAAAACTGTGATTTGCTTCTAAAATTTAGTACAATATTTGTCAATAATGCTTGACACATAACAGAAAGAAACTTTCAATAGCAGAAAATGGACAAAAGACAGTACAGAGGGGAGAGGAAAAGAATAAAACTCCAGGAAAGCAATTTCATTTTTTGACATCTATATTCATAATGCCTAGATGAACACTGTGTTTATCTTTTGTCTTCAGTAAATAATTTTTAATGATCATCAGGAAGAGAGACAAAACTATTAACATGTGTTATTTATTTAAAGGGAGTGCCAGTAAAAGATATGGGCTCAGCCTTCCCATTTATCCAGTGGTGGCTACTGACTTAGTTACCTTGGAAATAATAACAGTTACCTTTATGGGACCTTTAGCTAGTTAACATTTTCTCAGAGTTTATCACATATCAGCAAGTGCCAAGAGATTTACATTCATTATATAATCACTAAACATATTGCATCTTTTGTTCCTATTTTAACAATGAAGAAACTAAGGCTTATAGAGGCTAATAAATATGGCCACATACTAGTGCTCACTCTGTGATTGAACTAGTATTTCAATCTATAGACGTTTACATAGACATTATTAGCAACTACAGACTCCTAGGATTTAAAATGTACTTGGGTCACAGAGTAAAATGGAAAAATTATCAAAAGGACTATAAAACCCAAATACCATGAATTACATGTTTAAAAATATTGAGGAATTAAAATATACAACATTAATTTCTGATTATTCTATGAGAAATTTTGTTAGATTTTTAAAGATGATATTTTCTAATACTACCAATTTTTTTTCCAGGAAACAGATTATTAAAAAATAGTAATTTATTTATCAAAATTAATTATTTCACAAGAGAGGATAACTACAGAATTATCCTACAAGTCCAGACTAATCTCAGATAAATTGTAACACACATAAAAGTGTCATATTAAAAATACAGTTTATTTCGTATGAATAGCATTATGATTTCGATCTAAAATGTTCTCCCATATTTTCATGTATTGGGAAGCCTATTAAATGATAGGGCATTATACTCATCAGAAGATTCAGCCATTGAGGGTTCCATTAGAGCTGAAGGGCTGTCAGGAGGTGGGGCCTGGCTGCAGGTTGTCATTGAGTGTGACCTGAAAGAATGCATTCTTGAGCCCAGGTTTCTCCTTTCTCTGCTTCTTATCCACCGCCACTTGAGCAGCTTTCACCTGTCAGGTCTTCCACTGTATTACTTCTACTTTCATGCCAGATGACCATGGCCTGAAGCATGGGCCAGGATAAACTTATTTTCCTTGGAGTTATGATGTAGGATATTTCATCCATGTGACAGGAAAGTCATTAAGGTAAACAGAATTTAAAGGTTAATTTTACAATATATTTCTATAATCAAAGCATCTTGAATAAGGATGAAAAAACATATGTTCATATTGTTCTCAGTTATATATTTAAAAACATAACTATTTCTGGTAAGTATAAATACTTACGCCATAAAGATACTTTTTTTTTTTAAAAAAAGGGTATTCACATCGAGCTACTCCTCCAGCCATTTTTATTTTTTATTTTGAGATAGCCTCTTACCAAGTCAATAAGTTTGTCAGAATTGGTTTAAATTCAAGATCCTTCTATCCCAGTTTCCCAAAGTGCTGGGATTATAAGGATCATGCTTAGCTAAATCATATTCTTTATATAATAAATATTAACTATCTTGAACCAACAATGTACCTCATAATGGAAAAAGAAAAAAAATGAAATTATCAAATTTAGGGACACAGGAAGATATGTCATTATTCTGATAATTATTTACCTTATTCTGGAAGTTTATTAAAGGTAAAGAGAATTTTGAATATTGTAAGTAAATAAGAAAGTTAGTTTTATTTCAATTTCATATAGTTTATTATGCTAGTATTTGGAGCTATACCAGCAGATGCAATCCCTTTGAGAAATGAATATTTTATAACAGATTCTTCAGTATATACACACAAATGATACTTTAAAAGGAAAAGAACAAAATTTTCAGGTTTAGTGACAGCATAACATGTTGTTACTGTTTTACCTTTTCTAAGACCTGTGTCTTGTCATCATTAATGTACTTGGAAGAATGTGGTTTCTTTTATAAAGATCATTTTCATAATCCATCTCAAGTGATAATCTCTGAATAAAAGTGAGGACAAGTTTTTGGCAAAACAAAATTGTCAAGCTATTAACCAATTGATTGAAAGCATATCATATGATTTTGAAAAGTGATACTTATCCCAGACTAGATACATACAGAATCTGTATTGATTGTACTCTTTTCATAGCTGATCATAGATGATCAGGAGGAAGTATGTGGAAATACTGGATTTGAACTCCCAGGAAAGCAGACTATTACTCAGGAGTAAAAGAAGAACTATTAATTCCTCAGCCCAAATATAGACTGATGTGCTATGTCTACTTTAGCAAGCACTGAGAGATGAAGCTTTTACGCAGTCTGCCTGCTAGAGCTGAAGAGTTGTTACATCCACTAGAGCTTTTCAATCAGAACTTCCAGCATTCAACAACAAAACAAATAAGCAGACAGCTACACTAAATAGCAGAATCAAAAGGAAAAATGAACAACAAATTCAGAATTGACCCAGATGTTGAACTTACTATGCAAGAATTTAGCTACAATTAATATGGTAAGAAAACAAACAAAAAGATAAACATATTAAAAACAGAATTGCAACTCAGAGCCAATGAAACAATAGAAATCCAAGGACTGTATAATTTAGTACTTACTAGATGGGTATAATACAGATTGGACATTGTGGGATAGAGAATTAGTGAGCAAACAATTCATAGGAAAGCATAAAATGAAACACCAGGAGAAAAATGGAAAGTGAGAGACAGGATGAAAATATTTTAGAAGTATGTGATTGGGTTTTTAAGAAGAGTGGAGAGAGAGAGAGAGAGAGTGAGAGAGAGAGAGATTGAGAGAGAGAGAGAGATTAAAGAAAACAATATTTTAAGAGTTGATGGCCAATATTCAAGAGTTGATGAAAGATACCAAGAAAGTTCACCAAATAAAATTATAAATATACATACAAAATAAACTGAAGAAATCAAGGTAGGAAGTGAAAACCTTAATAGATGTATCCAGAGGAAGAAAAACATATTTCCTTACCAGCAGCAATAAAAGAAAAGTTAATTTCTCAGCAGAAAAGATGCAAACCCAGAGATGGTGGAACAGCATTTAAAATGCTATTTCCTCCCACATTTTAAAGATTTTCTTAAGGATATTCTTCAAAAGTTAGTTAGATAATGATCATATGAGTATATATAAGAAAGATGTGCCTTTTATTGATAAGAGTTCATCAGACCTACCTTCATAAGAGTTCTGAGAAAATGTCATAGACAGGCAATGCCTCAAGATAGGAAATGAACAGAATCAATAGAAAGGCACAAAATATCCAAAAACTGGATCCAGGGACTACATTAATGTGGAACGATCCTACACAGAATAAACACATAAGATAGACTTTAAAAGTTGAATTTCTTATATTCTTTGGCTGTTTTATATGTTCATTTCTTTCTCTGCAGTTCCTATTCCTTATAACTAACAGGTCTTAGTTATGTCATATGCAGTCTTAAAACAATGTATCTTGGTGTTTTCTTCCTGTATGCTTTGCATAATGTCAGCTTCCTGTACTGGTTACTGGGAATAACTAAATGGGACTGTTGCTGTATCCCTCTTTCTCCTTCCATCTCACTGACTGTGTTCTCATGTGTACTGCATCTCTCAGTGGATCAATAAGGACTGTGAAATGTGGTGAGCAGGAGGTACTTTAATCCCATTTCAGCTTGATGGGCCTCTTGTGTATTCAATTCTGAGCCAAAAATAGACCCTCCGACTTCTCTTGCTGATTGTTTCCTGAATAAAAGATTAGACCTTGCCCTAGCAGCTATACCTAAGATCATCATAGTCTAACCACTATTTGTTTTAGACTAGACTTCAGCAGTGGGGAAGGATTTGGAAAAGAAGGAAGCCAATACAACCAAGAGGAGCTATAGTAAAAATGAAGAGCAGGGAATGTGACCCACGTGTTATGGAAGCCAATCCACTGGAAATGTTATTGGCTATCTATTTTCTATAGGGTGCCTTCTTAACATTTACAAGGATTCTGTAAAGTAGATATTGGTGTGTGAGCTCACACTGTTGCACAACTAACAAGTAGATGATCTGGACTCCATATGTACTGAGGGCATTGCTCTAACATTTAGTAACTGTAATACAAAATTTCGAATTCTTTATTCCTCATCAATTTATTGAATATATAACTCTATTCTATTGCAAACTCACACATATACATCAGTAAGACACTTATAGACTCTAACTCAATTAACTTGCTAAAGGATGATGCTTAACCTTGTTATCTGGATGTTTGCCTCCAAGCTAGTAAAATTGGCCTCATATTCAATTACAATAGGTAATTTTGGTTAAGTCAGTCATGATCATAGCATATGTATGACATGATTGCATTTTTCTTCCTAATTCTGTAACATTCTTTCAGCATATTATCAGCACTAAGCCTTGATTATTATAATAGCATCTGTCCCATTTGCCACATACCCAGTTGCATTTTTTTAGATCATCAACTCCTGCTTGTTTTTTGATCTTTAATACAAAACTTTCTAATGTAACTTCTCACATACCTGACTAGATCTACAAAGGGCAAAACAGTGTACCTTCAAGGCTTCCACATTTTCTGGTGTAAAGAAAGCATTTGAGAGAAGACAAGAACTACCTGGCTCTCTTTGTCCTGTGCCAGCATGAGGGAATATAGTTTTTCCAAGGTCTGTCACACTCTCAACCACAGTCCCCTGCCCCACTCCCACCACTTTTGAAGTTGGGGAGGAGGGGAACCATCCTTACATGGCTAAGATTTGTCCCTTTATTTTTTTAAATTTATTTTTATTATTATTATTATTATTTTTTCATCCCAGGTATTGAACTCGGGTCTTTGTGCTTGCGCAGCAGGCGGCGAAACCACTGAGCTAAATCCCCGGCCCCACATGGCTAACATTAAGGGATGGAGAGATTCAAGCTCAGTGTTAATGTTTCCAGTCTCCCTAACTGCTATTAGCTGTAATGAACACATTAGCAATCCTGAATTCTCTGGTGCAGCCCCACTGCTTTTCTCAAAGACAGAAAAGCTGTCAGTCTGAAGCAAGACTTAAAAAAAAAAGTCCTTCCCAGCCTTGGGCAGCACACCTTCAGATCTCTTCCTTCCCCGTAGCTAGAACTCCTTATTCTGGTACAGATAAAATTAACAACTATGTTCTGTAAACAAAGTTTATGACACTCTGCTCTCATATGATCTATAAGACACTGTCTTCTTTCAAGGCAGTTACAAAAATCTCTGCCCTTGTCCCATAAAACCATCCCTTTCAAAAAATATATATAAAAGCTGAAACTTCTCTTTGTTCAAGGCTCAGCCATTTTGGACACAGAATCTGCTGGCTTGGTGTATACACCTTAAGAAGTCCTCCTGACTTCTACTTGGTCTCTCCTGTCTCTTGGAATTCTACAACATTTTTGGTGAGCACGAAGGGACTGGAGACAACTGAGTTGCTGTCTCCTTTACCTACAGGTCTGAGAGGGGCCCGAGCTGCAAAAGTCCTGAGACCTGTGGCACCACTGGGTGAGACTTCAGCTCAGAGAGGGAATCAGCCCTCCCACAGCCTGGAAGCCCTCTCCTCTGTCACTGCAAAAGAACTTGTTGGCCTTGAGAACAATTCTGAAACAACAGTGTGCTACAGAGTGGGGTAAGGTAGGAGCCCTGAGGGGAACCTGTCCCATATGGAGAGAAGGGGAAATTGATCATTTCCCTGGGAGTACTGAGTAATCTGACCTGGATTAAATTAGACAGCCCTGGTACCTCAAGCAAGAGTGGCCTGCAAAAAGAATTGGCTCATAGGGGTGCTCGAGGTGTGGGAATGGACCACCATGTGAAAGGCTCATGGTCGGTTTGATCTGGACTGAATCAGATGAAACCTACAACCTCAAGTAGAATGTGGGCATCGCCTGCAGCAGGAGTTGCTCTCCAACAACTTGTGGGACAGGCCTACAACAAGAGTGACTTACTGTTATGGTTTGGGTCTAGATGTCCTCCCAAAGCCTCATGAACTCATAGGTGGATAAAACTAGGAGTAAGGTTGTGTTATGACTAAACCACTATACATGAATGATTGGTTTAGAACCACCCTAATTCTGGTACTCTGAATAATATAAAAGAAGCAGAAAGACACTGTTAACATTTCTTGTTGCCTTTGCTACCTTCTGACCACCATGAAATGTTTCTCCTCTGTGATGCCTGTGTGCTACATCACCCTGTCTTAGAGCCAGCCAATGATGGGCTGAAACCTCTATGAACTGTGAGCTAAATAAACCCTTTCCCCTTTTACCTTTAATGTTGGATATTTTATCTCAGCAATGAGAGGAAAGTAACTAACACACTTACAAAGCGGGTGTGACAAGTAGTCATTTTTAGGGGGAGCTGGACAGGACTCACACCCAAGTGTACTGAACAGCCACACTCAGAGGGAGTTGGGAACTCAGAAGTGGTCTGTGATGAGAGAGGCTCTCAAACTCAGCCCATCAAGAGTGTCTTGCAGATAGCTTTGGGAACATGGAAGTGGTCCACAGTGGAAGAGGCTAACAAACTTGGCACCCGAATCAAAACAGCTGGGAGGGGGAAGTGTATGAGTGTGTGAATCCAAGGTCACCTGAATTCAACTGAGGCAATCTAATAGGTCTAAAAGCAAAAGTCTTCTATAAAGGACAAAGGCATGTAGAAAGCTGCTTAGCTTTAGTGTGCTGGGGTATACAAGCAGAGTGCTGCAGACAAACTGATTTAAAAAAAAACACCCTGTGAAATGGGGTGATGATGGCAACCAGAACAGACTGAGACCAAAACTGAAAGAACCCCTGAGCATCCATCTGGTACAGTGGCTGGGCTGGGTGAGGGCACAAGGTGGAAAGATTTAGACCCAGCTGTGCCTACCAAGGTTAAAAAGACAAACTAAGGATTATCCTTTCATTTCAAAGCACCAGACAATGCAGAGTGAAACAATGTGAGGGATGCTCCTGGTTTCAGGATTCTCAAGGCTAATGCTTGCTCAGTGTCACCAGCCTGGTTCAGCCTGCAGGTTTCTAAAAGCCAGAGCAGCCCAGCCTTGTACTGAATGGCCAAAGTTAAAAAGCTGTGACTTCATCCTGCTGGATATAAAGAGGTCTTACAGGAAGAATCAAATTACAAAGTTTAGCTAATTGATAAAGATACTTTTGGTTTCTAATTTGATTGAAAGTTTTTCTTTAATTGGTGTCCTTAAATTATTTCTTATACATTGAATGTTTTTGAATTGTAATTATAGAGTTAACTTGCTCTCTTCTCTGCTATCTATAGATAAAACATTAATTCAAGGTTACTCTGAGGTCTGTAGCCAGCCAGTCAAATTTAAAATGTAACAATCTGAAAACAAAATTTAACAAAGGAAAAAGTAGCACTTTAACATCCAAGCAGCTGCTGTCAAGTTTGTTATAGAAGTTTTATAGTAAATGGAATGGAAAAAAAACATTTAAAAGGCTGTAAGTACAAAAAAAATATACATTTGATATGAGAAGATTTTATATGATAAAAGTTTTGGCCTGTTAGAAAGATAATGACAAGACTAGAAAACTTATGAATGTTAAAGAAAAGCATGTGGAAGTAATTTGTCAAAGAAAATGTGTATATTTGCTTGTTGGTTTGGTGAAAGCAATGGTATTCCTTCCAAAAGCTCCTTGTTGCTCAAAAGACTCAAAAATATGTATAGCTGCTTATTAATTTGATAGAGCTCAAGTTATTCCTAAAAGTACTTAAAAAAATCATGTGTGTCACAACAGAGTAGCTATTAGAAAAAAAAATCAAAACCCACCCCATTAGGATATACATTAAAGAACTTTTTTAAAAGACTATAAAAGAAGCTATAGAGTAAAGCTAACCCCCCCTGCAGAGGTTAAAAACTATAAATTGGCCCTCCTTTGATATAGGATGTCCATTCAGGCGGATATATATATATATATATATATATATATATATATATATCTAGGCACCCACTGTCTTTAACTCAGAGACAACTGAAAATCAGCACATGGTAAATGTGGCTTTTGTGGGACAGGCACAAGGTGACATCAGGTATTAAAAAAGCTAGGGGATTTTGCTGGCATTAATGCTAATAAGCTCATAGAAGTGGCCACTAGCATGAATGTTAATCATAATCAAGAGACAAAACAGGAGGGTAACTGGAATCTTAAGAAAAAGACAAACATGCTGGCAACAACTTTCTCAGGAAAAAGGACAGAAGATGTAAAGGGATAAGGAAATTGAAAGAAAGATCAAGCTGGACAAAAAAATTCTCAGCAACTCAAAAAATTAGCTTAAAATCAATGCACATGATGTAAAAAGTTTGGACTTTAGAAGGATAAATTTAAAGAAAAAAATGAAAAAGATGAAGGAGAATACAAGATAGGGGACCCCTCCACAACAGGCCATTATCACAGGAAGCAAGGTTCTCATCTCTTTGGGTTTTAGGAGCTAAAGGTTACCAGGACTGGGCCCAACTGGGCTCCATCTCTTTGGGCTCCCAGGAGCCCACAGTCATGATGACTGTGGCAGGGGTGGGGGTGGGGTGGTGGCAATTGATGGACTTTATTGTAGAGTGTGGAGCTGAATATTCTGTTGTGATACAACCCATTGGACCACTGAACAAAAATGATGACATTTGTTGGGGCCACTGGAGTTCTGGAGAAGAGGCCATTTTTCTGGCCCAAGAGGTATGTTATAGAGGGAAGAGAAATCCTACATAAGTTCTAATAGCTTCCAAACTTGCCAGTTCCCTTGCTGAGAAGAGATATGCTTCATAAGTTATAAGCTCAAATTGCCTTTGGGCCACAAGGAAAATGATTTTAAA
This sequence comes from Heterocephalus glaber, assembly GCF_000247695.1. The sequence continues at coordinate 22,038,423 of NW_004624732.1, read as the reverse complement.
TTTGACCCACACAGACACTATAATGTTAACCCTCACCGTCCCACAGGCTGAGGAATTCTGGAGACTGTACTCTGATAAGCCACCCTAGCAGGAATGAATGAACTATAAGGATTGACACAGGCAGTTCCTAAAGTATGGGCTGAAACAACCTACCTGGACTAGCTATAAGTCAAGCTCTGGTGATAATGGAACTAAGACTGGGGACCACTCCGGTATGAGTTCACCAATACTCCCTCCCCCAGGAAGCTATACAAGGCATCCAAGGACACTTAAAGAGGCTTATAGAAAATAAAATACAGTCAAATGGCAATATTCTTAGAATGCCTTGCTGTTGCCAGTATTTAAACCATGGACTAATAAATATAGGACAGTACAAGTCTTATATGCTGTAAATCAAGATTCTAAAACATTATGCCAAACAATGCCAAACCTACATACACTAATAAGACTCATCCCAGTAAGTGCTGCCTGGTTCACTTGCCTGGACATGAAAGATGCCTTTTTCTGTCTCCAGCTGGCACCAATCAGTCAACCCATTTTTTACATGTTAATGGGAAGACTTGGTTGCTGGAAAACAAAATAAAACCAAACCAAACCAGCTCACTTAGACTAGGCTTCCTCAAGGGTATAAAAACCCCCTTACATTTTTGAAGAAAACAATGGCCACTGATCTCAAGTCCTTTCTCATGCCAGGAAGTGACAGTGTTTTATTACAATATATAGATGATCTTCTTTTTGCAGCTTCTTCTCACAAGAACTGTCTCCAAGGGACAAGAGATCTTCTTCACCTGCTGTAAAAGGCCAAATATAAGGTATCTAAAAAGAAAGCTCAAATTTGCCAACAAATCATCAAGTATCTTAGTTTTATAGTAACAAAAGAAAAACATTAATTTGGCATTAAACAAAAACAAGCTATCTGTGCCCTATCAACGCTGACCACAAAATGGCAGGTAAAAAATTTATTTGGTGTGACATCTGGATCCCTAACTTCTTACTCATGGATGAGTCCTCACATAAAGCTATCAAAGGGGGGAAAAGGACCCCTACCTCTGGGAAGCTAAACAAGAGAGGACATTCAAATAAATAAAAGAAGCCTTAAGCCAATCTTCAGCCCTGGGCCTTCCAGACATAACCAAGCCTTTCTTTCTATACATCTGGAAATGAAAGTGAATAGCTATAGGGATCCTGATGCAGGTGATAGGATTCTGACACCATCTAATGGGTTATTTGTCAAAACAAGTACACTCTGTGGCCTTGGAATGGCCTCTGTGCTTTAAACCCCTTGTTGCCACTGCCCTGCTGATGTAGAAAGCTGACAAGCTGACAATGGGACAGCAACTAACTATCCAAGTGCCACATTCAGTCATAATCTTTATAGACCAGAGAAGACACCATTGGTTATAAAACCCAAGAATGACTCAATATTAAGGGCTCCTGTATAAAAATCCCTACATAACCTAAGAGACTATAAACATTCTTAATCCTGCTACTTTGCTCCCAGTCGAGCTGGGGACCCCCTTCAAGACTACATAAAAACTATGGACAAAATATTCTTGAGCCAGGGAGATCTCAGAGATTGCCCCCTCAGAGACCCAGGTGTTGCTAGAAGGAGCCCAATAGACAAGATATGCAATGATGACACTACATTCTGTGGTAGAGGCCTGAACTCCACCCATCAAAACCTTAGCCCAGAACTGCGGATGCCCTGCCGAGGTCCTGAGTGGCGTGGAACACACCGAATCAACAGTCCACTGGACCACCCCCCACGGCTCCTCTGTACAGCCACCTGGTTCCACACTACAAAGACACAGAGGACACCAGACAACCAGGCCATGGTACTGAGTCCTGCAGCTCCCAGCCCAGAGGTAGGGACTTCTGAGCTGCCATCCCACTGCTCCTGGTCCAGAGGAAGGGGCTTCCCAGACACCATCACTTCCGCTGCTCCCAACCCAGACGAAAGGGCTTTTGGGCCACCTTCTGTCCCTCCATTCCTGGCCTTGAGGAAGGGGCTTCCAGGCAACCATCCCTCCCACTGCTCCTGGCCGAGACATATGGGCTTCTGAGCCACAATCCCACTGCTCCTGGACCAGAGGAAGGGGCTTCCCAACCACCATCCCTCCCACTGCTCTCAGCCCACAGGAAAGGGCTTTTGGGCCACCATCCCAACTGCTGCTCCCAGTCCCTGTCCTACCTCTCCCAGCGCAGAGGCGGTAAGCCACACAGGCACCAGCAGCACCCCCTCCACCAGTAGAAATGAGACAAAACCTAAATAAGTCTCAAAACCAGACTTCCAGATCACCTACAGCAACCCCAAAGGGAAATGAGATGGAACACTCTGATACACAACAACTTGGACACACTGA